>JAKLNA010000034.1:0-155989 GCA_022813105.1 Cystobasidium onofrii | reverse complement strand
CCCCCCCACACCACCGCTCTTTAACACAAAAACCCCACTTGGGGGTTTTTAACTGGGGGGGGTTAAGTGAGTTGCTCAATTTCCCCCCCCCCCCCCCCCCCCCCCCCCAACCAGTACATATAAAGTCCGAAGAGAGCAGTGCAACTGCAAGCACGCTTGAGGTACCTGCTCGTTCGCAAAACTCATTCAATCTCGATGGTGCCACCACTGCAGCATCTGTCGGACCGACCAACATAAGGGGTCGGAGGATGATACATTTGCAATCAGTAGGAGCTAGGTTTGTTGAAATACCTGCTCATCCGCAACAGTCAGCTAGACTCTCTACTACCACTGCAGAACTCGCGCCATCGCCCAAGCCAGCCCCCGGAAAAGTGAAAGGAAAAGAGCCAGAAGCGAACAAAGCAAAGGATGGTGACTCCAACATACCTAAACAGTCTGACGAAGTCGCTGAAGGAAGTAGTGCTGTCGCGTCGGCAGCATCGAAAGAAGTTGATAGCTTAACGGATTCAATAGCTCAGCTTAACTTGACTACTCGCCCAGAGGTTACCTTTGTAGCTTCACCTGCACGCACGCGACGAAGACACGACTTTCTGCGCAATGAAAAAGATGGTCACGTACTGCATATAGATAATGAGAGCCAAGAAGTGAAGCTTTTAGAAGATGCGAGATATTGGTCCCAGATTGGAAAGCCAGGGACGGGTGAAGTTATGGGTGGTTCCCCGAAAGCTGTAGCTTGCTTGGACAGAGGGAAGGATGGTGATATAGTATTTGCAATCAGTGGCTATAAGGACCTCACCCGGAATCGATCTTGGAACTATAAGCTTCTTGAAACACGAGAAGATCGTCTTGAACCCCCAAGAAACTCATAAAACTGCTTAAGCCTGAACAGACAGGCGGGGTTTACCTAAATTACAACGCCTGCCACGTAGAAAAGCAACTCATCACATATCTCCTGTACGAGCATGGTTTAATCGAAGAGAATCAATATGGTGAGCCTAAGGCCACATCTGTACTTACACGAAATCATCTACCGGACAGTACTATCCATGTAAGTGTAGGTGAAGGAATAATCTGTGATGATTGCGAGGCTTTTATTGCGGAAGTGGAGGAGAAATTTTAGATCACGATAAAAATCGAAGTCAGCAAAACTCGAAATATCACAGATGTTGAATTTCAAAGACTCTTAAAATAAAAACAACACAGCCAGCTAGTATACATGCTGTTCATATAACGTAAGATATGGATGCGATAGGCAGTCTGCAAATTCCAATTAGACCTGGCCAGGCTTAGCTTCTGCGGTAGTTTGTCCTGTTGTGACCTGCAGATGTGGTTTCCAGGAGATTAGCAATGTGTAATGAAAGTAGTTATCGGATAACATGCACTAATTGTAGGGCACTCACCGATTGGCTGACATCAATTGAACCAGCAATGTTTGATTTGCCTTTAACCTTTGTCTGATAATCCCTGATAGCAGCTTTGATAGCATCTTCCGCCAGCATAGAGCAATGCAATTTAACAGGAGGTAAGCAAAGCTCTTTAGCAATTTCTGTATTCTTGATCTTTCCAGCATCTTCTAATGACATTCCTTTAACTCTTTCAGTCATGTATGAAGATGAAGCGATAGCACTTCCGCATCCAAAAGTCTTGAATCTGACATCTGAAATAATTCCTTTGTCGTCGACCTTGATTTGTAGCTTCATTACGTCGCCGCATGCTGGTGCACCGACTAGACCTGTTCCTACGTCTAGATCTTTCTTGTTGAAGCTTCCGACCTGTCGTGATGGCGGGCAAGAGAGGTCAGCTCGATTGACCTTCAATTCATTTCATGCTGACTGCCCTCTGAAGCTTGACGGAGGGAAGATGGGCTGGACAACGAGGACTTACGTTCTGAGGATTGTTGAAGTGCTCTGATGGAGGACAAACATCAATCAGTACCAGATCACACTCGCTTCTCCCCATCGACAGCCACTCACCAATGACATTCTGGTGGTACGCTCTGCTTTGGCCGGCGAGTCTCGCAGCAGCGGGAGCCTGCCTGGCGAGCAGGGGTGCTCTGAGGAGGGAGGTTGCGCCTCTGACTGTCTGCATTGTGGTGTGGATGTGTATGAGTGCTGTTCGGCGGGTGTGTATCAGTCTCCTTCGGTTGGAGTGAAGACGAGCTCCATCCAGTCAGCTCTTCGGCAGGTGATGAGCAGCAAGATCGATATCAGATTTGGGAGACTGCCGCGGACGGAGCGGGAGGGAAGGCGGAGGGAGTGCGGCATGGTCAGATGGCATCTCATACATGCATGCTTCCGTCTCCCATCCATCCAATCCATCCAGCTTCATCTTCGCATGTCCGCATGCATCCATGTGGCGAATCTTCTTCTCTTCTTATAATTATGCAGCAGCTGACAGATGTGGCGAGCATCGCTGTTGGAGAAGATTTGGAAATGAGTGAGGTGAGTCGACAAAAGAAGCCAGTCAGTTGGCAAGAGACAAAGATATCGACCACAGCATGCCTGTAATCTACGCCTCGGAGGGCAGCCATCCGCTTCGGATGCTTTGGATGAAAGCCACACCGGATGTGCCAGTATGTACCGTAAAGCAGCTTGGGGTCAGACTACATAGCTTGCCTATAATTTACATATCATTCCTCGAATCATCCTCTTCCTCCTCCTTCATAGCTTTCTGCGCCGCATCTCTATATCCAATAAGAGCTTTCAAACCATTCCCACTTCTAATACTCTCCCTAGCTAATTTAACTCCTTCTTTCTCATCTTTTGCTTTTCCAGCTACAACTAATAAAGCAGCTGTATTTAAAACTACAAAATTTTCTATCGGACTTGTTTCTGGATCTAGTTTACCATTAAGTAAATCTAATATGCATTGTGCATTTTCTTGTGGTTTACCTCCTGCTACACTTGAGAGTGGATGTGAAGGTAAACCAAAGGTTGCTGGTGAGACTACTCTTTCTGTTATTTGTCCATTTTCTAATGACCATATCTGTGTATCGATTTGTGAGTTATGCTGGACAATAGCAGACAAGTTCAATCTCGCCGTCACTCACATGCGACGTCCCCTCTGGACTGATTTCATCCAGTCCCTCATCACCATTGACGACCCAAGCTCTTTTAACGCCCAACCTCTTCAAAGCTTCTGCAAAAGGTAATCCCAGATATCTTGAATGTACTCCAACAATCATATAATCCGGTCTTGCAGGATTAAGTAAAGGACCTAGTATATTGAAAATGGTAGGATGACCCAGTTGCCGCCGTACTGGAGCGACGAGGCCAAGAGCTGGATGACATAATGGAGCGAAGAGGAAAAGGAAAGGATATTCGAGAGAGGACGCAACTGAGGGTATGCGTGATAGTGGAAGTGAAGTGATTGGTATACCCAGTGCTAGGAGAACGTCGGCTGACCCCGATGCCGAAGAAGAAGCTCTTGCTCCGTGCTATCACATGGAAGACATTGACAAGATTCAGTTATTTGTAATTTGCTAATATCCCTGCGAGTATTGTTGTACGCCTCATCCATAGCTTGTACCATATTGAAATAGATAGCAAAGCAGCAGTGCATGACTCGCTTCTGGAAGTATAGCTCACCTTGCAAATCTTCACTCCCGCACCAGCAGCAACAAGTGCAGCAGTAGTCGATACATTAAAAGTATCTTTACCATCACCACCTGTTCCAACTAAATCTGCCCAACCATCTTGTTCCAATTCAACTCTAACAGCTCTTTCACGCATACTTTGAGCAGCCATTGAAATCATATCTGGTCTACCTTCTAAACCAGAAGCTCTTAAAAGAGCTAAAAAAGCTCCAATCTGAAATTCTGTACATGAATCTGGATTAAATAAATGATCTAATGAATCTGAAAGCTCTTCTGCGGTGTAGGTTGACGGTGAGTCGGCTAGATGTGTCAAGAGTCCTTCGAAGCTCTCGCTTGTGAGCTCTTGTTGGCGTTTCTTCGGCATGTCTACCTAAGCCAATCCTTGACTATGCAGAGGAGGTGTATGTTGTGCTATTCGAGTGGTGTTGTCCTGCTACTAATGTCTTGCAAACGTGCAGCGGTCCCTCGGAGGTCCAAAAACCTCGATCACGTATTCGCAGAAGAGTCACGAGTTGGAGTGTGCATCACATTTGTGCTTTCAAGGTCACATACTTGCAGACCATCAAATTGCAAGGATGAGTATAACACAGAATGGTCCACTTAATGGGTCAGGTAGCCTGCCTCAGGATGGGAGCAGCAATTCCTCCGAGGCATCAACCATGAACATCAATACCTTCAAGCCATTACTGTCGAAACTCCTACAGAGACCACAGGAGTTCACGCCTGAAGATATGCGTCAAGCTTTAATCCACGTCGTAACAGGAGCAGCAAGTCATGCTCAAATGGGTTCATTCCTAGCTTCACTAAGAGTATCCGACGTGTGGAGGAAACCTGATATGGTACAAACTCAAGTACAGGTCTTTTCGGAATTAAGTGGGAATATCAAAGTCGGTGGTGAAGGTCATATTTGCGATTGGACATTGACGGGTGAAAGTAGACTTTCCGTAAGTTTTAGTCTCAGCTTGTCGCCAAGCTGTACAAGGTGCTGATCGACCGGAACACCCATCTATATACGCCTAGGTCTTAAATGTAGCACTACCAGCGGCTATTGTGGCAGCAGGAGCAGGATGCAGAGTGGTAAAAGTGAGCTTCGATGGTTTTTAAAGTGGTGCTCCGTGCTGATGAAGTGGAACCAGACCGGCAATGCTTCTTCACCATGGCCTTCGACGCCATCGTCAGGCGACATCCTAACAGCGCTCTCAGTACCCACAAACACTCTTCCCCTCTTCTCCCTTATCAAAGTCGCTTCTTCACGGCACGTTCCTTTTCTACACATTTATACACCACGCTATGCTCCTCGTTTCGCTGCTATCGCTCCGAATCCATTACGTCGCGAACTTGGCTTTGAAACTATCTTCCATAGTTTATCTTCCCTTGTCAGTCCCGCAAAGAGGGATTACTGCGTTATTGGAGTGCATGAAGAACGTCTAGGTGCTGTCTTTGCGGAAGGAATGAAGACATTGGGAGCTAAGAGAGCGTGGATCGTACATGGCAAGAATGGACTAGATGCTATCAGTCCAGAAGGCGAGACGATAGTATGGGACCTCAAGGATGGTCAAGTGACCACAAGGACAGTATCTCCAGCACTGTTCGGTGTGCAAGAACGTCCGCTAGCCTCGATACAACTACCCTCAAATGGAGATGCCGATGAATCACCCGCCGCACAATATCGCGTCCATGCGAAGATCATAGCTTCGCTCCTGTCTCCGAGACGAAATAAGAATAACGGAGCTATAGAAGTACCATACAAGGAAGGTGCATGTGGTTCAACGAGAACGCTAGATACCCAAGCTCTAGAGGATTGGGTATGCATGAACGCTGCTGCTTTACTCCTTATCTGCGGTAAAGCACAAGATGAGAAATCGGCTTTCGCATTAGCTACGAAGACTTTGAAAGAGGGCAAAGCTTATCATGCCCTTGAAGCATTGAGAGACGCTGCTGCGTTGGCGGTGGACGTGGATTCGACGGAAACGCCACAGGCAGATGATTGATAGTAGAGCATGAGCACGTGCATGTATTGATCGCAAGACATAAGTAGTAAATGCAGACATCAACGCAAAAGCCCGATGTTGAGGACAACATGGGACTTCGCTAGGCATGACATGCTGTGTAATTGCTCCTTCTGTGCATGCGGTGTTGTTTCGGATTTCTGACTTGTCGCGCTGCCATCTTGCGCACTTGTCGAAGGCTGATCGAGCGAAATGCTATGTTCGATTCATACTTGCAGCTCTGTATCGTCTTTGTCTGACTTATGTTCCGCATAACCATGGATTCCTGATATCAGCCAAAATAATGAGTGCGCAAGAGGGTAGCCGCTCGCCCACGCGGCAACGGGGCACCTCGTCGCCTCCTCAAGTGTATGCGCCGTTCGACGCACCTAGCACAACCTCGCAGAATCCAGCTGCTGGACCATCAATTCGGAAAGAGCCCAGTCTGGGCGTGCATGCTCCTGGATCAAATGCAAACCCACGCAGAGCTCGGTCTATACACAGTGCGTCGACCTGCGCGCCGGAATAAAGATCTGACAGTCCGAGCTGATCGTTTAGGCTGTTCTTACTGCATGATAAGTCAACATCAAGCCTGATCCTGAACCTAGCTCAGGTCTGGGTCTTCCACTGCCGTCATGGCTGGCACCAAGTACATCCAAGTCAACAACGACCTCACCTGTCATAGGCCAAGTACCACATCGAGATTTTGGAATGGCTCCCCATCGACGTGCTTCAGAGTCTCATACTCATGCTAGAGCTTTAAGTGCCATTAGTGCCAGGAATAACAGTATATCAAGCAACAACTCCACTTTTGGAGGGAGTGGGATCTTGCCTTCTCGAGCTGAAAGATGGGCTGGTACTATTCGAAATCACATAAGACATTTTGAAAGAGATGGTCTACGTCGTACTTTTTGGAATCGCAGAACATTCGGAACGAATGCCCAAACCGGAGGGCGAAGCTATTTTGCGCAACTGTGGGATAGGTTGAGACGTATGCCGGAGCTGTTGCTTGTGGAATACGAAGATCCTGTGGATCCGAATTCACCTTGGAATGACGGTGGCAACAACGAACACGACAGTTCGGATACTTCAGATCTATTGGATGAAGACGGTCAACAAGCTTCTCGACCATCAGCCGATAAATCAGCTAGACGCGCTTCCAGGAAACCACAAGGTCATTTCAGACGCACAAAGCGACTTCTGGACCGTGCGAGACGAACCCTGGGAGTCAGCCGGGCTGCCTTAGTCCTCTTGATCCTCCTTCTCGTGCTGGGCATCTATGAATCCACAAAACTTGGGTCCATTGCTTCCCGAAGGTCGTTATATCAAAACCCCTTGTCACTGAAGATCAACACAAGGGATCCGTTCAAAACGCTATTACAAGCTGGTATAGATGTACAGCATCCATTAGCGTCATCTGCTGAACTTGCTAAACTGGCGGTCAGCAATCCTAAAATACCCACTTCGGCACAAATACCTTCTTCAACACAAGGCAAGGTAACGGCAATAGTCCTCAATTGGAAACGGACCGATAACCTTGTCGTCATACTTGCGCACTTATGTGCTTTCACTAATACTATCTTCAGCAATGTTATCGTGTGGAACAACAATCCCGATACCTTCCTTACTCACGAGTCTTTTGCTGCTAGTCGATGTCCCAAAGGCAAGTTGCGGATACACAACTCTCCTGGGAACCTACTGTTCATGGCCCGCTTTATGGCTTGTTCGCTGGCCGAAACACCATACGTGAGTGGAGCAAGTTAAGCGGGTCAAATAAGGAACTACTCACATCAATTGTACAGTGCTATTTTCAAGACGATGACTGGCTTGTGCCAACTTTAGCTGCTGGTCATTCTCACTTCATGCGCAATCCAGACGGACCACCTGTTGTTTTGACTGGAGATGAATTTCCTGAGAAGGAAGGGTGGGAATGGTGCTTCTTCAGTAAGTTGCGAGTTACCAAACCGAGTCAAGAGGATTCATATAAAGGCTGATGTACCGTCCACAGATACCGACTTTGACATGAATGCATGCTTCGCATGGCTTGGAACAGGAGCTTTCATTTCACGCGCTCGAGTCCTCAAGACTTTAGAGAGTGCAACTCTGGTCAAGCCATCCCTAGAAGCTGGATATTCGAGAATCCTCGGCCCACTGGCGTCAGACGAGCTGGCTATGCTTGATAATAGCTTCTCGACTTTCCAGAATGCTCCTCCTTACGTGCTCGCCGGTGAACTGGTGCCCATGCCACAGCCGGTAGCCTTCACGGCTGGTGATGGCACGGCTGGTGACCGCAGGAACGAGATTTACATTGTATGTCGATTTTCCTCACGCTCACTATGTCAGGATGGGGAGTTTGCTGAGGCGGTTCCGCTACCTCTCCAGCAAAAGGGTCTAGACAGATTGAGCAACTCACTGCAAGTATTGCCCAACCTGTCACCCTATCCGCCACCTGTGGCTCCCTGGCCTGTGGACGTATCTCATACCTCACAGACGATATACCCATATCGCATGCAAGCAGCATCGCACAAGCCTCACACTTACTGGCATCATTCCCGCGCAGTCGCTCAAGACAAAGACCGTATCTTCATGACAAATGTAGCCAATCTACCACCGCCGGATGCAGTTGTGTATCAGCCTCATGCATCTCGTAATCTGAGTCAATGGGAGCGAGAATTGGGCGATTCGCCTGATCTGTGGAAAGAAGGCAAAGCCTGGGCTCTGACATGGGGATACTACGACGCAGTCGACGGCAACTATCGCTCGGCCTGGCGCAGCCCAGACAGTGAGTTATGAACGACCTATCATCCGGTGTATAGCTGGCTAAGAAAGCTGCACGCGTTCAGTCATTCGTAAGAATGATTACATCGGGCTGGATCTGCTTGCTCAAATACAAGTGGAAGATCGACGGGCCATCAAAGTACATATTATACTAGAGCATGCCTCTTCTGTTCTATCAGAATCTAAGGTGGAGGTCTCGATGGATGGCTACAATTGGGTGAGTGAAGCACGTACGGCACTTGTGACTTTGGCTAAAAGCACACTTTCTTTCGGTCTATTCCAGCGCGAGTTGTCTCCCAAACCTGTTTTTTCGTGCCATATCACAGGCCATCTGTCGACTCTTCCTCAACCTTCCTTTCCGAAGACTTTTTTGACTTCGACAGCAGCTCAGCAGATCATTCGAGATGAGCTACAAAGTCGATCCAAATCAAGCTGGGGCAAGGCTCGGACGAGATTAGAAAGCTGTGAGGTTGCTCTCAGCACGAGCGCGGGTGGTTCTCGTCGGAAAGGTTGGAGATTCGTCAGGCTTCGCAGTGAGACAAATCTATCGTTTGGATGGGGAGTGTACGAGATGTGGGTGTCATGACAGTTGAATTGTGTTGATTGTTTTGTGAGGAATAGTCAGTAGTCAGTGGTCTCTCATTTAGTAGCAATGATCTAGCAGAAGTATAGACGAAGCTCACTCTCTGTACTCCTACCAGTAATGGGTGAAAGTTCGACAGCATGAGATATAAGTCACGTGCATAGATGCCGTCCTGAGTCCGAATGCTTTGTACTTGCATAACAGCACAGAGACTATCTGTGGAGCCAGCCCAAGCGGTCTGTTGCACAGGGCCACGCCAAGGTCATTCGTAACAGACCGCCTGACTTATACTGTTGGAATCGCGACCTGTTTTCGGCCGATCATTATGCTTCCAGCATACAGCTTGTAAAGTATATACAGCAGCCATATCGCTGTATGGATTCGCTCCAGATCGTTGCGTTGTCGCAAAGGAACAACGAGATGCTGGATCGTATCTTCGTCTGAGCTTTGGTGTATCGGCACGGCTACTAGTGACTGTCTTGTGGGTTCTTCGCCCTATCACTTTCTCGACAGCTCCAACATCTTCAGTAGACGTTTACGGTAGATCTCGACGCGAAGGGTAGAGGAAGCATGGCCACCTTAGCTCCCTCAAGACACTGCTCAAGGGCATGTCGCGCTCTACAAGCGTCGTGGTCGATGACGACTCGGTATCAGTCGACTTCCGCTGGTGCAGCAACTCAAGAAAGCAGCAGTACAAAAGTTGCAAGCAGCGGTAGCGGCCTCATGGACGAAGGTACCAAGCACTCTTCGAGTAACAATAATGGTATCCGCAACAAAATTCCAAGGATATCGTCAAAAAGGCAACTTACATTAGCAAGAGCTATCAGTCTATATCATCAAACGCTTGACTTTCCAGATTTTCTACTACATTCGCTAGATGCGCCTGCAAATGAGCACAATTTGGACTTACCACCTATACCACCCCGAGTCGATAACTACATCGAGAAAAAGCTAGCTGAGCCATTGTCGCCTTTAATGGTCGACCTCGGTAGTATGAAATTCAGAGCCAAATCTAGGCCGATATCACCAAAACATGATCCTTACAGCTATATGGATAATGCGAAACGGAAAACTTTGTCTCTAGCTTCTCAACGTCGAGTCCAAGATAAGGCAGAAAGCAGTAAACTTAGAAAATGGGATGCATTATCACCGCTTGCTTCAAGAGAGTCTCAAACACGTGCTAGGAAAATGGTAGATGCTCTACTTGGAACCGTCGATGCATGCGCACCAGGACTGAAGATGGTGCAGACTATTTACGAGATCAACAATGGAAGTGCTAGTCAGCGAAGTTCTCAACGTTCAGGACCGATCTCGAGCTGATTCGAAGGTGGCAATCTCCGCATGTAGTACGTACTTACCTACCTTTGCGAAGGCCAGATTCCGACGACTGACTTGTGCGTCCTCACGTTGATCTAATGCAGCTATATGTCTGGTGCAAAGGACGGTCAACAACGCGCAGATACTGTTTAGGGCTTATCAAAGTATAACGCAGCCTAGACATCACTTGGAAGGCGTAGTTGGTCAGATTCGCAGCCAGGCAAAGGCCTAGCTTTTAGCAGTCATGGAGGAGCAGGAAGCAATGTGATCATCTATACCGTCGCGCACCTATAGTGAGGTGACAAGATGCTCTAGGTGAAATGGGAGGGTACCCTATTGTGGCCACTGCGGCCAGCCAACTTGGATTGCAAAGTAACAAGCCTGATCTCTGCTGCCAAGAAGCATGATATCTGATAGTAGACCCACTGCACTGAACAGACATACTGCTAGTATGCCTACCACACGGCCGACATGACCTTGTTCTTTTTTGGCCCTCTTCCCCGATCGCCTCTTTGAGATTTGATTTTTCTGCACAGTGGCAGAACGGCGTCGAGGCTTTTCGCTTTTTGTGTTGCTCCAACGACATTTACTGTCTACCAGCAAGCTAGCCGTACAGCTCACTCCATCAAGCCTCGTCTGTGTTGCTCCATCCAGGACTTCACAGCACTCCTTACTCGACAGAACAACCAATCATGGCTTCCACGACGTGAGCAGAAAACTTCCACTCAATTGTGCACCTCGTCTGGCAGTGGAGAGCAGAAAGCGGCTGCGAGTGGAAGGAGAGGCAAAGAGACGTCTACAGGGTGTTTTGAGTGCACCTGATGGTAGGACTGCTGCCTCGTACCTGCTCTCCGTGGCTCTCCAGCAGGAACAGGCTGTCAGCAGCATCAAAGGCACGCCTGCATTGAAAAAAGAGATCTCGACGGGAGAGAGATACAATAGACGGATGCAAGAGCAGAAAGACGAGACCAGCCTGATTCACTGCCAGCACGAGGGATGCACGCGTCTACTGCTCTGCTGACACACGTCCAACTCATATCCACAGCGACGCAGCTCCTCCAGCTGCAGCTCCAGCAGCCGCTGAGCAGACAAAGACCGAGGATGCCTCCAAGCCTGTCGCCCCTGGCGAGATTGAGTCCAACTGGGACGAGGTGCGTGACTTTCTCATGCAGCAGACCTTTAGCTTCTACCTCCCCGGCCTGCCTGCTGACTGCCCAGTTCTATCTTGCAGGTCGTCGACAACTTCGACGCCATGGATCTCAAGCCAGAGCTCCTACGCGGTATCTACGCTGTAAGCGATGCTATATTGCACTTTGCACTAGTACTTTACTGATCCATGACTGTTTTTTCCTCCAGTACGGGTACGCATGCTTTCCATACTTCTCATGGCGAAGATGCAGAATTTTGCCACATCATGGACCTCCCCATCTGACTTTTCCTTGCTGCATTTTTACTTGTACAGTTTCGAGCGACCTTCCGCCATTCAGCAGCGAGCCATTATGCCCGTCATCAAGGGCAAGGATGTCGTTGCCCAGGCTCAGTCCGGTACCGGCAAGACCGCCACATTGTGAGCGGATTTCGTAGCTTGAACCAGGAGATCTACCAGACAGGATACTAACTCTGGCCACCGTTCTTCAGCTCCATCTCTATCCTCCAGCAGATCGACATCAACCTCAAGCAGGTTCAGGCTCTAGTTCTCGCCCCAACCCGTGAACTCGCTCAGCAGATCCACAAGGTTTTGGTCGCTCTCGGTGACTACATGAACGTCGAGTGCCTTGCCGCCGTTGGTGGTGCTGCCATCCGTGATGCTATCACCAAGCTCCAGGAGGGTGTCCACGTTGTCGTCGGTACCCCCGGCCGAGTCTACGACATGATCAACAGAAGAGCCTTGAAGACCGACCACATCAAGATTTTCTGCTTGGATGAGGCCGATGAGATGCTTTCTCAAGGTTTCCGTGATCAGATTTACGATATCTTCCAACTCCTACCTTCCTCGACTCAGGTCGTCCTTCTCTCCGCTACCATGCCTGACGAGGTTCTCGAAGTCACCTCCAAGTTCATGCGTGATCCTATCCGCATTTTGGTCAAGAAGGAAGAATTGACACTCGAAGGTATTAAGCAGTTCTACATTGCCGTTGAGAAGGAAGACTGGAAGCTCGACACTCTATCCGATCTCTATGAGACCGTTACCATTACGCAAGCTGTCATCTTCTGCAACACCCGCAGAAAGGTCGACTGGCTCACTGAGAAGCTCACCCAGAGAGAGTTCACTGTCTCTGCTATGCACGGAGATATGGACCAGGCTCAACGTGAACTCATCATGAAGGAGTTCAGATCCGGTTCTTCGCGTGTCCTCATTACCACCGATTTATTGGCTCGTGGTATCGACGTCCAGCAAGTCTCGTTGGTTATCAAGTAAGCTCATCTTCATAGCATGTCTTGCATTCGAACGTCTTCTGACCTTTCCTGTCTTCGTCAGCTACGATCTGCCCGCAAACAAGGAGAACTATATCCACAGAATTGGTCGTGGTGGACGATTCGGCCGAAAGGGTGTCGCGATCAACTTTGTCGTAAGTATCCTCGTTTGAAATGCTTCCTTAATAGACGCAAGTGGCTGATCTCCTGAGGCATTCTTCAATTATCAGACCGTCGATGACATTGCCACTCTACGTGAACTTGAGCGATTCTACAACACTCAAATCGAAGAGATGCCAATGAACGTTGCCGACTTGATCTAAGAAGCTCATACAAAAATTGAACGTCATACCGTTCAAAAGCCGCGTTGTTCGATGGTCTCTTCCATTGGATCCGCACAAAGATTAGGGAAGTTGTCGTTGTCCGGATCAAACACTTTTTGGGCTACGTAACACGAACTCCTTCTCCATCACCCATTTCATAACATCCTGGGAATCGACAGTTTCTTCTGCTATGACTCCTTTTTCATACATTTATAGAAGATGTAGGAATATGTGGATTTAATGCAAATGACATCCTTTTACATCAGTATCTTCTGTAATCTGCATTTTAGATTCATCTTTTCCTTCTTGTCTTCCTCCTCTTCTTATGGAAGCGGGGTTTTCCCGCACCTATCTCCTCATATCCATCCGCATCTTCCTTCCTACCTTCTATGTCGTCTGAACCTTTTTACGACATTGTTTTTTACTCCCTTCCTGGCGTAATGTATTCCTTTACGGGTTCTTCCAATTGGTAGTAGTAGACTCATTGCCTGTTCTGACAGCTTAAAGCGATACCTCGGACTTGCACTTGAGCAAGCAGACTTTCTGATACAGCTCGAACATCACAGTGGTTCCTTGCTCCATAGCTGTAGTCCTTCATCAGGACCTGCTATTCGACATTCGTACTTGACTGAAGGCACGTGACTTGGCCTCACATTTGACACCCAAGAATGGGCTGCTGCTGCTCTCCATCATCACGACCGATAACGACCACCCACTTCTGTCAAGTAAAGCCACCCATTACGATACCAACATGCAGGGCATGGTAGATGAGGCGAAAGCCTTCCTCGAGAGCACTGAAGGCCAGGACTTTGAGAAGGACATGCAAGAGTCGTTCCTCGCTGGAAGCCCGTCATCGCAGACGCAGTGGGCACAGCGCATCCTGGCAGAGAAGGAGAAGCGCCAGAGCGAAGGGAATGCTGGACAGGGACAGGACAGCACCAGCGGTATGAACAGCGGTAAGCTTCTTTGGTACTACTCGATGGGTCCCGCCTGCGTACGGATGCCCCACCTGGATAGCGGGCATGGCTGGACGGACTCGTCGTGGTGACACTTCATACGCTCTTTCGACCTGCAAAGCTGACTTTTCGCACTGCAATTGCGCAACCCAGCTCCTGCTAGTCGTCTAAACAACCCTTCTAGTGAGCTGGCACTTCGCTTGATCTGAACGAGTTGGGACGAGATCCACTGAACCGCTATCCTCAGGCAATCAAGTCGACGATGAAAGCGAGTACAACGAAGCTGGACGAGAGAATGCAAAGAACTCTGGACCTTACACCGAGACAGACAGTAAGCGATGCTGCTTGGAGATCTCTCAAGATCCATGAAAGCTGACCTTCCGTTTTGACGTCACCCGCACTTCAAGCAACTTCTTCCGGCGGATACGGTACAAATGCAGGTGGATCGTCTTTCTCTCCCGCGAACCAGAGTGAGTTGTACTTTCTGCTCCGGAGCTGAAGCTCTAGCGTTTGGCAAAAACCCAGGCTGTCGTGGTCAGGTGTAGTGAGGGTTCGCCATTCCCGCAAGGCGGGCGGCGATCCGAAGTATCAACCTTGCGGCTTTCCAGTCGGTTTCCTTCATCGTGTACGGACCCTCGCTAACCACTTCCTTACAGGTGGAATGGGAGGAAATCGACCAGGTCAATTCAGATAAATCTGTAACTATGCCCCTTCTAATCCGAGAGGAATGTATATTAGGCACCCAATAACAAAGGCTTTTAGGGTTCTATCTGAGCTACAAAGTGTTACTTAATCGAGGCACAAGATGCTTCTCTAATGAGGTTGATATTCCAACCAACACCCTCTAATGATTGACTGACAGAAGGGCGTTTGCGGCCCTTTCCAGATCAAACTGATTATCTTCCAGTGCTGCTATTGCTTGCGTGCGGTTGAATCCCATGCCGACAAGCTCTTTGACCTGAGGGAGGTCGCCATCGTTCTCTGTCCGCGCAGGCAAGGCTGGTGTTGCTGTAGTTTGGACTGGCTGCTGCTGCGGTGGTGGACCAGCCGGCGGAGCGAAAGCAGTAGAGCTTGTATTTTGAGGCTGTTGCGAGCTGGCGGGTGGATGGCCAGAAGGGGCCGTGTCATAACTTGCCCTGTTTCCTGGACTTGTAGCTTCAGCAATGACCTGCTGCTGGTATTGCTGCTGCAAGTATAAGTCGGGTTGACCAGTATTAGGCGCTTGTGTTGGGGCAGGTGTTGAGAAGAAGTCATCGTCAAAGCCAACAGCAGGTGCTCGCGAAGGTAGGGGCGGGGCTTGCGAGTTTGATGCATGTATTGTGACAGGAGCAGGACTATCAAATGCAGAGTCAAAGTTATCATCGAAGCCGCCGCTGCCACCATCTTTCGAATGTGTGGCAGGCTGTTGTGCATTAGAATGGCTGAAGGTCTGGTTATCGAATCCGAAGTCATCGTCGAAATTGCTATCAAAGTCTGGATTGCGAGCGCTTGTGGGAGCAGATGCCGCTACGCTAGTAGGTATATCCTCAATTTTGGCTCTGTAACAGCAGAAAATAATCAGATAGCTGAGCCATTAGCTTAAAATGCAGACTTACGGTGCCAGGTCTTCAAAGTCGTCGAAATCGTCGGAGTCTCTGGATCTCGCTGCAGATGTAGCAGGGGCTTGCTCCTGAATCTGGCTTTGGATACCAGCTGCTGTCCCGCCGTCATTGTCAATACTCTCAATCTCGGAATGAGTTACCGTATCATGCTCCGCCGGCTTGCTCGGGGCGGGACTGTCATTGCTAGCGGGGGTCATAGCTTTGAAGGGACTATCGAATGCATCATCGAAGCCAAGGGTCGGACCTGATTTTGTGGCATCGGTCGATTTGACATTGCCACCTTCGAGTACGGCCGCCGTGGGTGAATTCAAGGGTTCAGTTTCGTGACTGACGTCTGTCCCGGCTGTAGATGTAGGGAATGGCTCTGAAACACCTTCTGGATGTGGAGAGGCGCTACGATCATGCTGCTCGGTATGCGCATCTTCGAAATGCTCATCCGCTTCACCTGCAGAGGACGCAGGTCGAGAGGCCTGGCCTGCAGGAAATGCGCCTGGGAAGGGATCTGACTGCAAGCTTTGACCAGTATGAACTGATCCATCTTGGATATCCTGATGTGCACCCGCTGATGTGCTATCTGCAGCTTGTCCATATACAGTGTCGGTTGAAACCTCTTCTGGCCCATCTTCGGCTGATGCGAACGGTCCAGCTTTGTCTTCTTGACTATGATCTGTAGCTCGAACCGGTTCTTCGTCTGTATCACTTTCACTTTCCGAGTCAGAGTCCGATTCATCTTGTTGTACATCGCGAATCGGGGCTAGCTCTTCGTCACCATCCTCTTGGTCATCATCTGCATCTTCTGGAAGTTGCCTTGATTCGTATGGCTGCAAAGAGGAGGGTGTAGTTACAGGATGATCAGAAGTCTCATGTTGACTGAAAACGTCCTTGACTTGGCTTGCAGCCGCAGCTCCTGCACCGACTAGAGCGCCAACTGCCGCGCCTACTGCTGCGGATCCCGTCATGTTGGTGATCTTGTCTTCCGTGGCTTTTTCAACTTCATCATGCGCTGGACCTTCGGACTGATGCTGGACCGCAGGCTCCACCGAGGTGTTGACCGCTGCTGGCACGTCCATTGAATTGTTGTTGGTGTCCTGACCCTGGGATCCAGAAACCGGCTTATCGAAATCAGCAAATGCGGCATCAAAATCTGTCTCGCCTCGTGGTGCATGTACAGCCTCCTTTGCGCCTGCAGACTGCTCTTGGCCCTCGTCTAATGCAGGGCTCTTTGTAGCGGGGGCAGTGTTGAAGGCGCTGTCAAAGTCATCGTCGAAACAGAAGCCTGGCACCCGGGTGGTGGTGACCGGTTGAGGTGCGGCGACTGGCTGAGGGGCCATGCCAAATGGATCATCCTCAGCTGCATCTTGATTGAGCATGCTTGATGCTTGTAGGGGGGATGTGACCCTCGCAGCACCGGAATGAGCGAAGAACGGGTTCGTGGAGCGGTTGCTGTGCATGGAAGCGGCAGGACTAGCACCCTTGGAATCGGGTAAAGGAATAGCACGCGCTGCCTCAGTAATGCTGGGAGAAGCAGCGTGCAAAGAACGGGCCTGCTCTCGTTCGTCTGTAATGCTCTTTGAAACCTTTTCCTTGTCTGTCTCGCTCGTTGCAAGCTGCTTCTTGCTGACGACGAGTAAGCCTTTCTGTTGTCGACTTTCTTTGCGCAGCTTTTCTAAAGTTTCCTTCAAGGATGTCACCTCGTCATTCGAGACTTTCAACTTGATCTTAAGCTCGCGTATCTCTTCCTTATCTTTCAAGATATTTTGCTCCGTCTCGACTTTCTGCTCGCGCAGGGCGCTCAGCTCGCTTTCAGCGTGTATCAACTCCTGCCGCAGTTTTTTCAACTCCTCAGAGCCCGCCTTGGCTCTAGTTTCGAGGTTTGTCATATTGGTAGACTCTGTATCGAAAGCTGCTTTTGCCTGAGCTAGGGCGCTCTTAAGCTCGTCAATCTCTGCTTCAGTCTTTGCGACGGTGCTGCTAAGAGCTGTGCGCTCCTGACGTAGGCTAGAGACACTCTTCTGCGTCTCTCGGACTTGATTTTGGAGGTTGCCCACCTCAATAGAGTTTGAAGAGAATTGGTTGCCCTTCTCTTCGACAGGTGTGTTGTCGAAGAAACTATGTGCAGGCGTTGTGGAGTGTGTAGGACTAGCTGGCAGAATAGCGCTGTGAGTGCGATGTGCAGGGACCGGTGGAGGTGGTGACCTATGGTGAGCAGAGTCTTGCCTAGATGCTGTGCCAGATCGCGCTGGTTGACTAGCTGGCGGAAGGCTGCGCGCTGATCCGCCTGTCGGGGTAGGCTGGAGTGGAGCAGGGCTGGCCACCCGGGCGGTAGCTGGTAAAGGCTGGAATGCGGCTGCTCCTGTTGCAATTGCTGCTGGAGGAAGCTGTGATGGCTCATCATCGTCCATAAGTGAGAAAAGATCTCGCTGAACTTCGCTCTCTGCCCAATCAGAAGGAACCTATCAGCTGACATTGGCGAGCTTTCATCGCGGGACTTACGTTGGGGTTGACTCTGCAGCTGCTGAGCGATAGCGCGCAAGCTCGGCGGTATCATCGATTGCTCGAGCTGTTCTGGTAATGGTTTACCGGCCAAGACATCCATAACAAGGCGGCGTGCTACTGCGAATTCTTCCTTTGTTAGACTACCTTCTTTTCTAATATCTGAGAGGTCCCAAATTTGAGCAAGAGTTTCTTCAGGTAGACCACTTTGTACAAAGAAAGGCACAGCTATATCCCCCTGTAAGACTCCTTGTCTGGATGTATCGAGCATATCGAAGAATTGGTCGGATTGAGCTTTCTCTACAGGGTCAATGGCCCATGAACCACCGTTGTGACTCTGACCCAGCGACATGGCTCGCTGAGCTGGTGATAGAGCTCCTCCGCCTGCGCTCGTCCGGTTCAATAATGATGAGCCGGTTGACTGAGCGTAGAGTGCTGATGGCAACGGAGAGCCGGTGGCCTGTGCCCTGAGAGGACTCGTTGGCATTGACGGAATGCCGGCTGTACTGCCGGAAGCTGCCTGCGCATACAGACTGACAGGCAGGGTGTCGGGTAGTTGCGGTATTGTTCCGTTCATTGAACCATGAATGAGATGCATCGCGATGACAAAGTCGGTAGCATCCAAAGCGCCCCGGCTTTGCGTGTCTGCAAGATTCCAGATCCGTCCCAGCTTCTCATTCGGTAAACGAGACTTGGTGAAAATCTCTCTAGCCTTCTCGCCTATGTCATAATGTACCAAAGTCAGTGCATGGTCACCCCGACATGGGCACTTAACGGAAGGCAAGGAAGGACTGACCATCGAGCAGCCCACCAACAGGTTGCGAGTTGATGAACAATCTAGTGTATTTGGCTTTATCTTCTGGAGAGATGGACACCGGAGCGGTAGGCTGGACAGATGCCTTCTTCTGCGGGGTTCCCAGGGGAGTTGCCGAAGGTGGCTGCTCGGGCAGACCTGGCACATGCATACCCTTGAAGTAAGGAAGCGGACCGCCTGACGAGTGGTCGACAATGTCAGTGGATGCACAGCTGGTCTTCCAGCACGGGAAGACTTACTTTTCTTCATCAGCGCTTGAGAAGGTTGCTGGCCTCTCTGAGCATAGCCGATCAGTCTGCACACGACATAGAAGGCTTCTTTGGTGAGGAAGCCTGTATTCTCGTCGTCTGCTAGTGCCCAGATCTCGCCTAGCACCTGCAGAATGGCATATCATTGATGTATTAGCTGCAAGAGACCCATAATGCTGGCCTGTCCGTCCCCGCTCTGACACATGACGAGGCTGTAACCGCCGCACCTGGCCGGGAAGCTCGGATGCTTCGAAGAAGGGCACTGCCTTGTCGCCTGTGAGGACGCCCAGCTGTTCAGTGTCGGCATTCTCGAATAGTCGGTCGAATGCCTTGCGCTCCTCTGCGCTGAGGGATATGTCTAGTCATCGAATACCGCAGTTGAGCGGCTGCACGTCAGGAGCGATGCTAAAGCTTGACGGCTAGGACGGTGCAACTCACCCTTCGGCGGCATTGCAGAGCAGACTGGCGCCTATGAGAGCAGGAGAAGAAGGCGTACACGCTCAGCGGAGGCGTGCAGTGGAAGCAAGAGCCGACTTGCCCGAAATGGCGGCTTGTGGACAGCTCGAGGCGATCGAGCATTGTCGCAGAGGCCCGCGAGACGAACAGCCTTCAGATCTGCATGCACACAGTGTACACGGCCTGACAAAGGGGCAGCTGTGGAGCTCACACTACTATGGCAGATGGCTCTACCGGCTATGGAGGCCTGAAGCTTGCCGTCCTGATTTCTGGCTCTGGTAAGGAGACTCCACAGCTGGCAAAAACAGGCTTGGGACTAGCTAGATCCCTCCAGACCGGTACTGACGGACTATGCAGGCTCGAATCTTCAAGCGCTTATCGATGCAAAGCTTCCCGTAACATATGTTCTTTCGAACAGGAAGGCCGCCTACGGGCTAGAGCGAGCTGCTAAGGCCGGTATACCTACCGAAGTCTTCTCTATATTTGCATACAACAAAGCAAATCCAGGCAAGACACGCGAAGATTACGATACCGCCCTAGCTGAACGAATATTGGATCAAAAACCAGACTTGGTAGTTCTCGCTGGTTTCATGCACATTCTCTCGGACAACTTTCTCAACCCGTTCATTGCCGCCAATGTTCGCATATTGAACCTCCATCCAGCATTACCTGGAGAGTTCGATGGTGCACATGCCATAGACAGAGCATACGAAGCATTCCAGAAAGGCTTGATAACCCGGACTGGGTGCATGATACACGAGGTGGTGAAGGAGGTTGACCGTGGCCAGCCTTTGCTTATACGGGAGGTCCCATTCGAACAAGGCGATACACTCGCTGACATCGAAGAGAGAATACACAAAGTCGAGCATCGAATTATTGTAGAAGCTACAAAGCAAGCTCTTGAACAGCTAAAGCGACAAAGAGCGAATCTGGGACAATAAGGAAGTTACAACCAGGCCAGCCAGGTCTTGGTACTTCCGTGCGAGTATGGTAACGGTTCTGTGGCTACAAAGGTAACGCGACATCATTCGGATCTCCCAGACCTTGCCGGAAAAGCACAAGCTATGGGTCATCGTGATCCTTCGCATATTCTCTCCACTTCACACAAATTCAGCGAGAGATAGCGCCATAAATGCAAGGGGAGGACAGACATTTTTTGCGTTACTCATACCTATTGCACATGAAGAAAGCATTCACAAGTGAGAGGAATAAGGAGACCATAGGGCGCGGTTATAAGCATTTGTGGTGGGCTCGGTGGCGACTTTTTGGTGTGCTGCACATGCAAGCAGATAGACTGTCAAGTACCCTATTGAGGCAGTGTATCATGGCAATATAGAGTGTTCTACCACATTCAGCCCAATCAGTGCGAGAATCGTTATCAATGAATGCAACCTCGCCTTGGTCGATCACGTCTCCATACACTTGCACAGCACTTGAACTGCAGCTTGCACTTGCTCTGACAACATCCAATGGATCCAGGTAGTGGTGCTCATTGCACAAACCCGTACTGATAACAGCGCAGCCGACGTGAAAACCCACCATGGCTGCTCCCGTAGCGTCAACAAGCCTTTCTGCGGGTAGCCTAGTCGCATCAGCCAGGAAGGCAAAGCCAGCGGGCAAACAGCTTGGAACGTTGGTAGTGGTGGTCATCAAGGCCGTAAGTGATGGACACTTCTTTCAACGGATCTGTCCTTGCTAACTCGTCGCTGTCGATGCTGTTCATCCGCTCAAACACGTATCTATCCTTGCCATGCTCAACTTGATGTCACTGCTAGCGCAATCTGCCTAACAAGCAGCGAATCGGCAAGCAAGACCCATACTGCTCAATCACGCTTGGACACCAGAAACAAAAGACTCCAGCTGTCAAGCGGGGCGGGCAAACTCCCCATTGGGATGCGCAGCTGCAGTTTGAGATCTGGGAAGAATCGGACGACAAGGTACCCATACGAAGTACAGAGACGGGAGGCATAGGACCATCCTCTGTGATTCCACCCAAAAAGGATGAGGACCTCCTACCCGGACAAGCTACCGTTGGAAGAGTGAAACCGAAAGCTACCGCCGCCGACGCGTCAAAGCGCCTCATGAAGATAGCTTGTTATGCAGACGACCCGCGAGAACCTGAGCTCATTGGCGAGACTGAGCTTGACTACGCACCTACATTGAAGAAGGGAGAGTTTGATGGTGAGACTGTTGACGTTTGTCTTTTGCGAGTTATTCCTTACAGGGTACATCCACAGAATGGGTCGAGATCAAGCACAAGGGCAAATATGCAGGAGAAGTCTTCATTGAAATGACCTTCTATTCGGCCGTGAGTGTTTTATTACCTTCTATGCTACGTCAACGCATGTTAATGGCGATGTTTTCAGGCCCCACCGCCAGTAAAGCGCAAGAGTAAGCCTGCTATCCCCGGATCTGGCTACGGTGGTCCAGGACATTTCGAGCCTTTACCAGATAGCTACCCACAATCACCTTCTAGCACAAGCCAGTCGCGCCCGACCTCACATCTTTCTCCTGTGGCTGCGCAGCCATTGCGAATGAGCCAAAGTCAATACAGCCTAAATTCGTCGACGTCGAACCGGCCGCCATCGAGTGCACCGTCTTTAGACGAGTTTGGGCGGAGAAGACCGACGCCAACACCGCTTGCATTCCCTAGTCCTTCGCACATGACTTCTGCATCCTCTGGATCTGCGGATGGCTCCACCGCCAGCTACAATCCACCTTATGCACCTCCATCTTTGGCGCCGTCGGCTTCCTCGCAACACCTCCCAAAGCCACACCGCGCATCTTTCTCCTCTTACGGAATGACACAGCATGACATCGACTCCATGATTAGACCGCTATCGTCTTTGAGCATTGGCGGAAGTGTCAACAAGCCTCTACCACTCCCTCAACCTAATGGTTCTCAACCCTATCGGCCAACACCGGTGCCCGCCCGACCACAATCTGGTCAGGGATACGCAATGGCACCTCAACCTACTCCTAGCCCAAGGCCATATGCCAATGCGCCTCCGCCTGTACCGCATCCTAACCTACAACACCACCACTCGCAGCCTGACGCTTATCAGCCCGCAAATCAACCTTACCCTGCAGCGCCACATCCACCAACACATCATCACAGACATTCCATGACTACGTATCTACCAGATGGCGGTGACGTCCCTTGGGACGCTAATCAGATCTCTGTCGCTCCTGGACAACAGGGGCCACCTCAAGAGATTGGTCTGCATCATCCTCCAGCGAACGATACCCAAACACCATACAGCCGCCCTGCAAATTCCTGGTCAGATCCGCGTGCTACCTCACCGTACCCACAGAGTCCAGGCTATGGCCTGACCAGTCCTGCACAATCGGCCAGTCATCACCCAGCAGCTTTACAACCACGCACAAGTCCTCAATTTGCCCAAGTCTCACCGCCGCTTCCTTCTCATTCGCCTTTACCCGCTGAGCCTCCTGTTTGGAACAGTGCGAGCCATTACTCTTCACCAGTGCTGGGCGAAACTCTGCATCATTCAGTTGGTCAAACTGGTCAATACGATAATTTCGCAGATTCGCAGTCGCATCACTATCAGCAACCACCTCAACAGCCAGCCCAAGACTATGGGCAGAATAATTATCCGGGAGAAGCTTATAATGCGCCCTACCACGATGGACAGGCACCGCAGCCTGCGGAACAGTATCATATGCAGCCGGCTGAGCATGTATACGCATACAATCAAGGAGCGCAACAGCCTCTTTACAACGATCATGATCAGTCTTACCATCAGCAGCAATATGACCAAGGCTATCCACCCAGCGCCTATGATCAATCACATACACTAGGTGCTGGAGACTATCATCATCCGCAGTCCGCGCCACCTCTCCAAACAGACCAATACTCACAACAGCATCAATCACCCCTACCGCCAAATCCTCAGCTGCAGCAGGATTATCGTATCAATTCACCGTATCGTCCGTTGCCTCAGCCTACGCCCGACCAGGCGCCTTCGTCTCATCAGCAGCCGCAAGAAGCGCACTATTCACCACAACCAGGTTATGAACAGCAACCTCAGGCCCCTCCACCTCGACAGCCGCGTTTTGGTCTCCCGGTTCATCAACCTTACGACCCACCATATATCCCACCGAGCAGTCGACAATCGCAGCATTACTCGGCACCTAGTCAACCACAAATGCATCAAGTACCACCACCTGTCCCGCCTGTACCGCAGGAGCTGAGACAGGATCTCTACGGGTCGCACGGGTACGGTAGTAATCGTTACTGAATTGTCTATGGTAGAGTAAGCTTTGAGCTAAGCGTACATGATACATGTACAAACTGTTGCGATGACCAGACATGTGTACATCATAGAAGGGACGATTAGGCTCTTAAGCAAGACTGGTAGAGACAGTGTGACCAGGCCGACAAATGCTTCAGCCAGTGCAGCTGACCCGTCTGGTTGCAGCAATACACTAACTCGTTGTTGGAAATTCGGTAGCTGATTTCCTCGCCACACTGGAAGGGCCAGCTTGTTCGGCAGTCTCCGCGACCAAATGAGAGACCTTAAAGTGATGCATGACGATTTTTCCCGATTTTCGTTTCCCTTGCAAGCAATAGGTAGCTCAAGACCGTTGACAGGCATCCAAAGTACTGTAGTACCGGTATTCTGCGAGCACGGTATGCAAGCGGGGTGATGATCCTTCGATGATGAATCTCGCTTAACTTACCCCTCTTTTCTACTTTTTCTAATGCCAGCAGTTTGAGAGCAACTACTCCTATTCTCGTGCGGCTCGGACTTGCGCACGTGAAAACACGGAGGTGAGCTTTGGGAAGAAATACAGCGCAAGGCCTGAAGAGGATGCGCAGAAATTGAAATTGACGACCCGAGGCATACATCACACACACACAAGCTGGCTGATGACTGCAGCCGGCCCGTCTCGGAAGGCCAATACTACTGTAATCCGACCTTGGTGTGCTGCCGTAACCGTAACTTAGTCGTTTTGGGTGCAGATCTTTCTTTCGCCTGTCTGGCTGATTAGTCCGCACTGTCGGCGTAAGCACAGCGCAACTGACTGGAATGACTTGGAGCTTTTCCCTCTCTGGCACACGCCAATAGCAAGCACTGTGCCCGCACACCATGCTGCTGCGCTGGAAGACCCTCGTGCTGCTCTGCCTGCTCGAGCTCGCCATTCTCGTCGCTGCCAGTCCTCACGGAGACCACGCGCATGACGCTGCTGCTCCTTCTGCCGGCGATGATGCTGGCGTAGAAGCTTCCCACAAACATGGCAGCGCTTCGCACGCAAGCAGCGGAGGGCATTCTCACATGCATGCAGGAGCCCCGAAGACAGTTCTCAACGAGGTCAGTGATTCCTTTGCTTGCTGCTGGCGTCGTCCCGCTCGACGGTCACAACGTCTGCAAAATGCCCAAGCGCCACCATGCTCGATTGGCTTTCCTAAGGCAGCCCATCCATGCACAGTGCAAGCTGGACGTGTCCACAGTGGCTCTTATTGATTTGGATGGTGCATATACTGACTGTCGTTGTGTCCACAGACTGAACTGCTGCTGAACAAAGGCCCGAGTCCCCTGTCCTACCTCGAACTTGACTCTGGCTTAGGCGGCGAACTGTCTGAAAGCTATGGCTCGCACTCCGGCACAATGGTAGCGCATGGCTTCTTCATGGCAGTAGCTTTCGCAGTAGCCCTGCCTCTCTGTGAGTCGTGCTCGCATAGTTCCGTCTTCCCCCGTCATCACCATCTCCTCACCACTCGCACTTGCTGACTAAGTGCTTGAATGCTTGTTTTACCTCACTTTTCGGCGATCCTTCGCCTCGGATATACAATCTTTCATGTTATGTTCGAATACCAACCTTGGTCTGCACTTTTGGATGGTGAATATGACTGCCCTACAGTCATCTTCTTCAAGATCTCGAAGCATGCATTCCTTGCCGGTCTTTCGCAGGCTGTCTTCCTGGCCACTCTCGCCCTAGGCATGATCACAGGCATCAGCTATTCTGCCTCGACACCCGATCTCTACAAGGGGCAGAAGCATGGTTCAATTGGGTGGATCATCTTTGCATTAGCATGCGGTCTATCTTCCGCCCAGATCCTTCGTACGGCTGTTATCCTCTTTATGAACCGCGAGAAGGGTGTACCCTTCTCTGCACGGATGAAGCATCTTTTGCAATCAGGGATGTCCAACTCCGATTCTGATCAAAGTGCTGGAGACTACGAACTGGTGCATCACGAACTTGACCATGAGGATGTAGGCAGAGATTCACAAGATATGCCCATGTCTGGCAGAACAATGGTAGATGATGAGGAAGATCTACAACGTCGTGCGTTAGTTGGACAACACGAGCATGCGGTACAGCAAAGGCTGTCTACTTCAGATGAGAATTATGTACCACAATTTTGGAGACGACCTCACAGACAAGAAATCAGTCTGGATCTGCAAAGACATGGAGGCAATGGCCATATGCCACGCCCCCTACGAAACGATTCGCAGGGTGGAGAATCGAGTCGAACTGCTTCTTCGGATGAGACACTTCATGATGGTCAGATAAGGGATCACTTTGTATCTTCACCTGCATCGATGAGTCCTCCAGTTGGGCACGGACTTAGCAGACAGACTGGCAAGGAATTCTCAGATCGTCCCAGGGAGCCCTTATCGAGGGCGGCGCTCATGAAAGGACTGCTTAAGTATGGAGAGATCTTCCTCTGGAGAGTTATGGTACTATTGGGATGGACCGCATTCATGACTGGATGCATAACATACTGGGGTGGCTGCAGATCTCCTTATGTCGTAAGTAGTCTCGTACTCCGTTTTGAGGGACCGATACTGACTTCAACATCGTTCTGTACCAGAATGCATGCCTAGCTCACGAGATCAAAGGCTCAATCTTCTGTGAGTGAATTGGTCAAATTATATGCGTTACTGAAGGTTGATTGACTCATTTTTGTTCAACAGTCTGGTACGGCGTGCTCACGTTCGGTCGATATTGCGGTTCATGGGCGGAACTAGGCTGGGCTTGGAACCGTAAGCCAAACGTGACAGGCACCTGGCGCGAACATTGGCCTTCAGCCGAGATGGTAGAAAGCTTCGTCATCTGGCTTTATGGAGCGACGAATACCTGGATGGAAAGATTTGGTGCAGCTCCAGGCGACCCATGGACTTTGCATCAGGTGCAGCATGTATCTATCGCAGTCATGTTCTTCTTTGCCGGAAGTGCTGGTATGATGTGAGTTGCGTACACTAGCCTAGCTTAGCATGCCTCAAGCATATTCGAGCTGATGCAAGCTTTTCCACGCTTTAGCTTAGAGAGCAAGACCTGCCGTGAATGGATTTCTGGCGCTGTCCTTTCGAGAATAGGGAAAGACAGAGCATCAGCACCCGCATCGTATCAAGGTTCCTTCAATATATTCCCAGCTCTCACTATTGGCATCACTGGTCTAGCTATGAGCGCGCATCATCAAGAATATGCTTTTTCCGTGTCAATACATGCTCTCTGGGGTCTACTTCTGGCAGGTTTCGCAATTTGTCGAATTCTCACCTATACCTTCCTGCATCTACGGCCTCCCGCATCCATCCTACCATCACGCCCACCTACGGAAGCGCTAGCTGCTTTTTGCTTGTGTGCTGGCGGTATAGTGTTCATGCTCTCGACGGAGGAAGTTATTTTCTGGGCTATGAGGCATGGTTTCGACGACATGATGACCTTCCTCAATGCCACTGTGGCATTCGTTTGCGCTGTCTTATCGTGGACATTAGTGCTAATGGCGCTAAAAGGTGCAGCTACTCTATCCTACAAATATCCCTTGTCCCGTACTGATAGTTTTCTGCTACCTCACAGGATGGGCAACTCGCAGATCCATTCCTCTCACCAGGCAGTACCAGGACAGCGATGCGCAGTCGCGCATGAATCGTAAACTAGAAGGAAGCGTGTGAGGTTGGCAAGCAAAGTCCGTTAGCAAATCTTTAGAGCCTCGATAGGCGCACATTCTGGCTTTAAGCCATTCCAGCTTTTCGGCGATACTCTCCGTTAAATTGCTGCTTCATGCGTGAGTGAAGATGTGCAATAGCAGCATTTCGTAAGCTCAGCAGGAGGACTTATCCCTCGTAATAGCAACCTTTATAATAGAATGTTACTTAGTCGTTAATTAGATGGATTTGGCCTGTTCAAATCTGCCATTTATAATCCTTAGGTACCTAATAACTGTCGATAATTTCCCCGTGCAATAATCGTTTGACCGGCCCTGAACTTTCAGACTTGCCTGTAAGACTGTTACAACAACACGACACTAATTCATACTTCTCGAGGCTCTCCAGAAGTCAGTACCTGTCACATCGAAGGCACAGTCCAGCCCAACGCTATTTCGCTCCTTCATGCAGCCACGATTTCCCTTTGCACTTGCGTAACCTTCTGACCGCAGCGAAGGCATGTGAAGTCATCGACGATAGCACTTGCAATGCAGTAGTAACAGTATCTTGCTCCGCAACACGATGTCACGTATGGGACCGTAACATGATCATCTTTCTGGCTCATAGAAGCTAGGAAAGCGGTGCTCGTGGTCGGGTCGACTGGATCCATTTCCGAGCCGGTAGCTGGGGATTTCAGGTAGCATATAGCACATATGTCTGGAGACAGATGCTTGAGAGGGCCTGTTGTAACGGACCCTACTGGAGATTGCCCATCTTGCAACGCTTTGTCGCTCGAGTCTGAATTCAGGCTAGGCCACCTGGCTTGAGCCATAACTTTACTCAGTCTCTTCTTGATACCTTGTAGATTGATGATAGGCATCACGAATAGCAAGAATTCCGTGAAGGCCTCCCAGACTAGCTGTCGGTTGAGGAAATCATATGATACATTGCGAGCCACTGACTTCTGGGCGTATGTGTATTCCAGGCGGAGGAGGCGTGAAAGGAGCGTAGGATGCCTTGGAAGAGTATGTTGAGATTCAGTATGTGCAGGCTCGCAAAGTCTTTGTGCAATTATCATTGTCTCACCTCCCATTGTACAGGAAACATAGGAAGTTCACAAGAGATGACAGAGCGAGCAGCTTTTCGAGCCTGATCAAGGTATCCCAAGCGAATCTTCTAAGCTCACGTTTCCTTCTTGCTTTGTTCTTGCTAATTGCCGGAAAGAACGCAGCTATAGCTGCAGCCGGTCCACTTGAGAACCTGGCATAGCGCCACGGAAGAATGGTCGGTGGAGTCGGATAGTCTGGCCATCCATTTACGAGCATCTTGTCTCTGATCTTTTGATGCAGGTATGAGGGCACTGTTGCCAGAATGACAAGAAGCCATCGCTTGCGTTGCGTGAGGTTCGCATAGACGAGATTCTGCAAGCGTGCGCCGTACGAGGCATTGTATGTTTGCAAGCCAAGATGCAGCAAAGCGGCTCGAATGAGGAGAGACGTCTCTGGTGTCGGGTCCTTGATCAGTATATTGAAGAGCTCATTGTCCAGCAGCGTCGTGTCCAGCTGGCTGACACGCGACAGCATTGATTCACCAGATAGCTATAGGTTGATCGAAGGCAACGAAGAGACCGGCAACCCGGCCTAGAGTTCATCAAGCCGAAGAATCTGCCACTGACTTGATATAACTGCATAGACCAGCGGGTTCAAGTGTATGATGCAACCTTGATAATCATTGGTTTTCAGTGGTTCGACTTGCCGATGAACTAACGGTTACAGCAAACATTGCAAGTCGGCTAGTCCTAACAGCTAAGGGTAGCCTTGTCGAAAATCACAGTATCCCGGCTTAAGCTTAGCTTTTCTTTTCGTCCTACAGGTCCTTATCAACTCTGCAGGATCATTAACGTCTGTTTCTCTCGCTTCTTTTAAATATAGGCCTTGCTTAACAGAATTTCGAATGGTTTCTACCTAGTATTACCGCACCATCCCGACATCGCATCAGATGACACAGATTTGTGATATACACTCTCGAACTGAAGTGGTGTTCCGAGGTGATAGCCCACTGGTCGCTTCTTACAAGAGGGTTGCGGACATTTGGCGAGATATGTCAGGCCGCGCACAGAGAGTGGAAACACTAGACCCGGGAATTTGAAGCGTTTCTCTGAACAATGCTAGGCTGCTCCGTTCCTGGATTACCCGTTACTCGTTATCTAAAAGTGTATTGCTGGTCCCATCTTCCTCTCCTGCATCTTCTCGATTCGCTTCTGTGCTGTTCGAAGCTGTTTGGCCTTCGCGAAGCCTTCTACCTCGCTACGACAATCATATGCTATGTGACCTATCTTAGCACACCTCTGACATACGAGATACTTGTGATCTGGATCCTTGGGGGGAAATTTTGGTCGGGTTGCCTGAGCAGAATTATTTCCACAATCCGCCCAGAGACTTTCAAGCTTCTCGACACTAAGGAGGATTTTTATTTCTGTCAAGCAGCTCGAAAGTTTGGGTTCTTCATCGTCTTTAAGGCATGCTATTTGATTGCGGAATACTGACTTGCTCAGTCCTTGGTAGTCAGCAGTCAATCCGTTGAAGAATCTCGTTATGACCTGAATTTCTTCTATTTTCTTGCCTCCTAGCCATTCGTACTCTTCTGCAGTGTCGCACAGGCGGCCAGCCCAGCTATAATGTGACTCTCCTTCTTCCATGCGTGAATTCAGGAACCTTGCATATATGCGGTAGGGGGTTTGTCTGCGAAACGCTTTCAGGAGAGCCTTGAAAGCCTCCCGACCGGTCCAAATATCCCGAAGATGGAGGGAGACTACGTGATGTTCGCACGCCTTCGAGATATAGTGTCTTGCGAGCCGTTCATTGCGTCTTACTTGCGCGTTGTGAGTCTCCTTTGCCGCCTCGTCGATTTTGGATGCTTCAGTCTCCGTAGCAGCTGAGCTGTCAGGATCTACACATTCCCACAGATCATGGATGATGAGGAAGCTCTTCATCTTAGCAAACCAGTCAAAGGCATTTTCCTCGCCCTTCAGTTTTGGGAAATCCGGGAAAACCTCGTCATCGGAGTCATTAAACATGATTCACGTGCACTACTACAAGCAGTCTTGTGTTGCCAGTTCGCAAAGACACGGCCGTTTGCTTCGCGGTACCCCGTGGTTGTTACTGGTGTCAAGTGGAGTTGAGAGGGAGCAAGGTAACGACAAAGACCTGGAAAGAAAGAGCCTTTTTGCATACGGACGTTGTTGGGCGGTGAGTAACAAAGGCAGATCTACAGACCCTACAATTTCGGTTGGACACCTGAAGTGGCAAAAGCTTAATGTAAATACGCGGTCACACAAAGCCATGCACCTAACGCAATCATCCACAGTGCTATAATACTACATAGTGCTCTTGTACGCAAGAGCAATATTCGCTTTAGACGGGTTTGACGATGTAAGGGGAATGATACTGCGAAGACCGCTTTTCGTGTTGCAGTTTCTAGGTGACCTGCATGCTATGGTATATGTATTTGCTTCAACGCAGCGAGTTGACATACTAAGCATTGCTTTACGATTTCTTTTCCTTGAGCTTCACGGCTGGCAATTCCACACTTTTTGAGATTGTTGACTGGTCTCGAAGCTGTGTACCTCGCTATGCCAGTCGTATACGATGTGTCTGATCCTCGCACATCTTTGATACACACAGTGACTGTATTCAGGTTTCTTAGGTAGTTGCTTGGGGCAAGTCCTACTTGAGCGGCTTGGTGACTTTGTTTGCATCTCATCGGGCGTCCCTCCTGCTATCTGAGGAATATTTTGTAGTGCGTTAGCGCAGTTATCTAAAATTCGGCTCGTAAGCCAAAAAAAGATTCGGCGATGTGTTGTATTCCTTCTGTTTCGAACCTTGCTGCCATGCATACTCAGCTGCCGACTCCTGTGAACGGGTACGCCACCCCATAACGCTTTCCTTTAGTCATTGACGTAAATTTAAAGAGGCCTCGCGCAATTGCAAGGGATTGCATGCCCTCTGTTTCTGATGTTCATGCCGGGTTGGTTCGAGACTTTGGCTTATCCACCAATGCACATCTGCCAGATGCGATGCCTTGTGACCGAAGGATTCCCATGTACTTTAGTCCATTGAACATCCAATTCCGCAGAGGGGAGAACTTCAGCCTCTTCGTCAGGTGAATTGTCAGAGTCAACACACTCTCCAAACAATCTCGTTTCGAGCCATGACTGCATGCTGAGGGACCATTGGAAAGCATTCTTCGTGCTCTGAAGCTTTTCAACGGATGTTAGCATATTATAGAATTATGCCTTCTTAGCGAAGGGTTGGCTTAAAAGGAGCATCTTCCGATATATTTTGCTTTTGCGTTTGCAGTTGCTCTGGGCTCATTTCACAATTCGAACAGATTACCATGATATGGTATGATGCGTCGCAGTAAACCAGGTAGAAGTCAATCTTCGTCGGCTTGAGTGTATTCGCCTCGGGGAACAAGCGGGTAAGCATTAGGAGCCAGAAATGTCCGTCGCTTCGACCTCTGTAAGTGGCGGAAATTTTCAGCTTGATCCGTTCGCAAAATTCGTATTATGGAATACTTACGGGCTACAAGAACGTCAGATGATTTGAGAGCGATCCAGCACTCCATTTGTAGCTATGATAGGATGATGAAAGGCTTTGAACCACAGGGAAGATGTTTAGATATCAGTAGAATGTACCGTCGAAGGGCCTGACTTGGGCCTGCATGCAAAAGCCGATACTAGCAAATGGCCGGGACTCTCCTGAGCTCCCGGAGCTATACCGTACTGTATAGGCAAACGACCACTAGGATATACAGCAGTCCTGTTCAGAGGACTGCTGAGAAAGCTGAGCAGAATTTGTTCCACCTGTATGATGCCCGATCCGAGGACTTCCATAACTTTCCGAACTGAGTAGTAGCTTGGCCGTCTTAGCAATATATCTGTATCTACCGTATGCAGACCAGGAAAGCAGTCCAGGAGGGTGTTTGTTTGTTTGGATGTAAGAAATTTCAGGGGTCCTCGATATATCTTGGTTGGAGCGGGGACCCGGGCCGAACAGCAGTTCTGCTTGGAAGGATGGGCAGGAGATGTATATCATGGTATGGGAATATAGTGGTAGATTAGCGGTCCCAAAGCTCTTGCTAGCCGAGCAAGTCGAAGATCCATAGGTTGTGGAACTCCCCCTGAACTTCTGAGTCGTCATTGAAGTCCTGCGCAGACTGTATCGACATATCGGCTGGCTGCTTGATTGGTGACAGCCTGAACCGGCATGACAAGCACTTGATAAGATTGCACAACGGCTATTTGCTGTGTAGAACAGTGACAGCTAGACACGGATGCTTACTCGGCTTGACAGGCCTGCATAGTACTATCGCAGCTTTCAAAGTAGAATGGTCTGTCGGTCTAGCGGGCGGAGGGATGTCGGAAGACAGACCTGTTTGTACGTCTGGAAGTCAGTACGCTTGCGGGACGTTGCTTGCAGGGGAAGAGTGCAGTGCAGGTCTGTGTGCAGTCCAAGTAAATGCAAGTACGCAGTCAGTATGTTGGCATGCAACTGCAGGAAAGTCAAATGCATTCGCAAAGCCAGGCGCGTAAATGGGGGCGGGCGATCGGGAATTTCGCAGGAGCCGACGCGTGCGCACAGGCAGGCACATGCGACAACGAGAAAGGCCGAGCATGCCAGACAAGCGCAAAGGAGCCTTGGGTGCAGCGGTGTTGGAATCGCAGATGTGCTTCTCTTGCTGCCTGTCTACTCATCACCTTTGCAGTACCATCGCCTGTCCTCTGGCACCACGCTCTTTCCACACCACACTCCCTCATAGACGCCGGCAGACCCCCGACTGGCCGACACACACTCGCTTGGCATACAGAGACGAGAGAGAGAGAGAGAGGTGAGTGCGGACTGCTGGACAGGCGGGCAGAAGGCACGGCAGGGAATACGAGTAGTAGCATCTGTACAGCATCTCATCACTGACTGGTATAAAAACGCTGCCTTCGCTGGCTCTCCTCTGCTGGTTTCTGTTCCATAGACGCATCGCTCCCTCGATACGCACAGGGACGACGCAGCAGAATTCGCAAGACCCTCATCTTCATACACCTGGATCTATTCCTTGAACTGCTTGTTCCTGCTTCGACTACCGGTTAGTCCTGCTTGAAGACATACACTTCCGTGGTGAGTGGATAGTAGTTATATCCCCTTCCCCTATCTAAACTGGTAACCCAGTATAACCCAGAGACAGGACTAGGTATACTGACAGACTCGCACATCCTATCCTCAGCCCTCAAGACACACTCGCATTCACACTAGATCATCAACATGCACGCTACAGTTGTTCAATCACTCGCCGCCGCGGCAGTCATCTCTTCGTCATTCGTGGCTGGCTCCGCTATTCCAGCCGACATCGTCCTTCCCAGCCGAAGGGATACCTCGTCGTCTGGCGAGCATGGCAAGTTCCCTGCTTCGCACAAGCGACGACACCACGCAAAGATGGCTGAGCTATCCAAGCGCAACATCTCTCCCCGGTCATTACTCTCCCTGACTGGTTTCGGTACCCTTTACTACGACATCAACGGTGGCGGCACATGCGGTCCTGCCAACGGATGGTCTTCATTCCCTGAATCTAGTGGATACACAATGTGCGAGCCTTGGACTGGTCCAAAGACTATCAAACAGCGTGGATCAAACAGAATCGTCGCCCTTCCAGTTAGCATGATGACTGGTAACTTGGACAAGTATTGTGGCAAGGAAGTCGTCGCTCATTACAATGGCAAGACTATCTCCGGTCTCATTGCTTGGGATGGATGTGCTGCTTGCGACCAAGGCAACGGTATTGATTTCTCATCCACAATCTTTGGTGAACTCGTCGGATCCGAGAACTGCGGTGCAGGAAAGGTCCATGGCGTTACTTGTGAGTGCCTCCGTGCTCTTAAGGACTTCAATAGTTTCCTATTTTGGTATTGTTTACTAACATAACATCTCACTCAGGGGAAGTCACCAACAACCAGATCTGGGATACCAATGGCAACACCGTCGGAAGCGCAAGCGGTTCATGGGCCGCAATTCCAAAGTCAAGCAGTGAATGGCAGGGCGAAGTCGCTTCATCCACCGAAGAATGGGTCGAGCCATCTTCCTCTTCTTCAAGCGAGCACGTCGAGCGAACCACTTCTTCAAGTGAATGGTCTGAACCTTCTTCCTCTTCTACTTCTAGCAAGTGGGTTGAGCCTTCATCCTCTTCAAGTGAAGAAAAGAAAGATACACCCACTCGTACCCCTGCCGTCAAGAACACCGACAATAGCTCAGATGAAGGCATTGCTAGCATCAGACTTCCCATTCTAGCTGCTGCCCCTACTACCACTACTAGCTCCTCCTCTTCAGCTGAAGAAGTCAAGCCCACTGAAGATTCGAAGCCTCAGGGCGTAGAAACTTGCAATGACAAGCAAGGTCAGTGGAGATGCGATGGCAAGGCTCTTCAGCAATGCGTCCAAACTTCCGACAACTGGACATGGTCAAAGAGAGTCGAATGCTCCGTTGAGCCTATCAATTGCGATACTGCCAACCCTGTTTGCCCAGGCAAGGCTTCTTCATGCCCAACAAGAAGACAAGCTAGAAGATTGTAAAATTTGAAGAGCAAGTTTCTTCAGATTCAACAACTAGAGAAATAAAATGGAAGGCTTTTCCCACTCTCTCTTTGATCTGTGCCTCGTGTATCCTTTTCTTCCTATAACTATTCCTTCTCCTCCTAATCTCGTTTCCTGATTCTCTATTCTTTTCCATCCCTCGAAGTTTAGAAATTAGCTTGTTGGTTTATGAAGATGCCGGCTCTTCTTTTAAAACCTGCTTATTTCTTTCTTCGGTGGATTGTCCTCTTCCTTGACCGTTCTAGTTTTCTTCTTCTGTAAGGGTAGAGCAAGAACAGGATGTTCTTCTTGGAGAACTCAAGGAGAATATTTTGTTTTTCGCTAGTTTTGCATGACTTGTTTTTCTAGTTAAATCAAGCTGCAAGACAGTTGATCATTTCCAAATGGGCTAGACTGATCTATTACGTTGGCCTTGTTGACAGAATTGGTTGCTAAGAGCGATTGCCTAAGACGAGAATTTGAATAGATGAAATGTGTTTAAGAGTGGAATTGCCTATGCGCTTATTCGTACTTGAAATAGTGGCGCGGTCATTCAGCCACCATTGGGCGATGCATCAGTACATCTGCTTGATGCACGTTGGTCGTAGCTCCTTGCCTTTCCTCTCACAATTGTTGCTCAAGCCTCCCTGATCCTGTTGGAATCGAGGGACAATGTCTATACATTACACAAGATTTCGCATTCCCGTCATATTAACATAGCTTGTACCGAAGGTCATACTATTCGACGACAACATCAAGTCTCGGTCTGATCCCTTGTACAGCCACATCAAATGGATTTGAGCATGCTGATTGCTACGTTAGTATACTTGGGTTTTCTTGCTAGTATGCCCTTGAAAGCAAAGGCTGCTACCCCACCTGATGGCCGGATGCCCTCGCTAGGCGGTCGGATAGCCGTTTCCAGCCACAGCCTTCGACTTCGTTATATCGCTTCAAAGCCGAGAAATCTACACCAACGACTAGACATCAGTGAAAGGTCACGGAAGAGAGATCCAAAGAAAAAGAAGAAAAAGGTGTTGCTACGAGGTGCCGGTCAGGCTACTTTCTATTACGAAAAAGAGGGTCCGGGTGAGGAAGGCACTTATCAATTTATTGCGAGAGCCGTGAGACGACTGACGGTGATTTTACAATAATTTCAGGGTATTGTGAAAAAGAGAACGTCAGTAATGCTGTAATGCAGCATGTCTGGTCAGTATTGACAAATGCTGATGGTTTGCCTCTTCCTTGATTACCCTTGCATATACCAGGGTATCGAAGAATATGTCGAAATGAAGGGTAGAGCCTTGTGTGAGCCGTGGCAGAATGCCAAAACACTTAAAGAGCGAAATACCAATTTGATAGTCGCTCTCCCGCTGCAAAAGATGAAGAGTAATACAAAAGAGTATTGTGGAAAGGAAGTGATTGCCCATTATAAGGGTAAGACAATTGGTGGACTCATTGCATGGGATGGTTGTGTGGCTTGTGATAGCAATGTAAGTGTCTTCCTTGTCATTATCCCGCTGAGATGTCGTTTTCCTAGTTGATCTGACATGTGAATGGACTTGTGTCGAACTCAGGATGGACTCGATTTCTCCTCGACCATTTTTGGCCAGCTTGTCGGGGACGAGAATTGTCAGGCTGGCAGGCTGGATGGTCTGACTTGTGAGTGTGGGGTGGCTTGCAATGCCGAATGTCGTAGAAAAGGGCTGAAGACTTCGTAATAACAGGGGAATTGACAGATAAACAGGTATGGGACAGTAACGGAGACCCCTTATCATCCGAGGACTTCAGTGAGGATGCCAGAGCTGCTTACATTAAACCAGCCGCAAACCGGCCAGCTACGACTACTATTCGCAGTAGTTCGCTCACCAAGACTACTCGCAGTAGTTCGCCCACCAAGACTTCACGCATCGGTGCCACCGTGACAAGCGCAAAAGCGCAAGTTTCAGATCCACCCAAAAAGAATAAGCCGAAGAAGGAGAAGCCCAAAACAGAGAAAACCGAAAAGAAGAAGGGGAAGAAGACCACCAAGACGAAGAAAAAGAGGCCTCAAAAGGAGCAGCCTAACAAGAAGAAAGAGAAGAAGCCGGCGAAGTCCAAGGAGACGCCTACGACGTCGCCTCACCAAGCGGAGATTCCGGAATATTTTGAAGCAGACTGGGAGAATATGGAAAAAGCGGCGCAGACGACAGATGTACCATTTCGTTAAGCCACAGTAGATCCCAACCTCTGGTGTACATAGATAAGATGCCGTTGGTTCGTAATGCGTTGCTTAATACAACCGTGCTTGCCTCGACACAGAACCTAGCGAATTTAAAGCAACACAAGGTTGTCCTCTTTGCCTTTCTCGTTTGCCTAATGCTTGGTCTTGAAGTTGGGATAGGTCTTCCTCATCCGTCTATGCAAACACAACCTGCATGCAGTTTCTGCACGCACAGTGGCCACAGCTGTGAGTACGTTCTTCGAGAATGGCGCGTAATTGTGAGGTCCAAGTAGAACTGTCGTCGATAGCTTCTAAATCGCTGCGCTGCTGCTGTACCGGTGGTGCTTGCTGCTTAGTATATGCCGGAAACCGATCAGACTAATCTCTGCCTTGCTTGCATTTCGACGTCTTGCCCAGACCAGGTGCGTTTGCTATCCCCAAAGCTCACCGCACGTCGACTCGTTCTTCTTGAGCTGCTTTCGCCTTCATTGTACCGGGATCCAAGCCTCGGAAGCGTTTTCTCATATCAAGCTAGATCGACACATTTCGCCAGCATCAGCATGGGATTCTCTGCCAGATGGTGTAGGTGCAATTCGTTCACTTACCATTCCGCGCTTGCACTCGAAGAAAGCAACACGAAGATGCTGACATGGCTCGGGCAGTGTTTCGGTGTGCGTTTTGATGCACTCTTGCGGTGTGTAACCCTTGCGCATGACACAGTCGGATCGCATAACGCAGTCGATGAACTCGTTTCGTAGATTGTTGCACGACATCGTGGATGTTCCTGAGGGTGTCTAGAGTGTGGAAGAAGATTTGTACTGTCTGCAGTGTCTGACTTGCGTAGTGAAAGTGGTGCAGAGCCAAGCAACACGGTACAAAAGGCGAATCGATAACCTCCAAGCTGCCGCCACCACGCAAAAAAAGCTAAAGAATCGCAACCCAAAATTGCAGAGTAGGCTTGCAACAAGTCGCTGTCTGATGTTCGAGAACAATCGTATTACATGCCATTTTGCCTGTCTAATCTACACTCTCTGTGACTCGACTTCACCTCGTCTTTCTGTTAATTACACTTTTGCCCGATTCCATATACTCTTCTCTGCCAACCCACAACTGATGGAAAGTTCCCAAACTTGCAAGAATACTGCCTCCTAACCAACTGGAGTACTTTCTGCCCACCAGCGAACCTGGTGCTTCGATTTTGGGCTTTGCGTTGCCCAAAGGCATTCGCATGAGTTCGTTCTGCAAGCGGTCGCAGAAACCTGGTGTCAGAGTAGGTCCTCCTACTACTACAATATTCGACAGCAATGTAGGATGAAGATCAGGATCTTGGAGTTGTAGAGAGCTAGCTATGAGCTGCTGCACAGAGGTGGCTTCGCGTAATGATGGCGTTGGGATGACCGAGTTTTGGACAGTTGGAGCAGGAACATTCAGGAATTCTTGCGGCAGGATGCCTGTCGGGTTGAACATGACTTCCGCCATGCGATATCGCACCGCTCCAAAAGTTGCGTTGTAGCCATCAGGAAATTCGAACGCTCTTTGTGGGCGCATTGCCGCTTGCCGTTCGTCGTAGGGCCCTTCCATAGTTTGTAAAATTGATTCCTTGAAGTTATGCAGTACCAATGACTGCGCATATCGGGCGTATGATTCGCTTGCTCCTGTCAATCGGTCTTCACGGAGTACCGAGCGTGCAGGCGTATTGGGTGGTACAGCCATGCGCTCCTTGACAAGGTAATGCGGGCGGATCTCCACAGGCGGAGCACCCGACTTGAGCATGCTTGCTAAATAGTTTGTCATCAAGGAGCCTCCTATAGGTGACTTGTGGATGGCTACAAAGCAGACAAGCTTGCATGTTAGGTTCAATATTTGAGCCTTTGAACATACCAGGCCTACCTTTCCGTATCACGAAGCCGTCGTAAATTGGCATACACGAAGACACCTCCTCTCCCACGTCAAGTACCATAGCTGTGCCCTTCCCAACGGAGAAGGCCGTCAAGACATTCTTATCGACAGTGTAGTATGCTGGTGCACCCCACCCTTCGAAGGCTAGTTCGAGTAACCTCTCTCTATTCTCTTTGCTTTGCCATGTGCTTTCCGAAATGAGGACTGGGTGTTCCTCCAGACTGTCTAGACGAAGCTGGCTTCTGTTGACAGGAAGGTGTAGTATCAGGAAGATATGCTCGGCCTGGCGGCTTTTTTGCGACACGTGAAGCCTTGCAACACGCTTACTTGATTGTATGCTCGAGAACTCTCTCCATAGCTGACCAGTCCTCTATAACACCATCGCGAACTGGGTTGTGCACTGTTTGGCCGGGTCTGTAGACACTGGGACCTGCGGCGTCCCCAATAAAGTATTGTCCTAGTGCATCTCCTTCGCCTTCGATATAGCCATAGGACGTGGGCACGACGGCACGAGGCGAGTCTTCGCCGGCATACCTGAAGGCGAGTGGGCGAGTCAACACCTTACTGGCTCATGCACTGTTGCTATGACTTCTCAAGAACGCTCACCCTGCTCTTGTGGTCTGGCTGCCGACATCCAGCACAACAGCGGAGACCTCGTCTGGATTGAAACAAACACCTGAGCTGTACGTCTAGAGCATCTGGTAGTAGAGGGAGCCCTCACCACCACCGTAGACGACCATCTCGCGAAGCTTCAAGTCCCTTCAGTCCTGAACGAGGTTGATCGAGAAGAAAGCCAACTGTGAGCAGCAGCCCGTGAAGGCTGTTCTTCCCAGCAGCCTAATCGTCAAGAAATATGCAGCGCATACCATACTTCATCGCACCTTTAGCCTCTACACGCGCAGTATTGGCGCTGACAGGCACGGATGCTCCCAAGTTCCTGCAAGGTCTCGTTACAAACGATATACTGAACACGCATCACGCATCTACGTCTGCAACACCTTCTGTATACGCAGGGTTCTTGAGCGCGCCAGGACGGGTCTTACATGACACATTCATACTGCCTCCTCAACAACAGGCAGAAAGGCCTGAATTTTTGATAGACTATCCGAAGAACGTCACAGATCCCCCACTGCTCAAGTCGATCAAGCGATACATCCTTAGAAGCAAGGTGAAAGCCAGAGAGGCCAGTGATGATTGGAGGATCTGGGGCATCTTTCCGGACCCATTGCATGCTTCGCGACTCAGTGACAAAGACCTACCGAATGCCGAGCAGATAGAGCAAGAACTCGCAGATCTTAGTCAGAAACACCACGGCAAGTGGTGGAAAGACACAAGGAGTGCACGTATGGGGTATAGGCTACTGCTACCTCCATCGTCAGTTGCAGCGGTACAAACGTCTGCATTTCATTCAGCTACGCCCGCTCTGCATACACTGTTGCGCTTCGTTGCAAATGTACCGGAAGCTCCAAATGACCTAATTCCGAACCAGTCATTGCCGCTGGAGAGTAATATGGATATGATGGGCGCTAGTAGGTACCTGATAGAGACCTTGCATCATATGGATGTCTGATACGATGTTCTTAGTCGACTACAGGAAGGGCTGCTATATTGGCCAGGAACTGACCGCAAGAACGCATCACACCGGCGTTATACGCAAGCGAATCATGCCAGTTAGGTTGTTCAAAGCAGAAGAACAAATGCCAGACCAAATACTGCCGGTGAACTGGCAGACGGTGACCAATGTGGAAGAAATACCCTCAGTCTTTGAGGCAGATGTTAAGCCCTTACCGCAAGCGGACGACAGTGGTCCACGACGCCCAAGATCCGCAGGACGTCTGCACAGTTTGATCAAAGTCACATCTTCTGAAGAACCAAATGACGTATACCTCGGTCTAGCTCTCCTGCGCCTGGAAATGCTGGAAAGAGGGCTCGAAACAACTATTTCTCAGCGATCATCCGAGCAAGTGGCAGAAACGGGTGTAAATGCTGCCGGTGGTTTGGAAGCTGTTCCCACACTGCCGGATACTCTGCAGGGCAACTGGAGAGTGGCGCCATTTAGACAGGAATAAGTTCTGTACAGAAGGGCAATTCATCGCAAAGTGCTAGTGTTATCCAAAGGTAAACGGTCTCGATAATCGCCAGTACCCCGCAGCAATCCTTGCAGAAGCGCGTATCTAACGATACCCCAGTCCTGAGATGGACATGAAAAAGCGAACGCCCCTCCTGATAAGCAGCGAACCTGTTGACCACTGTCATCTCGCCTGGACTTTGAAACATGCATGGATGCCCCTCGGTCTTGACGATGGAATAAACTCAGTAGGAAGAGAATCGGCACACATAACATATCTGAACGAGGAAAGGAGGATGCCATCGTGACTGCGAAGGTGATTGCGGCAGCAAAAAGCACATGCGGGGCTAGTACCTCAACCCTGACCAGTGTGTTGCCATCTTAGCAAGTGCATCGTAATTCGCAATATACTGGTATCTAGAAGCTGTTAAGCCTCTCATCAGGGTATATATCACGAAGAACGTCAGCTAAGCTCATACTTCTAGGACTGTGGCCATTCAACAGACTCCTCAAATGGCTCGACAAATACGGCACTCCGCATACTACAATCTAGCAGTAATCAGAGACCGGAAACTATGTCGTATAGACCCGGTGTTATAATGAGGATCTGCGCTTGACAAGACAAGATTCAGCCCTTCAAGTATTGTGTACGTAGACTTGATCGCCGGAGATGTAGTGCTGGTGGAACATTGGTAGATTCAGCGTCTCGGCTTGACCGTGGAAATAAGACATAATCCTTAAGATCGTGGTCGGAAGCAGTGCTTGCTTCACAGTCAGATGCTGCGAGCTATACGTGCATGCATCGTTTTTCTTCTCGAATTCGGCGCCGTCCTGTCTCGGAAGTCTTGTATTGGAATGTCGCCTGTCCACTTCTATTCGCACCCAGCTTGCACTGGACTTGCCTTTCATAGACACCTTTGAGCAAGGTTCTGCCCTGGGCTGCTCCTTCTGGATTTGGTTATGGCTTGCATAGGGCTTCAGGAATCTTGGAACTATTCTGCACTCGCTCGGTAGGGCTACGGACAACTTGAAGTGGCCAAAACTCGTTTCCGCATGTGCAGAGTGTTGTTGAGGATGCGTCAAGGCTGTAAGCAGGAGGCAGCCCAGTATAACGGAACCCTATACGGCAGAAACGCTCGTTGTGCATACAGGATGTCCTGGCCAGATGCGCTCGGACCGCCAACCCAACGAACCGCCAGCAAAACGATCGCCCATCGTAAGCTTCATTCCAAGGTTGAGCATTCAAGAGAGCCAAATTCTACTGAGGCTACTGAACTGAGTCCCCTCCATCTCAAATACACAACTGCAAGGCTTCACAACCTGCTGAAAACGCCCGAATATGGGAAAATTTGGGCTCACCACAAGCAGCAAATATACTTATTTTCAAGGAAAAATGCAAGATTATTCTGCAGGCCTGCTGGTGAGTTCGCTCGTGTAGCAGATACAATGCCGCTCCCGATGGAGTTAATGACCCTTTGATTTTCAAAGGCCAAACGGTTAAGGCATCCGCCTCCTAAGCGGAAGACTCCAGGTTCGAGTCCTGGGTAGGTCGTCTCGTTTTTGCTCGTTTTCTGCCCGGAAGCAGGAGCCGGTTGGACGGTAAGTCACGACGCATTCCCGCGCGCGAGGTCCAGTCATAGACTCTGCTCCAACTCAACTCCATACTTTCTTTATTAGCGGACTTACCAAAAAGTTGACGATGTCCGTCAAATGGGGATCTCTTTTGCCTGGCCGGCGTCGGTCTGGGAGGAAACCTCTTTTTATGGAACGTCGATCTTCAGTCTACTTTATCGCCACGGTGACTGGGATGGGTCTGTTGACAGATGTCTGTCTTTTGTAAGCCTTTTTTGGAGGTGTTCTTCAAGCTACAAAATATGCTGAAAACCTAAACATTGCATCCAGCCCACTTTTTACCCCTGCCATACCATTTCGACTAGAAACACTTGGCTATGATCAAATTTCATCTTTGACAGGATGGCTATCAGCTGCATACGCCGCTGGTCTTATTATAGCTACATTTCCATTCGTTTGGCTTGGTGCAAGAACTCCTTCGAAGCGAAACCTCCTTTTGGCGGCTCTGCTTCTGATGGCAGTCGGTGTAGTGATCCTGATGGTTGTGCCCAACTACGCTGCAATGGTTGCAGGTAGAGTATTGCAAGGCGCTTCCGGAGCTGGTATCTGGACATTAGGTCTTGCTTTAGGTATGTTAACAGTCTTGGCATCTTTTCGAGCTACAGAGGTCATGTAGGGATTGACTGCCCAGATATGCACATGACCTTCGGCCCGATGCTAGTGCCTCACGAGTCTGACTCTCTTTCTCCATCAGTGGCGGACAACTGCGATGCAGCTATCCTAGGCAAGATCATGGGATTGGCAATGATAGGATATTCTTTTGGTAAACTCAGCAGTATTGCTCAACGTGTCAAAGCATTTTAAGTAACCTCCGAATTCCTGCAGGTACATCCATCGGCCAACCGATCGGTGGTGTTTTATATGGACAGCTTGGCTGGTACGCTCCTTCAGTGTTTGCGTTGATACTCAGTAAGATGCCCTCATAGGATATAAATATACTGCTAACTATTTGACTGAGCTTGAAATTGACAGTCGCCATCGACTTCACCCTGCGAGTATCCGTTCTCGAGAGACATGAGGTAGCGAAATGGAAGAAGCAGACCACAGGCGACGTGCAGCTGGAAATGTCAGTGGCAGAACAAGCTGCATTCACTCAAGAACACGACATCACCGTTGTAGGCGAACAACCCTGCCCAACGGTAACTGCCGTCGAAGAACCTGTCAAAGGCGATACTAAACAAACTGAGCCTCAAGTTGAGAAAAAGGAAGCAGCCCAGCAGCCACAGTATGACTCTCTCAAAGCTATTGGCTATCTTCTCTTCAATATGAAACCCTTAACAGGCCTCCTGATATCCTTTCTCAACGGATTCATAGTAGCTGGTGAGTCGAATTCAGTGGCTGAGCTCATGCCTTTGGGGCTTATTAGCTAACAATGCTACATTGACAACCAAGGCTTCTATAACACTGCTCTGATCCTACATCTCGACGAGCGTTATGGCCTCGATGCAACGCAGGCGGGACTGGTCTACTTCGCAGTAGCGATACCCGCAGGAACCTGCTCGCCGCTTTCTGTAAGTGGCTCGACACCTTTTTATCATGATGTCTCCGCTAACGGCATCTCATGGCAACAGGGATATCTCACGGATAGATTGGGACCAAGACCCTTGTCTCTCACATGTTGCATTGGCTTCATACCCTTCCTATGTCTTTTGATGATAGACAAACTGCCACTACCGGCTTTCATTGTTCTCCTGTGCTTTGTTGGTGTATGTTCCGGACTGATCAATGCGGTAAGTAGAGGTTTTGCATAGACGTGGGAAAGCCTATTGAACTGAATTTGACTGATAAATTGACAGCCTGTCATGGTCTACTTGGCATATGCTGCATCGTCTTCAAACGGAGTTATCGTAAGACCCTCTCCAACCTCCATGTGCAAGGTAGTCTGAGTTAACAGCTACTCTTTAGGGCACATCACACGTGTATGGTGGATTCAACATGGCTTTCAGCTTGTCTGCCTTCATTGGTCCCATAGTTGCCGGTCAAATTTTGGAAGCAGTCGGCATCCCGACAGGCTTCAAAATACAAATAGGCTTGACGTGCGCGCTTGCACTGTGTTGCATACCGCTAGCATACATATATATGGTACGAAACTATGTATGCAAAGCGAGAACTCTCATTAAAGGCATACTTGTTACACCAGGACCCTCGCAAAATGGCTGATGAAAAGGCTAGGCAAGACGCAGTCAACCACGACAAAGAGGAATCCGCAAGAGCTCTGGACAATACAGCAACGGAGCAGTAATGCAGATGATGAGATGGATCGATTAACAGGACGAAGGTTGAAGGATTACTGTGCAGTCTCGCGGAGGCAGTTGTACAAGTATGAAAATGCTGGGGGCCGTGCAGTGTGTTTGGCAGTAAAACGTTGTTGGCGAAATTTTAAGTGTCTTGAAGTGATAAGCGGACATGCCAAGCAAAGCTCTCCTTTGCACCAGATTACACTTCTTGTCGTTATGAGGTACGCGCTCGTATTGTGCTTGCGATGCGGTACAAGCTCGCATATCACTCGCAGCAGACCCGAGCATTGACTGACTGATGTACTCTATGGCGGCAGTAACAAGACCATCTACCTGTTACGACACTTTGAAGCAGAGCACAATGTAGATGTGTGTTCTTTAGTTTGCTCAAGATAGGCTAGATATGGCAGACGAGTTGACATTGACTACTACAGCGGCAGTTTCACATTGCAGACCCTCGGCTCACAGCGCTCGGACGGCTGCAAGCAAGACATCTCAGCGCCACTCTTCCAGAAGAAATCCGTGAAGATGTGCAATTGATAGTGAGCTCACCTCTCAGACGAACACTAGAAACTACGCTCCTCGGGCTCGAACCTCTTTTGGAACGGCTCGGGCCAAAGAATGTGGTCCTGCTTCCTCATGCGCAAGAAGTCAACAGTAGTGAGTGGGCCTGTACCCCAAGAAGTGATGGTACCCTCCCACAGTAGCTCTAGGCTCATAATGTGTTCGCAACCGCAGACCCTTGCGATACGGGAAGCCCAGTTGACGAGCTCCGGAGTGATTCAACGTTCAAAAATCGTGAGTGACTAGCTTCTTTGCATTCATATGGACAAATTACTCTTTTCAAGCATCAAAGCTGACTTGTGCCGTCCCAGTCAATTTCTCCAGTCTCAGTAAAATACCAGATTGGATATCGAAGCAGGGTTTCTGGTCTAATGATCCCGCCTGTGTGCATGCGCGTGCAAAATACGTTCGTCGTTGGTTGCGTGATAGACCAGAGGATAAGATAGTACTAGTATCTCATGGTAATTTCCTGCGGTATCTTATATCGAGAGCCAAAACAGATGACCTGTTCGCGAATGGAGAGATTCGAAGGTAAGAGTGAAGTTCTGGCTTAGCCCGTCTCTCGTAGACTGTTTCGAGTCGATTGCCAAACTAATTGTGCTTCCCCTGGTGTCAGCTATACTTTCAAAGAAAACGACGACGAAGATGCTAGCCTTGTAAGGCTCGATACGAAAGCCAAAGTTGGCGAAGTCGAGGCAACTTCTGATTTCGATGCGGGCGGTGTGGCAAAAGGCTGAGCTTTTGCGAAGATGACAATACTGGCAGACTATCAGCTTTTCCTTGAGCTTTACGCAAGTACATGCAGATTGTATATTATGCAAACTTTGCAGAGCAGAGGATATCCTAGTTATCAAGTCGTTCCTGTCGCGGCTGTTGTCTTTCTCGATCATGCCCGTTGCTGTCATCGTTGGGCAATGCATACTCAGCGTTGCGCTTTGGAGCAGCTTTTGGCTCTCTTGCAATTCCAGCACAGCAGAAGGACCGCTAGAGGTGCATAGTTGCTGTGAATCAACCACATTCTAGCACTCTAGCTCCATCAGCCGCCATGTCTCCCCCGTCGACCCTGCGCACCGCAAACCACACGCACGCCGAGAGTGTCGAAGACCTATCGCACACTCCGCTCGACGAGGATGCCAGCCCGTCGTTGCAGCAGCTCATACGCCTTCAGATATTCACTCCCATGACCCTCCTGCTGGCGTTGGGTGCCAACTTGGTGACTGCATTCGCTTTCCATCCAACGCTCGGTGAGGTCAATGATCAATACGAAACCATCTGGACGGCGAGGAAGGAGCTTGTTGGGGGATACCTTCTACTAGTGAGCAAAGACTACGTATGGGCTCAAGTGCTTACTAGCTAACTGTCGACTGGCCTACGCAGATGTACGTCCTCGAGATCTCGTACTGCCTTTGGATCACAATGGTCAAGAGTCCCGCTGCGCGCGAAATGATCGTAAATGGAGTGGGCCTCCGCTTTGTAAGTGTGGCAGTCATATCTCAAACAGCAATAGCTTCATAGCTCATTCATTGTCTCTCAGTGCCTTGCCAACCTTTTCCAAGGATTATGGTCAATTTTCTTCATGCTCCGCTTATTCCTAGTTTCGGAAATCTTCCTACTTCTATCGGCACTTCTAATGCTCACAGTATGGATGACGCTCCTCAAATATCCAGTCAACTTCAGAAGCCCATTCTCTTGGCTATTCGTACATGTACCGATGAGGATGTACTTGCTATTCCTTATCAATTTGGCTATCTGGCAGAATGGTTTGATTGCATTGAGGTGAGCGAACATTCGCAATATAGGCAGTCTAGGAAGAACTTCACTCATCCTGCTCTTTTTATGCAGATGGTATAGATACAGAGGACCAGAGAACGGGCATCGCGAAGGCAAATGGTGAGTTTGATGCAATATATGCCGGGGTTTATACACAGCTGATGTCGCTGTTATTGACAGGGAACGAGAACACGAGACACACGCCTGGATCGCTTTTGGCGTCATTACTGGACTTGGTCTAATCAACGCTTTCATCACTTTCCTTGGACAAGACATCGCCTGGGCTGGTTGCACGATCTTCTTGTTCATCGCCATCCTGTTGGGCACCGATAAACCAGTTCAAGTAGTTGTGAGCATGGTCTACGTTTTCGTTTTGCTGATTTATTTCGGGACTGTAGGCTGATAAAGATCCTGTTGTCTTTCAGGTACCTCTCATCCTCACTGCTTCGCTACAGCTTGTTGCCCTTATCGCTTCATACATTTGGAGAATGTACGAACTCAAGAAATACGGTGCTATTCGCCTACCTGAAGACGACGAAGAGGAAGATGGTCATGCACACAGAAGACATTAAATGTGCCGCCGTGATTTTATCGTTTCCAGAGTGCTGCATACTCAGATCTGGGTAGATCACCATATACGAGACCCATAGTTCCTCGACGTTGGCAGCGATCTGCGATTCAGACAATATTATCCTTCCTCCAGTCATCATCCGTTGATCATCATCCTTCCCACCCAATCCTTTCATCTCATTGTAACATACTCAGGCCTTTCATGCTTTTTCACGTTATTGCGCTAAATAAAAGATGCGTGCTTTCGCTTGGGCTATAGTGTCTATATTGAGGACTTATCCACTAATTCTGACACTGGGTAGATCATCAGCTGTACCCGCATACTGTCACGGAATGCATTTGATGTTTCAAGAATGGTTGGCAGCCATAAAAGGTCGGCTTTGGCAAAATGTAGGCGACAGGATTTGGGTGATGAGTTATGGCAATGCATTGCATAGTACATCGATCGCAGTTTTGATGCACAAAAATACCCCAATGACAGACAAGGATTTCTTTTTCAGTGAAAGGCAGCCAGATGTAGTGGAAAGATAGAATAAATCAGAGTAGGCCTGAGATCAACTTCGACGAGAACTGCCACTTTGGGATCAGATCCATCTACTGAGCTTGACTCTAATCATATGGCTATCTCATCATTTCAAGTATGTAAAGAGGGAGGAGAGGAGAGTATGAGGATGTTTACGTAGGTGTGTGTGTGTGATGAGAATGAAGAGAGAGAAAGAAGGGCGCATCCGCTCAAGTCACTCAAGTAGCAGGCGAGGCGAGGTTTTGTTAGTATTTGCAGCTAGACTGGAGGACGGCCACTCAGCAAAGGACGGAGCAATGATGAGAAAGAACGACTCACTTAATGATACTGTAAGCTTCTAGTACGTGGAAGCCGTCAGTAATCAAACCATCTATTTGCGAGAGTGAATGGGCGAGAAATTCTTCGGATGATCGGAACTGGGATCCATGCAGAAATTTGACAGCACACAGCAAATGATGGAACGATGCGAGACTGAAGCGAGTCGTCGAAAGCTTCAGTGTTGCGCGTGTGTCGTGTTTGTCTCTTGCTGGCAGGGTCGGTCCTGCTGATGTGCAAGATTGCGAGGAGGAGCAGCGAATTGGACGAAGCAGAGCAGAGCAGAGCGAGACAGAGCAGAACAGAGCCGGAGTTGGCTGGCGGTATGCGGTGGCGAGGAAATCCGAGTTGCGATGCAATACGATACTATGCATGTTATGGTTGTCTGAGGTTCAAAAGCACTTGCTGAGACTGAAAGGGTGCTGAGGTTGCATGGTACTATACGTTTGCACCTGCCGGCAACTTGAAGTGCTGAACTGCAAGTTGAGACAGCGGAAAACAGGAACTGAATGGCAAGCACAGGCAGAATGAGAGAGAGAGCACCAACAGTGCAGGCGACTTCTCACACCAGCCTGCTTGTCTACACGTTGTGCCCGTATCACAGCCTGCCTCGCCGGCTGACCGGATGCTGCATGCTAGCTTGTCGTCATCTGCCAAAGCGCGCCTGTGTCACATGACTTGAAAAGGCAAAGGACAAGCTTGACAAGAGACTTTGTGTGTTGTGACTCTGCTTCTTGCCTTCCTGTCAACACCGAGACGCCCTAAGACGTTAATCCCAGCTAACTCTACTCGCATAATACAAATTCGCAGTCATGTACGTGCTCGCTTCCTTGCTGCTCCCTGTCCTGCGACTGACGATCTATCGCCACTGATTGACAATCAGGGTCAAGGAAGTCAACCAAGTTAGAGGGCGTAAGGACATTCGCACAAGGGTAGGAGAACAAGCTTCTGACTGACACTTTTGCCTCCTCCAGTCAAGGCTGCTCTGCACAATCCGAGAGGTGGGTGAACTGGGTCCGAGACTACGCATTCCTACATACCTTTTGGATAGCATTGTCTGACAAGCAATGTCTCACTGAAATCAACCCACATCCTGGTCCATGTATTTCCAATTACTTGATAAACTCAAACACGTCGTTCTGCAACAGTCTCTACCGAAGGAAAAGAAAAAATAATGGATAAACTCGAGCATCTCGGTTACGAAACGAATCTCGATATGGACGTATCTAAATTAGCGGAAACGAAGGAAGCGGCTGTTCATCATCATACTCATAAAGCTTTAGAAGGTGATCATCATCATGCTCATCATGTTGGTCAAGATCATGATACTCTTGATGCAAAGAAACATCATCATGATGAACATGGTGCTGAGGCTGAACATTCGCATTGAGATGAGTTCATCCTCGATGGAGTCGCCTCGTTGTAACCAGCTGTAATATACCCTCCAGACTCGTAATAGCTTGTTTGATTAATCTGTAGCGTCTTTATCCCCTGTCAAATATAGTGTGGTTTCGGTCTATTCAGTACGAAGTCGACTGTTAGCGTATCAAAGTACCTTGTTTTAGTTATATAAGTCAGCAGAAATGTAGCCTGTCCTGCCTGTTTCTTGAAGCAATACAACACAAGCCAGTATCAGAGTCAGGTGCAGATCAGCCGCAGCAATGATGAGATCTCGCTCTATAGGCCCATTTGCATTGCTTTCGACCTTGACAGGGAGTCTCCAGGCGATGCTAGTTGGCGTCTAAACCCTGTCTACATTGTCCCTTTCTTACGGTTAACTGCAGAAAACAAAAAACCATATCTAGTTTCATGTTCGCTCTCAATGTCGCCTTTTATGTTGTCTAGGTTTGATTGTCTTGCACTTCATAGGCACTTCCGAACAGGTGCCTGTTTAGATGATCTCGGAAACACCTTCCTTCTTGGCAATATGGATGCTAGAGTGGCTCTTGACGCCATCGATTCTGTTGTACTTGTTCAGGTTTTTGTGCAGGGTGATCTGAGCCAGCGAAATCATATTAAGCACAGTGTTCGATGACTACATATATCAGGAAAAGAATGTTGAATAATTCAATCAACTCACCTGGAAAACAGAGCTACCACCTTGACGAGCAGTAATAACACTACTAGCGAGGAAAAATTTCCAAACTCTATTTAATTTTTCACCATATTTTTCTGAACATTTATCAGAATTTTTTAACCAATTTTCATACCATCTAGCAATAGTAGCACCATAATGAACACCTAGTACATCGATATTTTTAACTTCAAATCCAGCAGATTCAACTTGATTTATAACCCAACCTAAGGAACAAGACGCATCTGCACCTGGAAAAACATATTTATTCATAAATAATCCCCAAATTAAATCTTCATATTGCCAACTTGGTCTTAATCCCGCTACTTGTAAAACGAAAATTCCATCATCATCTAATAAATTATTGATTTTACGCATAAATCCTTGATAGCGTCTAATACCAATATGTTCTGCTTGTTCTAAAGAGACAATCTTGGTATAGCGGCCAGCTGGTCCATCGGGGATATCATGTGCATCCATGCAGAGAATGCGTGAGCGATCAGCAGAGACTCTGAAAGACCAGTTTTTAGTCTAGTCAGCACTGTTTCTTTGGCGTATAGAGCGAAGCAAACTTGGACCCACCCATTTGTGTTCAATCGATCCTGGCAGAACTTGGCCTGCTCCTTGGCAAGAGTGACACCGGTAACATCACAGCCGAAGTTCTTTCCAGCATAAGTAGTCAGAGCACCCCATCCACATCCAATATCAAGGAGCGTATCTTCAGGTTGAAGTTCGAGCTTATGACAGACGAGAGCAAGCTTGTTATCTTGCAGTTCCTCCAAGGTCTCCTTCCTTGTTTCATCCGTGACCACACCAGAGGTGTAGATCATTCGTGGACCTAGGAACCACGAGTAGAAGTCATTGCCTCGGTCATAATGATCTCGAATTTGAGATTCGTCTTGGGCGGAAGTGTGCATGATCACGTCGGGAATAAGCTGTGTGAAGACTTGGACGAATAGCTCCCATGTCATTTCGAAGGTAGCCCAGTCATGCTTGGCTTCTAGTGTCTCGAGGACATCGTCTGATACAGATAAAAGCAGGAAGAAGTACAATGTTTGCATTGATCAGTTTTCTTCTGTCTCTCACGAATGACATACTATTCGCGCCCCCCTGCGATCAATGTACGAGAATGGTAAAAACTCACGGTTGAAATCAACTTTTCCATCAAAATACGCGTCGTACAGAGTCTGCCATGGGATTTTCTTATTAGAATACCTTTTCTTGAGTTCAGCATCGTTGAATGTGAAGTAATAATCCATTGGTTTTCCCGGTAATCGTTTCGCTACGTATTCACGCTTGAATGAGCCAATCTTTGACATGATATGCCAGTATGCAACAGCAACAGGTACACCAGTGATGGGTAGGAAAATAAGGTAGGACCAGAAGCCAATAGTGAAGTATGGAATGAAGAACTTGAACAGCACAAAAGGCGCCGCTAGAACGAGCGCCGCGAGCTGAAGATTGCTGAAGTCGCCATTGCCGTCGACGGGATATGGAGGCTGCGGAACAGTCACGGCCTTGCTGACCTTTGGAGGTCCGTCGATGCCAGGCATGGTGGAGATGCTGCTCTGCTAGACGAGCGCGTGTAGCTTATCCCGTCCGTTTGGTTTTGCGATTCTCTGGTCGAAGCAGGATCAAGGAACGCGTTCCAAGCTGGCCTCAAAAAAGTCGAAAGCAAGGGAAGAAGAAAGGCACGTCGAAGTTGAGGAAATATTACAGCTTGGCAGAGGAGCACCTCGACAATCTCCAAGGCAGATCGAAGCTAGACGCATTTGTGCAACAACGACACGCTCAAAAGTAATGCATACGCTTATCCGACTGGACTTGTTGCTCCGCTGCCCGGCTGCCCGCCCACTTGCGTAGGAATTGGCTGAAAAACGGTATTGAAACGCTGTGGATATCCGAACCACGGACTATGTCAAGCGAGAAGCAGCTCTTCAATAACCTGCTAATCGTGTTGACGTCTCTGCGTATCTTCTAGGTGACAACAACTACTGCCAAACAAGTATTGGTAACACGCATCTTTACGACACTGAAATCCCCAATGCAGTCACATTCAGACTGATCATATAGCTACATGGTGTGACTGCTCAAAGCCTAAACAATTTCCTGCATCTCTTCTATCCTCGGGTTGCTTACCGTTTGATCACTTTCCCTTCTTAGGTCTGGATTCGACGACTTGATATGACACAGACTTGGCAATTGAACGTTCAGGAATGTAGGTGGATTGGATTGCCTTCCGGAGCCGTCGCTTCGTATGAAACTGAGACTACTTTGTAACGGATTGACGTTCGAAGCCTTGTCTGTAGTTCGCTCATTCAAGCTGAAGAGCGGAGATAACAACACACTTCAGCATAAGCATTGCAAGTGCACAAGAAGCATCTTATTCTTACTTGATAAGGAGTACTAAGGTATATGCTCGACCTAGCGTCATCAGTAGAGTAGTAGGAGCGTTCGTGTCCGATGCCACAAGGTATGTAATCAAACATCCGACTTCCAGCAAAACCAAGCCAATGCTCGTATATCTGTCACAAGAACGCATCGTTCAGTGGAGAAGCTAAGATTTCCGTCAAGATGATGACGACTGACAAAGCTGTAAACATCAGGCGTCTAACAAGACTGGAGGACAGACAACCGACTCAGCCACATTCTAGAAGTCCGAAATACCACGGAAGGAATGGGTCTTCTTACTGTTTAGTATTGACATATTGTAAATTCTTCATTCTGAGCAGGTAAACGACAACGGCTGCACATAGCTAGATTTCGACTTCAGCGATGATTTCAACAAGAAGAATGCGTCTCAATTCTACTAGAACTCACTGCTGCGTTGATAGTAGCTGTCACTGCTGCCCAGCCCGTGAGTGCATTTGCCAGATCTTTATTGATATAAGTCTGAGTGATGGGGTTGGCAAGCAGATTACAGTATACAGACTCACTTTGCCGTCCTTGAGCTTCTACGTATTTTGTGACAAGTGTAGACACCCAAATACTTGCGGCGAACTGTCGTACAAAGCATGGTTCAAAGATAGATAAAACATCAGTACACTTGTGTAAAGGAGAGCCATGTCCCTGTGCTGTTCGAACAGCTGCTCACAGCCCCCAGTGCCAATGTCAATAAAGGTATTGTCACCCAGTATCTTTTCGTGAAGCGGTGAACTCGAGAGACCAGGAAACCTTGCGATATGAGAGCGGAAATACCAGTTGTGATGACCATCGCAGGCCATTGCCAGTCTATATGTGAATGGTTCCGTCAGTTCACAATAAATCGGAAGAGCCATAAACAATGAGAGATCGGCACGTACGTTGTGTTTCCATCGTTAAAATGTTTCCGTATCCTTGAATTGCGTACTCTCCAAACATAAGAATGACGGAAATCACCCCCAAGGTATCGGTAACGAGTAGTGTTGCGACGCAGATACGTAATAGAATGCTACAGGTTCGTATGTGACAAAAAATCCGTCAATAATCACATTCTCATGCTCAAATAGCTGCTGGGATATAGCTCCAATTACTGTTCGAGGAAGGACATGCAGTAAACTCACTGATCTTTGTTGTACAAGTGCCAGTACTGCCATTGCCAGCAGAGAATGATACCGTAGAGGAAAGCATTTATGACAACTCCGACGAGTAAAGGTATCAGAAAGTCATCTACGAGATGATGGTATTGCGGTGGCAATGCCGTACTCGACATGCTTGTGATAGTCTGGTGATTTACTTGAAGAACGGAGGTCTTGATAGCGTTTCAAGTTACGGTACCAGCCAAGCTGGCTGCGATCAACTGTTCAACTGGCCGTTATGGTGAAAGGCCAGGACCGGGTAGAGAGCGATGCTCATCAAGTTCCTCACGAGCACGGTGTATACGGTAGGTATGACAGTATTCTCGAAAATTTTTGGAAGGTGAGGTCGATTTCGCCCCGGCTTGCAAGACGAGTTCTAGGTATCGGTGCGAGATGCATCTTAAATGAAAACGGTAACGCTGCTGCTATGGAGGTGAGCTGGACCCACTAAAATAATAAGTGAAAGAAGATACCTTATCCGGCCCGGACCAAGATACCGGGTATTCAGATCGTACACACGCTCAGCTTTGTTTACTAACCGTATGACATTATTATTAGGTGCAGATTACAGAAACACAAAGTCGAATTAGTAAAATTACCGGTACCGTCATTAGCGGTTTGCTAATTCTAACTGTGTTGTGTTAGCCTTTGGTTTATGCCGTGAAAAAATTGGCCAGGAAAGGTGAAGAAAAATTATTTCCCCAGATAGCCTGGATCGCCCAGATAAATTTGATGGGTGCGGCCCCGCCGATTCGGTAGCATCCGGTCGTACAGATCATCTTAATTACCAGTGAAGCGTATCAGCGGGGTTACGACATCTGCCCTGGGTCTCATAATTACGGTACCAATCATGTGTACAGCGTTACGGTAGTTCATGATATTTCCATGTCGAGACGCAAGGAGCAAGTCACGCTCTTGCCGGGGCGTGCTGGTCCATGTGATCACGATGCCTATGCTGCTGTATGTAGCTGTCACAGGCTTTGTATGTAACACAGGGGTGGTCAGCCTTCCACTGATTCGCGAGCCGTGCTAGCATAGGGGCATAGGAAGACCTCCTGGGCAGTTGCCATTTTCAGCAGTACCATAGTGCATCTACGAAAGCTTGTTCGCCGGGTAGAGGGCGATAGACAGATCGCGCCGTGCTACTATATCTTGGCCAGCGCATGCCCGGTTGCTTTGGTCAAATCGATGACTCAATGCCAGTTGACTGCAAGGATGTAGTTGGCTGCCTGTGTACTCGGCCCGTGACTGCTGCTATCTACCTGTTTTTGCGTGACGGGAACCTCTGTCGTGTAGAGTGTCAAATTCGATGAATCGCGTGTATGCCTGCTCGAAGGTATCGATGCCAATCAAAGCTGTTAGGTGGGAATGATTGTCATAGCATGGCATAGCACACTACTGCTTGCAGTCAGTCATAGCTGGGATTGATGTGATATAGCTGGAGCATGAGCGTGATCGAGCGTGTGCCAGGAATCACAGGCAAAATTTCCGGACTCTGCTTTGAAGCATTGTTGACGAGACACCACAACAGCAAGACCGCCTCGAGCACGTCCAGGCTTATAAAGGCGCAGCGTACTCACAATGCCAGCGGAGAGCCTGCAGCGCGGCCTCGTGCGCATGTCCTGGGGTCCGCGCAACCTCCACTCGTTATGGCGGCTCACCTACGATCCGCCAGCGCATCTAGCAGGCAAGCTGTCTTTCAAGCGGACGAGCTTGACACTCTTCCAGCAGAAATGGGTTAGCAAACGCATGCTTAGAGCATATCATGGAGATTGGATCCAGGAGAGGAGACTCAGGAGGAGATTTATGCCGAATGCTCTACCTCCTCTGGAAGCGAATTTAACGTCGTCGTCGAGTAGCGGAGCAAGTGATGCAAGTACATCGAGTGACTACTCTTCAAGGTCGCGTAGAGGTGCAGAAACTACGAATCGGATACCTTTGGCGAGCTTGATGTGGAGGGAAGTAGAAGCGAGATTGGATGTCCTACTTTTTCGAGCCTGTTTCACGCATTCGGCGTACGATGCACGGCGGATGATAACTCAAGGGCATGTCAAGCTTAATGGTGCAAAGGTGAGCTCTGGCTAACCGTTTCAAAGCTTCTACTCTTCGTTCTTTTCGCTGATTGTTGTTATAATCTGCAGTGCACCGACCCAAACATTATCTTGCAACCAGGCGATATCTTTTCAGTAGACCCAAAGGAGATGTACCTGCTTCGTCCGTCAGACAAGCCATTCCAGAGCCGCAAATTAGCTTCAACGAGCGAGGAAGTCTCAGAGGAGGGCGAGGAGAGCGGGGCTGCAGAAACCGCAGCTGCACCTGCGGAAAGTAGTGAAGATGCCGCAACCGAAACAGCAAAGACCGAAGAAGCCGCTCAAGCCCCAACAACAGAAGGAAGTGACGAGGCTGCGTTGACAACGACGGCAACGGAAGCCGATGCTACAGCTTCAACGTCTTCGACGGAGGCCACACCAAAAGAAGCAACAGCAACGCCAACCAAGGCTAAGAAAGCACCAAAACCAAAGAAGGAAGTACCAGGACTACCATTCGACTTGCCAGATTATTCAGCACCATTCCTCTTCATTCCCGCATATCTAGAAGTTTCCTTCCCTACATGTTCCGCAATTTACGTTCGACATCCTACAGCACGACCCGGGTATTCAGAAATTCCAACACCTTATGATGCCGATGGAGAAGTTATGCGATTAGGATGGGAATTCTATAAAGGAGTTGGAAGAAGGAGGAGAGGTGTTGTGGACGTTGGTGATGAAGATGCTACACCTGCTGGGGCCATGAAAGATCTATATACTGCAGAAGGAAAGAGGAATTGGACAGCGAATTGGGAAGATACGCAGTTGGAGAAGAGACATATGCGTGCTGTCAGACAGGGCAGAGGACGCTGGGCGCATAGGCCTTTGTAATCGTATTCTTCTGATAGTAACGCACAGTTCAGCAAGTCGTTTATCGCATACATTGATGACTACGATTATCCGTTTGCCTTTTCAAAGGCTCCAAGCTGCTTCGGCGTGTGCTAGGCCTGCAGTAGATACTCCAACCGAGCTATAGCTCGGTTATCGGAACTGATTTAGACTCAGTCGCTAACAATCGAAACGTGATATGCTGTATTCTGCAAGAAGTATGCTTGTCTATGCAAACGGCTGAGCAGAAGCACAAGTGCCTTTTTGCCGCTGATCTCGACACCGGCAAGGCAGCTATGACTCGCAGGGCGGTTGTCAAGCTCCCTGTGCAGATGTACATGCCCACATTGGGTTTACAGTAGTATTCGCATCATGATATGTTCGCCACACCACCGGTCTGATCAAGTCCGCCGCGTTGTCCGCCGGGTGATCCGGCGACTGAGGGCCAATCCGCCCGCGCCCATTCGGCAGTAAGTGAGGACAGACGCGACTCTTCTTCCTGACTATTGCACACATCGAACAGTCAGATACCGAGCAACCATGCCTGCTCCAGTCGTGAGTCCTGCTGCAAGCTTGCTTGACGATGTGGTCGAGTTTCCTCGCTGATTGCAATGCTTCCCTGTCGCATGCTGGTCATTACTCTATTATGCTTGTGCCGCTGAAAATAGTCTGCTGCAAAGCCCGACAAGAGGACTCTGTACGACAAGGTGAGCCAGTCCTGATGCACGACACACCATCTTTACATGCTGATCCACCGTATCAAACCAGGTCTGGGACCTCCACCTCGTCAAGCAGACCGGCGACGATGGAACTTGCCTGCTCTACATTGATCGGTAAGCTTTTTTGGATGAGATTCGCATGCATAGAGTACACTGGACGGCGCATTCTGATGCTTCTGGTCAACATTCTGCAGACACATCGTCCATGAAGTCACTTCACCCCAAGCTTTCGAAGGTCTCTCCATGGCAAATCGACCCGTACGCAGAAAGGATTGCACACTAGTCACAGTCGACCATAACATCCCTACCGCTTCAAGAAAGGATTTCAAGAGCGCTTCTACCTTCATCAAAGAAGCAGATTCAAGACTGCAATGTGTTACTCTTGAGGAGAACGTAAAGGCTTTTGGCCTGACATATTTCGGAATGACGGACAAGAGGCAGGGAATTGTTCATGTAGGTAGTGGCGAGGTCTTTCACGAATTGTTTAGTTATGAAGGCTGCATACATCTTGCTCACCACATATGCTAACATTTTTGCCCTTGACTTCCATAGGTCATCGGTCCTGAGCAAGGCTTCACACTCCCCGGCACAACAGTCGTCTGTGGCGACTCTCATACCGCCACTCATGGAGCTTTCGGTGCTCTCGCTTTCGGAATTGGTACTTCAGAAGTTGAGCATGTCCTCGCAACGCAAACACTCATCCAGAAGAAGGCCAAGAACATGCGTATCAAGGTCGATGGTCAACTTGCTGAAGGCGTTACTTCGAAAGATATCATTCTACATATCATCGGTCAGATTGGTACTGCTGGTGGTACTGGCTGTGCTATCGAATACTGCGGAACTGCCATTGAAGCTCTTTCCATGGAAGCCCGCATGTCGATCGTAGGTGGTATCGCGATAAATCAAGGTCCCTTTGCCTGCTGTAACTGACACTCGTCGTTTTTTTCAGTGCAACATGTCTATCGAAGCAGGTGCAAGAGCAGGAATGATCGCACCAGACGATATCACTTTCAAATACCTTGAAGGCCGACCTCTCTGCCCGAAAGGTGCCGAATGGGATGCAGCAGTCTCACACTGGAGGTCACTGCGCACCGATGACGGCGCACACTTTGACTATAGTGTCGAGATTGACGCAAAAGATATCCAGCCTACCGTTACTTGGGGAACATCTCCTCAAGACGTAGTCCACATCGGTGGCAAGGTGCCAAATCCTGAAGATGCGCCCAATGAGGCTAGGAAACAAGGCATCAAGCGAAGTCTGGAGTATATGGGTCTAGAGCCCGGTACACAGATGGAGGACATCAAGATCGACAAGGTCTTCATCGGTTCCTGCACAAATTCACGTATAGAGGATCTTCGCTCGGCAGCTAAGGTTGTCGTAGGACGCAAAGTGGCTCCCAACGTGTATGCCATGATTGTGCCTGGATCAGGTCTCGTCAAAGCTCAAGCCGAAGCGGAGGGTCTACACAAGATTTTCGTAGAAGCAGGTTTCGACTGGAGAGAGGCTGGATGCTCTATGTGTCTAGGAATGAACCCAGATCAGCTTCGACCAGGAGAGAGATGCGCATCAACATCAAACAGAAACTTCGAGGGTCGACAAGGACCTGGCGGACGGACGCATCTTATGAGTCCTGCTATGGCCGCTGCAGCTGCTGTCGAAGGTAGACTCACAGACATCCGGAAACTCATGAAAGGCAGAGATGGCATTCTACCTTCAGTCTCGCAAGAGATCGCAGCTGAGTCAGACGAACAATTCCAAAAACAAACCCTTGCTGCTCCTATTGACAACACGGACACGGATCCAGTCGAGGAAGGCACCGACGGTATTGCATCTTCCGCTGGTGCGCCTGAGAATTCGCCCCCATCAGCAATATCAGCACCAGCTGGAGGCATGCCTAAGTTCACGAAACTCAAAGGTGTCGCTGCTGAATTAGCAAAGTCGAATGTGGATACCGATGCCATCATCCCTGCTCGCTTCTTAAAGACGATCAAGCGTACTGGGCTGGGCACAGCTGCGTTCTACAACTTCCGCTATAGCGATAACAACAAGACAGAAAGACCTGATTTCATCCTCAATCAGGAACCTTTCCGTCATGCAAAGATCCTCATTGTCACTGGTCCTAACTTTGGCTGCGGTTCATCGAGAGAACACGCTCCTTGGGCTCTGAAAGATTTCGGAATCATGTCTGTGATTTGCACATCTTTCGCCGACATCTTCTTCAATGTGGGCCTTCTTTACTTCTCGCCCAGTGAATTTGACTAAACTAGGTTCGGATCTTTTAGAACTGCTTCAAGAATGGTATGCTACCACTTGTTCTACCTCAAGAACAGGTTGACATCCTCGCTGCCGATTCCCGAGATGGATCCGAAATGGAAATTGACCTCGAGGAACAAGTCATCAGACGTAAAAATGGCGAGACGATTCCCTTCGAAGTTGAGGCTTTCAGACGTCACTGCCTGATTAACGGTCTTGACGATATCTCGTGGGTCTTGTGGAATAGCAGAGCTCGATTGAGCTAAATCTGACGCTTAATTCACTTCACAGCCTAACTCTTGCGCATGAGAAGGACATCACGACTTTTGAGAAGCAACGCTCTGAGCGCTACCCTTGGCTCGATGGAATCGGCTACTCTGGCAAGATCCCAATCAACGTGGAAGCGCCAAAGTCAAAGAAGATGGAATGGTAAAGTTGTCTGGCTGGGAACATCATATAACGATGTTTTGTCATTTATCCGCTTAATCAGTGCTTTGTGCCCACTATCGTCACCCAAAATTTGTGCCCTCGCCACAACACATGTACCTAGTAGACTACTTTATGGATGGACTGCATCTAAGGAATAACATCGGATGCTTCGTTAGGATACATGCTTTTCTTTCTCCATAGTGTCAGCTTCAATACCGTCGCAAGTGCCCGTCTTTGCCGGCTGCGTAAATATCTCCGTTCCGCTGTATGACCGCATTACAAGCGTCGATGTCGTATCCGGCATACTCTGCATGTACCTGCACCTGAACACTAGCCTGACTGTCATTAAATACGATATTGGTTTCGTACAGAAGCCCGTCCATGCTGGATGCTACGAGAGACACCGTGTCCGGGCTTGTCTGCTTGTCTGCACCCGAAGTGAAGCACAAGCTCGTCACATCTGCGCTGTTGCGTTTGAACTGAGATACGATCTTCGCAGGTTTGGCCAGACTGTCATCGTTCAGAGTGACCAGCGTGATGATTCCGTCTGCACTGCCGGCTGCTATAAGAGTGGAATCTGCTGCTCTTGTAATTGCCAATGCAGTCAAGGCTTTCAGATTTGGCGACGCATTGATTGTCTGTACGGGCGGATCACCCCCAGATGCTGCCAAGTCCACTACCGCAAGTGTGCCGTCCTCCAGCGCAACTACAGCTGCCTTATCCACAATCTCCGCATCGAGTGTGCTTGAACCATTCTCTGTCGATTGTGCTTTCTGGAAGACAGCCACCTTCAATGCTCTTTTTCTACTTCCGTGACCAAATCGCCAGGTTTTCAAGCATTTGGATTCTCCTACCAGCCATAACTTCAATGTCCCATCATTGCTAGTCGTCAGAACGTGCCGTCCGCGTTCGATAATGGCCGCATGAGTAACAGCTGCCGTGTGTCCTTGAAGTGTCCTGGGGTTGCTTCCGTCCAGTGCCGAGAATATCCGTGCAGTAAGGTCCGATGATGTCGAGATGACCACTTCCGACGAGGGGAACTGCCATATCCTTAATTAGCTCCCGCTCATATGTCGGCAGAAGCCATGCTTACGAATTGGCAGCTGAGTATGTCACCGACGTGACCTTTCAATAGTCTGATATCTTCGGCTGAGTTTGTTCGCACGTTTCCGATTCGCAGCGCCCCATCGTGACCTCCGACTACGTATAAATGACCATTCGGAGAGACATCCATACTATCGATCTTGTGACACCCTACAATCAGCTTCTAATCATGATTAGCTATGCCGGTGCGCTTACCCCCTTTGATACTAGCGACTTCAGCACCTGCTTTGGCATCCTCACAGACGTTGGTGGAACACCCAACTTTGAACAGCCAACAAGAAAACTAGCCTGCATTGACGTACTCAGCTCAGTGCCTGTACAGAAATACCCATCTTTTGACCTGTAACCTACACTGTTCTGTCTCTCAAAGTCAATGTCGCCTTGTGGTTCCAAATCCGCTTGATTCTCATGTTCCATTGAAGCTTTCACCATAACTTTGCCATGTACGCTAGGTGAGCCCTCCCGATACACGGATACCCAGAAAGCTTCGGCTCCGATAGTACCATCCTATAGGATGCCATGTGACTTAAGCTTGATTTGGCTAGCCAGATTTTCATCAAAGCAATCATTGACATACTGAAACGTCTTGAATAACTTCTTGCAGATCATGCTGATGTTTGCATTTAGTGTGGAGGGTTGCCGAATTAGCATGGAGTTGCGCGTCCTGGATAGTGCATCATTCCGCTGCTCGCACCTGAACTGTGATGTATGGCAGGACAGCAATCTCTCGAGAAGAAGAAGACGGCAGCGACTCGTCAACTTCCATGACTTTTGATTCGACTTGTGTGATGGACAGCAGTCAACATGCAAGCCGACGAGCCGATCAATCCTCTAATGCACGTGTACGCCACATGGACAAGCGGGGCATCAACGCACTGAGGCAGTATAAAGCGATGTCTAAACTCAACTAGCTATATTACTTTGGGGTTAGAGCACTACAACCGAACTGACTGAATCCGCTATCGAATGACTAGGTGAAAATTCGACCATATTTCGAAACCTTTTTAGGTAGCTGACAAAATACCAAGAAAACACAACGACGACTTAAATATCGTGAAAGGACCGAATCAATTTTTTTCGAGAGTTCTCTAATGTCGTGGAGATCGTACGTTTAAGGAATGGGTCGTTTAGAAACTTTATAACAAATAAGGAATGGGTATACTAGTCCATGAGATAGACTTGAAATGAAAGTGTCATAAGGAGGTATCTATCTGGGATGATCGCTTGAATTATTCGGGATCATTGATGAAAGAAGACGAGCGTAATCTGCGCCTGGAAAACATGCGAATAGGGCAGGACCTTTTGTATTGGAGTAAAAATAGGTGGTAAGGCATTTCGTAGCGTAAATACTTTGAATGATAAACTGATGTAATAGCTTTTGCGTGGCATTCCAAGAAGCGGCATTGAAAGGTTTTTTGTAGGCGTCCGACATACGCGACGGCGAGGAGACCTGAAATATGAGCAGGTCGAACACCCGTAGCATTGTACATGTCAAGAAATGGAAGACAGAGTCCGTGACAGTTTGTTGACTTTGGCTCAGATAGCAGCAGAAGTAGCATTGATGCCTCCTGGGCGAGTCCAAGAAGTAACGTTATCCGGGCCTCTGGGTTGTCTAACGACTCCATTGCCAGAAGCCGAAGAACCAGCATTAACGGGGCTTCCAACGATCTTGCTGTCCATACTGAGTGTGGATGTTGGTAAACTTCTAGCAATCTTTGACACGCTTTCCGAATCCAAGTCGACTGATCCAGAGCCAAAAATGACAGAATGACGATCACTACCGCTCTTCGAAGAAGCCGATGCAGGCGCTCCTCCTTGAGTACTTGTAGTATTTTGCTGTGATTGCTGTCCGTTGACCAAACCATTTTGAAGCAGGCTAGCTGGTAAAGCAGGCACTGGAGGGATACTATTATCTTCTCCCGGAGCGATTGTATGCATATACATAGATTTTCGATTGTTAGCAGAAGCAGCTACAGCGCGCAAGTCTTGGGTTGAATGTCGAGGCGTGATATTGGACTGAACTGACGATGATGAAGTTCCAGAGTGAATGGCGGGAGATTGAGAATAAGCTTGCTGATAGGGAGGATTACTATAAAGTGGATGTTGCTGCTGATTTCTCAAATCAGGCATAGATTTCTTCCTTAAAGCATTATTGAAAGCTTGCATTCCCATTCCATCAGGTAAAAGTGAAGGTTGTGGAGGAGCATAAGGATCTGGATTGAGCATGGGATAAGCGGATGCTCTTGTTCGAAGCGCTCGCGGTTGAGACTGTTGTTGCTGTGAATGCGAATGTTGCGAGCCATTTGAGCCAGTTTTGGAAACGACAACATATCTTTCATCTCCGCTTCCTGCACTTCGATGTTCTAGATTGAGTTTCTGCGCAATAAGATGCACGATTCTTCTCTGAACATTTGAAAGAGTCTTGGAGAAAGCAAGTTCATCTCTCAGTGCATCTTCCTTGAATAATAAAACACGCGAATAGAGCTCGAGGGTTTGGGGGTCATTCATATCCAATTCAGTAGGCATGGAACTGCCACTATTCGTGCGGGAAGAATTAGATCCACCGCTTCCTGAATGTGATTGTGAGGGATAGCTATCGCCCATTTCCATAGGAGGAGAGAAAGCGCCGCTAATAAATTGATTAGGTTGGTTGAACATGGAATTGGAGGGATGTACAGCTCGACCGTAATCTTCGAAATCTTCGGTCGATTGGTGATGTTGGTGATGAGGTGGCTGCATTTGTTGTGGATGATGAAGAGGATGCTGCATGTTCCCCTGTTGCAAGTGGGGTGGGTGACCTTGATGATGCTGTTGACCGAAGATTTGCTGTTGCAATTGCTGCACGTGCGCTTGTTGCTGTTGAATCATCCGCTCTCTGTCGAGCTGCATGCTTCTCATCCTCTTAATAGCTTTATCTCTCTCAATACGTTCCTTTTCTCCAGCTTGAAGGACCTTCTTATACTCTACTCTAAGCTTGCGTCCTTGGATTTCAAATCCATTTAAAGCAGCAACACATGAATCTGTCTCTTGCGGAGTATGGAAATTTGCAAAAGCCAGGCCTCTGAATACGCCCATGTCGTAATGATAATTGAAAGCATAAGGTGGAGCAAGCGTGAGTTCTTCTATGATTTGCATAAGAGAAGTAGATGGGAAATTAAAGGGGATGTTCTTAATCACTATAGCTGTGGGAATGATGTCGTCCGGTCCAGAGTCGGGCCCAGGAGCTGAAGAGGCACTAGCTTGACCATTGCTGTATTGTTGTCTGAGATTTGGGGGTTGTTGCGACTGATTTGGCTGTTGTAACGGTGGTGGCAGGAACCCAGGTGGACTAAAAGTCCCCGCTCTTGAATTTGGATGCCCACTGAATGGCTCGAATGGCCCACTGTTTCTTTGCTGGTGTTGCTGGAGACCTTGAAGTCGCAACTGTTGTTGTTGTTGTTGTTGCTGTTGCTGCTGCTGCTGATTTGGCTGATCCGCCCATATGCCATTCGCGCTCAGACTGCCTGTATGATGATGGTGTTGATTGGGATGATGGTGGTATTGATTCCCACTGGCACTGCTGCTTCCAGAGCTGAGGGTGCGAGTTCGGTTTGAAGAGGCAGGGAATGCGAATGGATCTTGTTGGAGAAAGGCGTGTTCGATGTGTCCATTGGCGTTGTTGCTGGTATTGTGGTTTGCATTACTAGTAGATGCAGATGGCCCCGTTTGCGCAAAGTTGGCTGGAGCCGATGGGAACAAGGCTTCGCTCGAGTAGGAAGGGTAGCTGTGGCTGCCATTGGAAAGCGCCTGATGGTCTGAATGCGACGATGCCGTGTTCGACAAGGCGAATGATGATCCAGAGCCTGTTCCAGTTGTAGGACCGCTGTCGTCGGATGTCGAGTTGGAAAACGGCGGTGAGGCTGCAGGATTCGGGGGCTGCACAGGCACGGTGAAGCGTTGGGAGCGTTTCTGGGATGGACGAGGAGGACCTGCAAGTCAGCATGTGCGTTGGATAACCCATGTTTCGATGACATCTGCCATTCCGCATGCGATAATCGTGTCTCTCGAAGAGCTGCATACGCGCTGTTTATGGACAATCGCCAGATACAGACAGACCTGCATGCAAGCGGCCTCAACGAGACAGGCAGCGACACGGACTCACGCTCTTCAGCCTGCTGTTGGCAGACATGCTCCCGCCGCCCACAGCGAGTCCAGCGAACTGCGCTGCGAGCTCCATCTCGTCCGCGGTCTATATCTCTATCTCGTTGTTTTCGTGTGCAGCCGTGTGTCCGGGTGTCGCGTTTCTCCAGCCACGCGGACTGCTGCACGGTGTACCCTGCAGTGCTCCTGCACCCGCACACTCGCACCCAGTCGTTATCGTCGCAGTCGTGGGCAGCAGTCTGGTCGTGTCTCAGTCCGCAGAAGCAAGAAGATGAAAGCAAAAGGTCGACGAGCTTGTCTGTCGGACAACTGCAGGCGTGTGACGGCCAAACACAAGAGGCGCGTATCGACAAGCGACTGGAAATGGATGCAATGGAATTGAAGATATCAGCAGGGCATCACTCTGCTCTTGCTTTCCTGCTGCTCTGCTGCCCGTTCCTCGGTGCCGACAAGGCACATCTCAAGACATGCCGGCCCATTTCGAAATGACGAGAGATGGTGTATAGACTGCACAAGACTTTAACATGACATGACACGATGTCGCATTGCTTCATCTCTATCTGTCTGAGCTTGCCTTCTTTCTGACTTTTTCTCCAGCACCCTGCAGCAGCTAACATTATTCAAAAGCTGACCCTACCTAACGATCAGAAGGTGGAATCCGAAGAGAAGCACAGCGTAGAAGCTATTAGTGCCTGCCAAGTTCAAAGTCCTATTCACTCGTTCCCAAAATCACATTAGAGATGCCCTACAAGCCACCTATATGTCCAGCCTACGCGCAATCACAGTGTCTCACTCTGTCTCCGATACCAGAAGCGAAAAGCAAAGTCAATTCTCCGGTTTTATCCTGCAAGTCCAGTCTTTTCTCTTGCTTTGAGTGGTCTTCCGCAAGTGCTATCGCTCCGCTCATGTCTCAGCCTCATTCGTGCGAGAATGCTTCGTTTTCAAGCTGTGCTACCTCCCCTGCCATCTTGGATAGATTGGAACAACTCAATCTACAGCAGCAACAGCAGCAGCAATTCGCTTCGGGTAGTATGCCAGGTATCAGCAGTATATTAGAACAGCCTACCCCTTTTGCTGTCTCTCTCAATGCCAATCTTGGCGTAGGCCTAGGGTTCACCTTCCTTTCACCCTCCTCCAATGGTAACACAGCTACGACACCTTTCAACACCCCCGATAGGCCTCTTGCTCCCAAAGCTATAGTCACTCAGTTTGATCCAGCTCTCATTCAGATGAAGCTGGATTCACTCTCAATTCCACCTCTTACACCCCCTTACGATGAAGATTTGGATACCAAGGAAGAAACAGATGATAATACGCCTCTGCATCTCTGGTTACAATATCGTATGGAAGAAGCAAAGCAAAGAGAAGAATACGAGAAAGAATCTTCGGATGTCCTTATGAGCGCTACTCCAGATTCCATAACCAAGACTTTGACTAAACAAGTCACGAAAGCTGATGGCATTGCACTAGACTCAAGCCCAATGAAATCAACTTCTAGCAGTCACGTTCAAGAAGATAGCGAAGAGGAAAAAGATGACGAGGATGTGGAACAGGGACAAGAAGATGTCATAATTGTCACTCATGGGAAAAGAATAAGTGTACAGGAAAGCTGTGCTATCGCTACTCTGAAACGAAGATCAAGATTAATGGGATTGTACAAAGAAGCTGGAGATATAGTAGATAATGATGGTCTGCCAGCTGATATAGAAGCCGATGAATTCGGTATGAAGGTCGATGCAGATACGAAACTAGCTGAAACTGTTCAGCCAGATGCAAATGAGGCCGAGATAGCGATGAATGAGGATAGATCTGTAAGTTGCTTTAGCTCCAGTACCGTAATCTATCTCGACGACATATAGCTGAATCTTCGATGACAGTCTCCCAAATACAGTATATTCTCACCAACTTCACGCCTTCCAGCTCGTCGTTCCGTTTCATTCGCCAAGCCTGAAGTGACTCAGGTTACAACCTATGCTTCATCACCTTTGGCATCTTCCAACACAAACAAGAAAACGCACAAAAGAAAAGCATCAGCTTCATCTTTATTCAATGTTTCTCCATCTGAGGGGCTTCCAAGACAAGGAACCATCCCAATTATACCTCGTTCTTCTCGTTCATTTTCAACTAGTGCAGTTTCTATAAATTCTGTTGGCTCAAATAACAGTATTACATATCCGTCATTAGTAGGAAGATATAAAAGAGCAAGAAGAAGTTCTTCTATCGTTTCAAGCTTGGCTTTTACTTCTAATTCATTAGCTCCTATTTTTAGTAGTGCTTTTTTGAAAAATAGCATGAATGATAAAGGTGAGGGAGATGAAGTGAACATCGCATCATTACGAAGCGCAATGGGAACTACTGAATGTCTGACAATGGAAACCGTCGAAGATGATAAAGAGAATGAAACGAGGGATCTGCGCAAGATATCTGCTATACCTACTGCTGCTACGCAAGGCCTGAATAAGAAGAGAAGCTTTGGCATTTCTATGTCCTTGTCTTTCCGCGGAAGAACCCAGTAAACAGTCGACATTTGAAAATTATACCGTAGGAGAAGTACCCCTTGGAGGATAGACGAAACATCGCCTTGAAGAGATACCCCTCCTGCACTAGAAGCAGCGTAATACATCATGTTTCATTTAGAATGTAATTCTAGTCATGTATAATGGCCGAATTGTGAAGTAGCATAATACACCTGAGCATAACAGAATCCTTGTAGCAGAACGTACTTTCCCACCAAGACCGCTCACTTCTCGTAATTGAAGCTTCTCCGCATGATTATTCGACAAAGTATACTGATTTTACTTCCTTTCCCAAGAAGACCAAGATTGTCCATTAGAAGGAATGTGCCTGATAGGTTCCGTCAAATGGTTCCCTTTCTCACGTCGTCAGGCGTCTTCGCATATGCTCCAGATTGAAAGCTAGCTCTCCTCCTTGTACAGCTTCTCTAGTTGTAGCTTGAAGAGACGCAGCTTCACCAGGTGTTGAGTTGAAGAGTTGCGCAAAGGCCGTTGTAACATTGTTGCCTCCTGGAACAGCGACCTACAGAATGATAAACGATAGGCAGGAGAGTGTTTAGTATGCCTCATGACTTACGTAGAAAAAACAGCAGGATAAACTTACGTAATGATCAATATAGTTCTTGTAGTAATTGAAGTACATAACTGTCAAGAAAAGAAACGTACAAGTGAGGGGGTTGCTCTTGATTTGGCCAGTCAAAAGTTGTACTTACCGCCCTCGTAGTTGGGCATAGAAGCGCAAGTGCTTTCACTTGTCATAGTATTGATCCATTGAATATTGTCTAGGCTGCTGTTCGTCCTCGTTCCAGTTTCGCCCTAGGTTCAAAGTACAAGGGTCAGATCAGCCTCACGTTCGCTCATTAACTTTGGCCAAGATCGTCCTCTATGATGGTACGCGGTCGGAAGCCTGGCACTGACTATTTCAGGCGATTTTCGCTCAGCCATTGCAATGCACGTGCATATACGCGATGACTAGCCAAAAATCTTGCATGAAATAGCGAAAGCCAGGCTACCATTCGTACACCACCGTAGCGGAAACCATGCCAGCTTTCATTGTGACTTTGAAAGAGCTCGAACGTACCATCCAGAAGGGCTTATCATAAGCCAAAGCAAAAGTATCGTGTGTTTGCTTGATTAAACCATCGGGGTATAGGTACTGGCTTCGAGGTGCACCAAGCTCGGTATAGTAATCCAAAGCGACAATATCCTGTTCATATGAATTCTCGTCAGAATCAAGTAACTCTGCTCAGTCTTCAGCGAATTAGAAGACTTACCACATAGTCCGGTCCAGGCCAGAACTGACGGATTTCATCCATTCCTCCGACGTTGCAGCACCACATGGATTTGACCGTCGGTAACTCTTGCTTAAATCGGTTGTAAACGAGCTGCCATGTTTCGACAAAGCGAGCTGGGCTCGGGTCGTAGTAGGACCGGCGGCGAGTAGGGTCATTATCATCTGATCCGCGACGGTAATACCCTATATATAGAACTAATATTAGTACAAATGGAACAACCTGAGTACGTGGAACGCGACTCAGAATTCATTTCGTGGCCAAAGCGCAGCCATACTGTCACTCCTCCATCCACGAATTGCTTTATGACACTAATCATAGCATCTAATTGAGCGGTATCATTTGCTTGGAACCCATCATATCCATGAATGGGCTGTACAGCAAAACAATAAGCAAGCATTTATCTGTAGAGACCGATTGTTATAGTAAACCTACAGCGATAGAAGCGACGAAGACCGTATCTTTGGCATTTATGGCAGGTTGCAAATAAGGTAAGAGTTCACTGCCATTGTAGTATGTAGATGGATCACTGGAAACGTGGTAAAAGTGTCAGTCTGCAAGAATCAAAAGCATAGTGTGTATTGTCTGGTTGTCATTTGATTACTCCAGTCTCTCGTCTCGAAGCTGTTACTCTCGACCTCTGTGCGCAAACGACGAGAGCAGCAGCTCGGAGACGGAGAACTCCAGTAATCAACAGAATTCAGCTCCTCCGACAAGTGTACGATACCAGCTGCATTATGTCGGTGCATAATGTACGGGTGGCAAGATCGTGCACGTGCTTTGCCGATGCCGACGGGAAGCCAACACCAGGACGGGGAGCACAAGGGATATCAGTAACTCACCCAGGAACGTAGTCGTCCGCTTCTATATGGTCATAGGCACCCCACGAGTAAGCAGGAGTGCCCACCGCTGCGTTTATCTCGGCGAGAGTTTGTGGTTCTCCCTGAGATCCGTATCTGTTATGTTCATGTGTAAGGTCAGCCATCTTGGCGTTGGATGATGGTTGTATGGATGGATCAGATACTTTGTATTGCCATCATCTAGGTACCAGCCGAAGTAGGCACTGTGCAAGTGTCATTCTCAGCTATGTCTAGCCTTTGTGTTCTGTTTGATTAGCACTTGCTCACCAGTTCCTGCGCAGGACGTTCTCGTTTATAGCGGTCTCGTTTGATTGACGGCGAATCACACTGGCGGCTCTTGACTGCGACAGAAGAGATGCGGCAGCACCAAGCAGTAAGACGCCTCTTTTGGTCATTCTGTCCTATTGCGGGAGCTTCTTCTCTACAGTGTTCGGTAATTGCAGGATTGTTGTGGCCGTTCAAGGCGATGATCGGAGCTCCACAGTGAGGATTATCACTTGTCTCCAGTTATATGTTGCGTGAATCTAGAGAGTGTAGATGGTCCAAGTCCTGCTACTGAAATGGTCTGCAGTCAACTTCGTCGTGCTCAGCTAACCTTCATGTCTGTTCGAGGTGTTTGCTGCAAGCATATAGCGATCAAGAATCCGTTGCAGGGCTTCTTCTCGCTGTCATCAGCCTTACATTCCTTCGACACTGTCCGACTTGAGCAAGTCAAAGAACAGCACAGATGGCTTCACTTCGCTTCTGTGGTGAATGTAACAATCTCTGTAGGGCCGGTCGTATCACTCTGGCAAGGTTCGCATGCTGAGCAATCTGTGCATGTACTGCAGTATATCCCAAAGCCGACAAGATCCACAAGGTACTCCTGTACTCATGCAGGAATTGCGATTGTGGGCATCCTACCTTCCTCTGATACCTATATACCAACACTTAGCCTCTTCTTCTGCCCTGCAGGGTTCGAAGAGACCAACAATATCTGCGTCTACCGGAACGAGCTCATCACTGAATTGAGGTGTGTGGTGACTCGCTAGAAGCACTTGAAGGGCGGACTATCACTTACAGGGACACATGCGTATACAGAGAGACTGCCGGTGTTACCCAAGATATCGCGACCGACCCTACCTTGGTAGGTTGGCCGCTGTCATATACGTTCGAAGCATCTCAGCTGATCAGGGACTTTCTATAATGAACAGCCGCGGGCAGCAATGACATGTCCCAGATGTGGGAATGAAGAGTATGTGTACTGTTCAATGACTTATATGCATACTCCGAAGCCTGACTTGCTTGTCCTTCCCGTCCGTAGAGCCGTCTTCTATCAAGATCAGCAGACAAAACGAGCCGAGAGTAAAATGACACTTTTCTACGTGTGCACGTGAGTGTGCATCAGATCAATGCAGTAGTACGGGAGTGTCACACAGGACTGACATTGTATGCTTTCATAATGTAGTCGCTGTAGTAAAGCTTTCCAGGACCCAGAGCTCAAAGCAAAGCAAGCCCAACGAAGGCAACAGGGCCGTTAGAAGGGATTTCTCAGTTGTGTAACCCGCCTGCTCTTAGTGATGTTGTTGAAATAGTCTAGTATGCATTCTTCACCACCACACGATGTCGTTATAGCTTTTCCCTACAGCAATTGAATGTCCTTCGGAACTCGATCATCGTCTCGCTGGCTGTAGATGGACGCTCTCACTATAGCTTGTCATATACTCACTCTAACACAGTACTAGTTCTACATAGAGATGACCGTCGTTGATGATGATACATCAAGGTATGCTTGCTTCGAGAAACGGAGTCGCATTGGTGCTGACCTGCGAATTGATATACCATGGGCAATCAAGGCTATGGGCATTGCTCACAGAGCTGTCCGCGCAGCTATCAGCGAACAAGGAGCATTGCGAGAACCTGAAACGACAATGCGAGCAGCTAAAGGTGACCCACGCTTCCTGAACTACCACACTCAGCACATACTGAGCCTCGTTCTTGCTGTGCCGAACTAGACACAAGCTATACATACGGGGACAGGCTTCACGCTTCGCAGGTTCAATACCGACATAACTAAGGGTGGGCATGCTCACATATTCAGTACTGTATACTGCAAGACCGCTGATATTGATTACTTCTGTTGCTGGAACATCAGAACAATTCGAATCTGAGCTGGAACGCTTCAACGCAACGCTCGTGCTCGAGAACCAGGCACTTCAGTATGAGAACAGACAGCTCAGTATGCTGTTGAAAGATTATGAAGGTACACTCGATAATGTGATGGCAAAGTTCCGAAGTTTTGCTGTATGTGTCTCACATCATAGCGCTTGTCCGCTGGATGCTATGCCTACTCACGTGCTGCCATCCTCTTCCTTCCCGCCAACAGCATACATCCCAACAATACGAACTCGAGTCAGCTAGGCATTATGAGACTTTGCTCATGCAGCACGGCGGAGAAGCCACATCGGAACCTATCGCGTCTACTTCCAGTCAATCGAATGCGCTAATCCCTAGCAATCTGAATGGTCATCATGCTCATGTACAAGGCCTGAGACCAGGTCTTTTAGATGTTTCAGATCCATTAGCATTGCAATGGTCACTGGCCCATCTATCTTCACTTATACGCAAAGCATTACGTAGTATACAAGGCGAAGATGATGTTTCTTCATCAGATAGCTCAAGCGATGATGTCGATAATTGCTCAAATGCTTCAGAGTATGGTGGTGATGGTACTACTTCTCAAGTTTCTGCATCCAAAGAACCACTACAATCACAATTACAAAATATAGCTTCTGCTTTGTCGACGCAGCAGAATCAATCATCATCTTCAGGAAAGTCGGTTTCGTCACAGACCAGCCAGCAACGCCATCATGGTGATACAAAACATGACGAAGGTGAAGGTGGTTACGTTCGATTGCTTTTCGGCCACGGATATGATAAGTCAACCGCTGCGTTGGAAAGGGATATCGAGATGGAGAGGCTGAGGAAGGAGAATGAGACACTGAGGGAAATGCTAGCTGTTGCGAATGAAGTACCTTTGCCGCCAGCGGGGACACAATTAACATCAGTGGCTTCAGCTGGCTCATCTTAGGGCTTCTTGGAATGGTAGTATCGATTTTCTCTAGCAAATGTGCCTGTTGTAGAGGACATGTCCCTGGCCTAGTTTCCTGTAGCAACTATTATGTTCCAGAGTATAAGCACTCATACGGCGAAGTGGAAAATCTCTACCAAACTCTACGCACCAAGCCTGGGTTGTCTGAAACAGCACAGTTCATACAGGTATTGGGTGTCGAGGCACGTGATCGGTTACGGGCGGCATTGCCTCTGAATCAGCTGAAAGTCCAACCTTTTGTCTCTGGTCCAATTGTACAGCAGAGGCGGATTCTGAGCTAAGAGTGTGCTCAGGACACAGTAGCGGCGAGGACGCATACATCCCAAGAAGACAATGGGTGCAGCGAGCTTCCGCAATCCGCAAAGTGGCACAACCGACAACGAACAAGCGGGAAATCAGGAATACTCTCCATTACTGGGGCCGCAAGGCAATCAAGCTTCATCGGGAGCGGAAGACAGGGACAGTATGCCCACTAAACGATCTCTACTTGCTTCTAACCTCTTCGGTGGGCCAAAAGCACTGGCTACACAGGTAAATGACTTCACGATCTTGGGAATCACCCATAGCGATCATGCTGATTGGATCTGATAACCTCCTGCGATGGCGACATGTGTAATTTTTCTGATCTTTGATTTTCAGATTGGCTGCCTAATGCTTCTTATACCGATTGGGGTAATCATTATCAAGAATCCAGCTGGTAAGCTTGTTGAGATGCCGTCAAACCTCATGGAGGAACTATGTGTTCGCTGGCCGGAGCTAATGATCTTTCCCTTCGTATAGGTCTATTCTCCTATCATCCACCATTACAGAGTCTGGCCATCTTGCTGTTCGTGCAGGGTGTTCTTACTCTCCAACCTACTGTAACAAAATCGGATAAAGCACGTGGTCTGGCTATTCACCAAATCTTCCAGATCGCTGGATTGGGTATCGGTAAATCAAGCAGAAGCATTTGATTGTGACGGTAATAAGGAATCTTATCGCTGACATCGATCTTGTATTAGCGGCTGCTGGCGTCTCCGTAATGATTGCGAACAAAGCGCTCCATTCTGGTCAGCTTCTCCACCGAGAAAACTGTATGATCCTCATGCTGAAATACTTGTCTACCCTAGCTCCTCACTTCACATCGTGGCATGGCAAATTCGGATTGATCACTTCCATTTTACTTATTCTGCAAGCTTTGATTGGAGTTCTTATCGCCTACGATCCGGGTATGCGATTGCTTGGTGGCGAGGGAAAAGCGAAGTCGCTATGGAAGTATCATAGTAAGCTCGACATGGGATCTATTGAACTCAGACCATACAGGTCATGCTGACCACAATCTGTGGTGAACTTTCAGGAGCGTCTGGATATCTGATCCTCCCGCTCGCTCTTCTCACAGCTGCCTTCGCTACCACTTCCGCTGACTGGGTAGTTGGACATTCATCGCTTGTCCAGCGGGTGCTTATGACAGCTGGTTTGGCTTTAATAGCTGTCGGTCTATGGAGTGGAGCGAGGTCAGGACCAATCAAGATGTATAGAAGTGTGCAGCAGCTGACATATGCTTTAAATGACTTTTTCCCGTCTATACAGCCTGAAGAAATTAGGCATCAAGTCTGCATAGTCAGGTATCGTTCAAATGGCTTCCTGGGATGCGAGATGTAGTATCTAAATCTAAACTCGAGGATGTCGTATGGCTTGCATTTGTGCTTAGCCTTATCCGATGTCCCCGCAAGTGATTTTTCCACAAACTTCCCGTTATATCGGAACATCTTCCCTCAAGGTAGATAATCGTAGATTCCGCTTAGGCATGTAGTATAAAAGCTGTAAGCACAGCGCTGACATTTGTGAAAAGAGCGTTCGTTTGTTATACATAACCCGAATCCGATCACTTGTATGTAGCAGTAATTTCAGCAGATCTGTCGCGGTTGCACTTGCTACAATTAGGAAAGCAAGAAGTCGCGCCCGTCAAGGCAGCGCAGGGCGTGTTCCAGTCGTCGCTCTCAGGCGCACAAGCGCATCCATCGTGTTCCTCGGCCTACAGGCGGTACACTTGTCTGCTATTTCGTCAACTAGTGCCAGACAGCCGCAAATCAGGCCGCTGTAGATCCAGTGGAGGAAGTCTCTAGTCTACACAACACGATAAGAAGAACTCATACGGCCTGTGCATGTTCGATATCTACTCCCCTCAGTGTACACTGGCGGTGCTTCGTTCTGGTAAACGCTTCCAAGACCGCCATCGAGGTGGTTCTTGTCAGCCGAGATGGAGAGCGAGAACGAGGACATCGATATCCAGGATCTCGACATAACGGACGAGTCGTCAACGCCTAGTCTCCCGCAGAGTCCGCGACATAGCATGTCAGGGCTGTCGCTGGTCTTTCGAGCGAATGCCTCAGGATCTAAAAACTGGCAAGCTGCTGCAGGGCCATTGATGGAAGAGACGACAGCACGCACGATTGGGCAAGACAGCAGCAAAGAAGGTACAGCGCCCACATCATTCCGGGCTTCGAAGCATCCGAAGCGCAAATCGGATGAGGCATCTGGAGCGGGATCGCCCAGCGTGTCATCCGTTCAGATGTCACAGCATGGGCGATCACTGAGTAGCACGTCCAACAGCAGCGATGCAGGCAGGGAAAGGTCTCTTAGCTACTCGTCAGGCGAAGAACGGTGGTCAAACTCTTTCTCGCCATCGCAGAGACCCATATATGTCCCAGGGACGTCCCCGCTAGGGGCGAGTCCAAGTTTCGACAGCTATCTGTCACGCAGACGATCCCTAGGAAATCAGACTAGCAGGTCGCCGTACTCACCTAGCTCTTCTCCTACCTACGCTTCACTGGCCGCCTATCATGGCCGTGCTGCTACAGCACCATCCAGTATTGGAGGGCATTCTCCTGCCTTCGGTGCTTCCTCGCCTCCAAATCTTCCTCTTCATGCTCATCTGCACCAGGGCCATACAGCAAGCACCGAGGAAGTAATAGCGCATCTATCACATAGTCCACATGCACATGCCGAGCTCTCTCCCTGTCCGCCGCCAGACGCAGATGAGCCTTGGATCGATCTTCCGCCAGCGCTCGACATTGCGGCTCTCAGCCCTTCTCGAGAACACGCGCCAATGCAATGGGGAAACTCCAAATCACCTGTCGTCATCCCAGCAGATGTGAATCTGGAGCGAAGACGGTCCGATCCTTCCGGCTTGACCCGCTCTCCAGCTGCACGTGCTACACGGAAGGCGAATTCTTCGCCAGCACGCGTGCCAATTCGTGTATCCCAGGCGCATACTGGACAACAACTTCCCATCTTGGATGAGTCGCACAGGCGGTCTAGCCCCGTTATCGGCTCACATCAACGTGTTGGAAGTGATCCAGCTCATGCAGCATTTCGCTCGCCTCAGAGGCGGCCGTTGCAGATGGAGCAAAGCCCATCTGGACTATCTTCGCGGCGGCAGGTACCTATGGATCTGGATATCAGCTTGGCTCTGTCTAGACAGAGATCTCAAAGTCCCTCTCGCTCCCGAGGTGTACTATCTGTGTCTCCCGTACAGATAGCTGGCAATGACCGACGTGCCTCGACTTCCTCAAGCAGCCCCAGTGACACAGTCGCTGCGCATATCTCTACTATTTCTCAGCCGCAACTCTCTACGTCGCCTCAATACAGCCCCTCCCAAGTACATGATCTCGCTCAATCACCCATCGAAATGGACCTTTCGACCGAAGAACAAACGTCGTCACCCAACGAACACGATGTTTCTACTCAGACGTTGCCTAACTTCCTCAAACCAGATGCAAAGCTTTTTCCACCCGCGCCGAATCACGACCTTTCGCTACCTCCTCGGTCAGGATGGGATCTTTCCGACGATGCAGACGTCTCACCTCTCGAGGAGAAGTCGCTCGAAGAAGCCCAAGAATCCTTCGACATGGAACATGATTCGTCGCAAGAGCAAGACCAAGATTCGGCTGAACTACGGCCAGATCGTTCACCATCTAGTCCGACGATTGGGATGATACCCCTGCCCCGGATGGAAGCTGGCGATTCGGAGAGCAGTCCAGAATGGGGCGCTCCGTTGGATTTCAATCGCGGTCCTGTTGTGGAGCTGGAAACGCTCTCACCGGAAGATCCTTTCGATGGTGATTTGGAAGGGGACGATGGCTTTCACATCGATATGGACGAAGAAGGTCTTACTCCCTTGGAACGGATATTCCTCTTTGCCAAAAGCGAACATGCAGATCATCGTGAGACCGTCTCTCGAATGTTGCCTGTTTGGCTCGAAACAGTGGAAGTGTGCGAAGCCGTGGACTATATTCTGCCACTCTTTACGGGGCTCATACAGGATGAAGATTCCGTCAAGGAGGCATTTGCTGCCAGCCTCGACAAGCTGATGTGGTTCTTCTTCTCCGTATGTCCTGCTTTCTTAAGTTCAGCTTTGCCGCGACTGAGTTTCCCTTGCAGCACTGTCCTCTGGTGGAGCTGTCTGCACAGCACGAAATAATCAAGCTTTCGAAAGATGCTGAGCATGAGGACCGGATGGATGGTCAGCTTCGTACGGCATACAAAGAGGGACTCTCGCCCAACATCGCCGTATCGGCCAGCGGGCTGCAGCTTTACAAGCCAATCAGCGCAGATATAGATCGGGGCGATATGGATGACGCAAGGCAGGCATTTCAAAGTGGGAAGGCTCATACCACTGGAGATACGCCAGTATCTGGGTCGACCTTAGTGGAACCTGATTCTGGCACCACTATGCTTGACGAACAACACGATAACGGAGTCGAAGTGATTGACCGTGAGTCTCATCACCACCATCTACCAGCTTACTTCAAGCTAATTGCGCGTCAATCTCAGGCCCCTTGCTACCTCTCGACACGTTCCATAGTATACTCGCGACTCTGCTCATGAATGAGGTCAGTACTGTCTCAGCCGTTGCCCAGGAAGCACTGGTTCGTTTCGTGCAGCAGCTGCAGGATGACAAAGTCAGCGTTCCCGATTCACCCGGGGTCGGCGCGAGTATCGAAACACCTAGGCCAGATGTGGAAGGCAAGAAGCCTCATACGCACAGACACTATGACATGCCAGAACGAGCTAGAGAGCTTCTTCGTGACGATATCGTCAACGAGATCGTCCTTGCCTTGTTCCACATGGACGAAAGACCGGCAGCCTTTGCTTCTCTGTGGAAGAATCAGTCTTCGCCATCTCGGGATGCAACTGGTCATCAAGAGGTAAGTCAGCAGTTATATACTGTTGAAAATGTAAAGTTAAGGGACTCCTGCAGGACACCTCTTCTAAGTTTTCACACTTTTTCGACGATCCTATGGTCTCCACATCCCTCAATTCTGCAGACGAGCCTGATGTCCAGCAGGGGGTATTTGTGGGCTTGACTCTGGCCGCGATGTTAGCGGAAGCTAGCTGTTTACCATCGAAATACGTGGAAGAAAAACTTCTCTCACCAGTGGTTCGATGTGCTAGCGACTCTTTGATAGTCCTGAAGAAGCAGGCCGCAGAGGTTTTTCCCAGCTTCAGCCGGGCTATTTCTGAAGAAGCTGTCACAAACTTCTTAGTGCGTACCTCACTAGGACTAGTATCGATCCATTGTAGGGTACTGATGTTAAAATCTGTTCAGGCGCCGTTGCTCATGTCGCTCAGCGAGGATCCTTCGCCCACCATACGCCGGACTATTGCAAACGTTTTTCCTGAAGTCATCAAGAAGATTATCCCCGAAGCAAAGAGACGAACCTATGCAATCGATCTTTCAGACATTCTTGCGCTAGACGACGTACCTATGGTCCGTCAGGCATACCTCGAGATAGCTGGACCCCTCATCTATCTGTTCGAGGGTAACGTTCCAGAAGAGCTCGTTGCACATTTCGTCGGCTCTGGGCACGCAAGCACCTCCTCAGATGCCGCTGAAGACCGTTCGAATGATGTTTTCACTCCACTCATCCCTGCCTTTGCAGTTGCGCCCGCGCCTGAACCCGTGAGCCATGCCAACAACGATGGACTGGACTGGGATGTGCGTGACGACCATGGCCGAGCAATAATTACGGCCTACAATCTGCCGGGCGTCGTATTATCTGTCGGCGAGCCAGGGTGGCAGAAACTTAGGAAATTGCATGCCGCGTTGGCTCTAGACTCCACTGTTTCCCAACCGAGATATCTGATAGCTTCCTCTATTCACGACGTAGCTAGCTTTATTGGACGAGAACAAGCCGCCGAGGATCTTGTGCCTATTTACCGCCGTCTTGCTGTCGACGATGACATCGAAGTCGTCATGCGAACATTCGAGCGTTTCGCAGAGCTTCTAGCTAGCCTGCCGAGCTCGTCTACGCAGGACATGGTTCAGGTACTCCTCGAAGCATGGCTTGACAAAGGCCGTGAGGATTGGCGCTTGCGTGAGGTGTTAGCGGAAGGACTGGTAGCAGTTGCAACCCGTCTTCCTGACGCATCGCGCCTCGACGGCTTAATCGTCGCACTCAAGGAAGCTCTGTATGACCGCTTCACCGCGGTGCGGTTGTGGGCAGCTAAATCGGTGAGAGGATTCGCTGCAAAGATTGTGACGTCCACTGACGACGTTGCGTAAATACAGGTACCTCACTTCTTGCGTAATGTTCAGAAGCTGGAGTTCTACTACAACGAGATCTCAACAATATTATACTCATTGGCAACGCAAGGTCACCACAAGCATCGGGCCACGTGAGTCGCGCTCACTACATGATCGCTGGCAGAGGTCCATGCTAATGCACCTTCCCAGCTATTGCTTATGCTTGCTGGAAGTCGTGGATGCTGGTGCTAAAATCCCTGCAGAACACTGGGATGAACTTGCGAACCTAGCAGAAGATCACATTGTCGACGTACGCCTCGTTGCTGCGCGCTGTCTGGCTAAGGTGTTTGCAACGCAGCAAGAAAGTACAGAAGCTCCCCCTGCATCTATTGTACGGGCAGCTCGTGCTCTCAAAATTGACCCGTCCGCATGCGTCAGGGAAGAGTTGCGAAACGTCAATTTTTCGGGCGTTACGACATCACTACAGAGTCACGTATCTGCATCCTATGAACAGAGCTCAGACAGCTCAGACGACGAAGACAATACTTCCCCGACTTCCAGAAACCGCGCTTCGGACACGGGCAAAGCAGACTTGTTAGCTCCTTCTGATCGCGCGAGAAGCGAAGAACAGGCGAATAATCAACATACAAACGGTACCTTCGTCCACGACAGTGCCATCACTTCGGATAGAATGGATAATACTGCTGTCACCGTTCAGTCCAATGATAGAGAGGAACTTGAGGAGAGTGAAGACGAAGATGATGATTATGACAACGACAACGACTCGATAGATCTCGATTCTTCGACCATCTACGACATTGATCTGGGCGACCTTTCCGCTTCGTCAACAAACTTATCAACAAACTCAACCATCAAGCCGATTGTCTCCTCTTCTCACAGCAGCAGTAACAGTCGCGAAACCCCTCCCTTGCTACCAGCGGGAAATGGGGTCTTGACGCCATCGCGTCTTGCGGGCACACCTGCCATCCGACCTTGTCAAATACAGAGAGCTGGCAGCGCGTCATCTTGGCACTTTTCTATGCGCGAGGAAGGGCAATTCGTGGCTATAGATATTGAAGGGCACGCTTGAGACAGCTCCAGCACCCATCGCTGCCAAAAGCTTCTTCATACACGAGAGACCTTGTCCTTTCTGCTTGGTTGACCATAGATTGCATATATATCCCCCTTACGAAAATAGGTGAAAGCTGCTTATCCGTGTGAATAGCTAGTCAAACACCCCCTGTAGCTCTAGGTTTTCCGCTTATCTCACACGAGATATCCTACATCACTTTAACGCTGTTTGAGTTTCCAATTGTCTTGTTGCATCGCCCATTGGTTCGCGCTTGCTATGATTGTGGCGGAATCCGCACTGGTATCTCTGACACTTGCTTTGTTGTTGGAATACGACACGACACCGTGCAAAGTGTCACCAAGTCCGTGCAAGTTCAAGCATACAAACCAGGAACGGGAGCAATGTCGCACCAGCAAGAAGGCAGCGCCGGCATCGACGAGTCGGACCTCGCGCCAACGCAAACAGCTGGATACCGCGTTGGTCAACAAAAGACGATAGACGAGCTCCAAAACCTGGACAAGGACGACGAGGCACTGAATCGATGGAAACAGTCACTGCTTGGCGGCACTGGTGTATCTAATGCAGCCAACGGTGCCAAACCTACTGTACGCCTGCAACACGAGGCGTATGGCGCCTGACGTATAGGATTCTTCACCTAACAATACCTCCCATTTGCATTGTACAGATTAAGCTAGTTGCTCTTAGACTACTCTCAAGTGGCCTTAAAGCACCAATCGTTCTAGATCTTTCCAGACCAGAGAACATCGCACGCCTCAAAGGCAAGGGAGCCGAAGTGGCCATCAAAGAGGGTGCTGAGTATGCGGTCGAGATTGAATTCAAAATTAGCGGAGGACTATGCTCAGGTCTGAAGTACCTTCAAGTTGCTAAAAGAGGTGGAATCACATTCGACAAGATTGAACAGATGCTTGGATCCTACGGTCCAAGCGCGGACCCTGTTATCAAACGTTTCCCTCCAGAAGAAGCTCCTTCGGGTCAGTGCATATAAGGTATCTTTGTCTCAATGAGTATTGACTGACCACAGCACTAACAGGCATGCTGGCTCGCGGAACCTATAATGCGCGAACGCGTCTCATTGATGATGACGGAGTGTAAGCATTTTTGTGGCAAGCAGATCCTAACACGCGCATCCAGGCTCAAATCTTTTTCTTCCATCTGCACTTGCAGCATCCACGCTGATTTCGAATGGTCCTTCAAGATCGCAAAAGACTGGTGATTGAGCACAGAATGTAGCTTGGAGTTGAAAATAGAACACTCTTGGTGAGGCAGGTGTCCTGTTTCAGTTGGATCTCCTACAGTGCAATGGTAGTACTCGTTGCATATCGCCTCTATTGTGCGGTCATCAAGCATCGAACGTCTTTACGGATTTGCAAATGCGTTTTATTCTATGGATAGATCACGTTGAGTACTGCGTGATCGGAAGGGCATACAGCCTGCTAGTCCTGATCAAAGTACGCCTATTGCCCTTGAAACTTATATCCGCCTACTCGATCTTTCGCTTGTCCTGCCCATTGCAGCAGTTGCTTTCCATCTGCGGTCTCTAATGCTGCTGATAGCTTGTCTCCGTTCCTGACTGGGCCGACACCTTCAGGCGTCCCGGTGAGGAGAAGATCGCCTTCTTCGAGAGTCATGATACTGGAGACGTGGTTTATGAGTCTCGGTATACGGAAGCTGTAAACAAGCATATCAGCATCTGCGAGTCTCTTCGTTTTTTGCATTCTGGTCTCGGGATATGCAGCATGCTCCGGCAGTCACCCATCGGGCCAAACGTACATCATGTCGGATGTCAACCCATTCTGCGTGAACTTGTCATTGATCTTGAGCCACAGACGTAGGTTGTGCGGGTCTTGTACCTCGCTCGCTGGTAGAAAATCGCTAACCGGGCAGAAAGTGTCAAAGCCTATGGCACACATCGGGACGGTTAGTGGTCTTATAAGGACGACATGGACGACAGGCGACAAATGTTAACTGACCCTTCACGGCTGACCAGGGAAGGCCCTTCTTTTTGACTACTTCCTGAAGATTCCGGGCAGTCCTGAGGAGACAGTCCCGTCAGCCCGCACAAACACGTGAACAAGGCAACGCGAATCATGGCGCACATGTCGATAGCTAGAGTATATCCAGCAATGTACTTCATGGCGTCGCTCTCTGAGACATCGCGAGCTTTTTTGCCAATAACAATGCCCAATTCGACTTCATGATGTACGTCGATGCCTTGTGGAAGTTCGACGGTACCGTTATTGGCAAGGTACGAAGTGGTAGGCTTGAGGAAGAAGAACGGTTCTTTGGGAGCGGTATTACCCAACTCTGTCAACATCGCGGATATGAATCGTCAGTCTTTGTATCTTCCAGCGATAAACATTCACGGGACGGGGTATCCGAAGGCCGAAAGACAGCGAAGCTCCGGCTAGAAGCCAATATCAGAGTCGACGGCCAGCACATTCACCTTTGACGTGGTTCATGTAGTTGCGCCCAATTGCAACGCATTTCTTGCCTGACCGAAAAAAGGAAGCCATCTTGCCTTCTTGACGAGGTGTTCCGCTACGCCGGTTAGTGTTGCGACAACCTGCAAGACCGGCCTACACTTCAGCATAACGGGCCATTAAACCACCAGAAAGCCGGCGACTATCACGATTAGGCTACACTCCTGGAGTGCGCGGAATTCCGCCCTGCACTTAGGCTTCGGCTTGCGAGCTGCCGCTGCCTAGGTCGAGCCACAGGCTGTTAGCTTGTCGGTCAGAGGGCATTGGAAGCCTGCACAGTACAGACAGCAACAGCATAGCGTGCAGCAGCAATCTCCATCGGCTGAAAGAACAGGGAAAGACTTGCAGCTATAGAGCTATCGATACTTAGGCGTCTGCGCAGACAACAGGCCGCCTCTTCGCTGTCCCAGCGATCACGAAACAGTACCTGCCTTTCTAGGTGCTTGCGGACCGTCAGTCGCGTTGGACTGGAAGGAAGGCGAAGACAGTTCTTTCAAACGAAGAACATCATCAGTAGGCTATCTTAATCCACAAGCTCAACTCCTTTCAAGCTGCGTACAAGCGAACAAGATGGATGAGGATGCGCCACAGAACTTCAGCTATGATTACATCCAGAGTCAGTATAAAGCTTGACTGCATGTCTGGGGCGAGCAACTGATTGCCTCTGATCTTACAGAGTTCTGTATTGTCGGCAATGCTAGCGTTGGGAAGTCGAGCATACTGGTACAGTTGACCGACAAGCGCTTCTTGGGAGCGGCTTCCGAACCAACGGTAAGTCGCTGATACTCCAACACATGCGGTACAGACTCTTTGCCCGTGCTGATGCTTTCCTTTTACTGAATTGAAGATTGGTGTCGAGTTCGGAAGTCGACTCATTCCTTTAGAGGACGGCCGGAAGATCAAATTACAGGTAAGAAAGCCTTATGTGCCGATGTTTCTTTGGAAATCAGCTAATACCTCAGCAGATCTGGGATACAGCTGGACAAGAAACGTTTCGCGCTGTCACAAGGTCCTATTATCGTGGAGCTGAAGGGTGTCTCCTGGTGTACGATGTCTCGGATCGTCGGAGCTTCACCGATTTACATATCTGGCTCGATGATTTGAAGCAATGGGCGGAGGAAGATGTAGTGATAATGGTCGTAGGAAACAAGAGTGTGTATCTGTCACTCTCTCCCTAAAAACTTGAATCGTGCTGATCCGACATTCCCTCTCCGAAAGTCGATGCTCCAGAAACGCGGGAAGTCACACGGCAAGAAGGTCAAGAATGGGCAGATGAGCACGGCCTATTGTACTTTGAGACCAGTGCGAAGACGGGCGAGGGGATAGAAGAGGCTTTTGAGAATACTGCCCGGAAAATACATGAACACCTGTCTAAGAATAGGGAACAGCTACTTGCAAAACGGAAGAAGCGTCAAGGTGCTATGGGCAGTTTCCCAAGCTTACAAATGGGAGGTAACAGTCCAAAGTCCGGATGTTGCTAATGTGGCATACTGTGTCGAGAACTGAAGCAATGATTGCGAGATATAAATTAGTACACTTTTCGTCTGTTGATCATATTGTAGCTCTATTTCCGAACATACATTTACGGCTGGTAGGCAGTTTGTTCCGCCTTGTCAATGCAAATGTACATAAAGTTACCACATTATCTCGAAATAGACGACGCTGGGCCTCAACTGCCTTCTCTACGACCTGCCTTGTTACGCGATCTCTCGTTAACCGACGTTGATTGCCAGCTCACTTCTTGCTGCCTCTCTTGCCATCGTACATCATACATCCAAATCACTAGATGGTATATACGACGCCGTAATGGGCACATCAAGTCAAGTACGAATGGCCGTTGGGCTCCGCGCATTCTGAAGGTCTTGAATACGCATCAACGCAATTATTGAGCTAGGATGGCAGAGGGCGATAAAGCGCTCACGCGCACGCCAAGCGGCAGCAGCAGAAAGCGAACAAGCAGTCTTGGAAGTCACACAGATACGCAAAGCAGCAGTCTATCATCACCCGAGCAGGATCTGCATGCCGCTGTCGATGTCAGCGGTACAGCTGCACCAGCTTGGCCGGGACCACGCAGTGGAAGTGCGCCGCCAGAGAGGAGGAGCAGGATGGCGACCTTTACATGCGAGAGCATGCCCATAGTGTCGCAAGTGGACGGCGAAGGCCCTTCTGACCTCCAAGCGGCCGCTTCGAATGTGCCAGTATGTACGGACGAAGCTCCTCAAGATCGCATACAAGCGGAACCTCAAATCGACAAACTACTGCTTGACGGCCTGGCAGTTGCGAAAGATAGGCTGCTTCTGCTTCGTGCAGACTTGGAGATGGAGAAGCTGTTCAATGATCTCGCGTGAGTGCCATACAGACTGGTGTAGCCTCAATCTGAGCTTTTCTCATCGATAATCACAGTCGCACCCGTCTGCGCGTAGCACCACCGGGCTTCCCACCGAACCTCAATTCCTACCAAAGACTGTTGATACATCGACTCGCAGACATGTGGAGTATCACGAGAGAATTGGAGCCAGCTTCCTCCAACTCGAACGGGAGCACTCCAGTATCTACCGCCAACGTAGGTAGCATGATCTCTGGCACCATTGTACTCGTTAAGACGGAGGCAACAAAATTGTAGGTCTTGTTGAGCATGCCTTCGCTTGTGCTCTGTCTTAGCTAATGCGCTTCACCAACAGACCGCTTGTGCGGATAGCGTCTCTCGCGCCGCCCTCTTCACCCGAACATCAAGCTCCCGCACCTTCCTCCATGGTATCGCTTGTCTCGAAAGCTTCTGAACTCACCTTGGAAAGCCCGATTTCGAAGGCAAGCCTTCCAGCTCGGGCTGAAGAGCCTGCGCAGCTCGTAAAAGAAGCGGGCGCGCCGGTATCGACCATTTCTCCGATAAGTCAGCCGCCAAATTCGGCTGCCTCGACCTCTTCAACTTCATCCTCACCCGCGCCAGCAAGTGGACCGGTCCGTATCATGTCAAGAGCCGCCAATGCTGCTGCTAGAGCCGCGCTCAACAAGTCTAGGTCTCCATCAGCGGGCTCGGGAGCGCAAGGCATGACTTTTGAAGAACGCGAGGCTGCATATCAGCAGGCACGTATGCGGATCTTCAATGAAGCCCAAAAGCCTAGTGGTACACCAGTAGATCAGGACGGCCGATCTCCTACTACACGGTCTCCACCAGGCCACGAGAACCAGCAGCAAAACCATCAACAACTCCATCAACCTATTCCGTTGCCATTCCATGTCGCTTTCCCTGATGCTCTTCAGCAAGCGCAGTATAGCCAACAGCTACAATCCCCGCCGACACAAACACCAAGTTTCTCATTACCACAAAATCCAGCTTTACGACCGTCGGCCCCAGTATTCGAATATCAAAATGCACCATCAGACCAAGCGTACCAATCAGTCCAAGGGCAAATACAACAGGAACATCTTACCTACTACCCTGTGCAGCTGCAACCGGACCCAAGTTTGCATGTTGCTCCTCCCATTCAAGTCACGATGCCCTCGCCTGCACCTTCCTACGCTCAACAGCCTCATGCCCAGACAAATTTTGCTTCTTATCCCGTGCAAGGAGCACAAACAGGCTTCATTCCAGCCTCGGCACCATTCGCTCGGCCAACTTCGTCACATTCGCAATCTTCCCAATCTTCCATCTCGACTGCTACCTCGCAGTCGTCCATTAGGACTGCCAGTACATCTTCCGCGCAGCGCTCCACCTTGGGCACGAGCCGAGGTTATACTTCACCTGGCGTGAGCTTACAACCTCTGAGGCAGTCCTCCACGTCGGCGGGACCCTCTGTGCGGCAAGTAAGGCCTACGCCTGTGCCGTCCGCTGGTTCATCCAGTGCACGCTCGACTGCATCTGTGCGATCACGTCATTCGCAGTCATCGTCCTCGAGTCCAAGCGTCGCTGGAGATAGTTCTACTTCAGCCCATGTAGCTTCTTCACAAACATCGAAAAGCGCCTCCAGCTCGCCAGACCGCCAGACGGGGATAAAGCAGACTGCTAGTCCAGAAGAAGTCGTACTGGCCAGCCCTCATGCGACCCTCGCCAGTCGACCGGACTGGATTGATACGCCAAGCTCATCTACCCAGGCCTCCTCCTCTACTTCATCTGCGTCGTCTGTCTCGTCTAAAGAGCACACGTCCGATTTCACTGAGGAGCACCTATCCATACAGCGAGATGATGCGCACACTCCCCTTTCCTCTACGTCGGGCAAGTTAACGGGACGTGGATTGGATGACATGAATCTCAACTTTGATAGTGTCAGTGACCTAGCGAGCGTTATCGAAGATGATCATCCGGATGCTCGCAGCACACCATTGCCGCACACCGCGCCATTGCCTGTAGACGGCGATAGCACTGCCTTCCCGTCGAGGTCGTCTCGCACAGGCAGGCCCGATACCGCATCACAGGCTTCGTCATCTAGGTCTTCACGCACCAAGGGCTCGGTTCCCAATGTCATAGAGAATCCGCCATTGCGTTATGACAAGGTCAAGGGTTGGACGATGCTCAATTCCGACAATTTGTCTCAAATGAATGCTGCATCTACCATGGGATCGCATTCTAGAACTCTTGCACCTGGTGTCAATCATCACAAGAAACCCCCTTCGCCTGCCCCGTCTGTTGCCTCCTCCTCGAATTGGTCGCAACATGCGTTCCAATCCACTCAATTAGCTCCCTCCCAGCAATACGTTCAATTGGTACCACAAGTTCCATCGCAAAATGGATACGGACTGCAGCATCAGCAGCTCCAGCAGCAATACGTAATGATGCAAGTGCCAGTGCCACACAGTAACGGATCTCAGCAGTACTATCCGCAGCCTGGATTTCCGCCGCAACAGCAATTTAGTATGCAGCACGGGCCTTCTTCTGCTACCATGCTTGTGCCATCTTCACCTCAGCCTGTTCCGCAAAGTATGCAGATGCCGTACTGTTCAGTGCAGCCAGCGCAAACCGGCCAATACCCCGGACAACCCGTGCAGATCTTTTACCAACCTGTGCAACAAATGCAGCCACCGCCATTTCAGCAAGGGCATGGTACATTTGTACCGCAACAGATTTTCGATGGACACGGCCGAGGTATGACGCCTGCCGAAATGATGGCTAACGGGGAGATGTTGTATTCATACGATCTACCAAGACCGGTGCCCCGCAGCGGCGCGACGTTGTTTGATCCAAATGCCAGCAGCTGAGTGTTTCGTCCCTCAGTCTGGCTCGGTGGAAATTTAGAGCATATCACCAGGAATAGCCGAGTAGCGTTCTTTGTACTAGGATACCCAAACCAGCAGTTGGGCTGTCGTTCCTACATAATCTATATATGAGCCAGACATAGTATCTGAGCAGCATGTAACTGCATAAAACGGATTCCTAGCATGGAAATTGCTCAGTCCCATTCTCCCGCTGACATTGCCTCTGCCGAAAGGCCCCCGAGACATCTCTTGCATCTTCACTTCGGACGACCCGATGTCCCGCAAGCTTTGCTAATTTCGAACGATCTTTCTACGGATCTGGATATCAACTCGGACGTAGCGTGTACAGACCGCCTTTCATACGATCTACTGGTCCTCATTATGCTATCTCGGCCCATCGATGTCGTCGCCACAGCACATGCAGCGGGTGGGCGTGTGATGTCGGCTATTTTGGGGTGGACATCCACATTGTACGTAGAGGCATTCCAATAGGCATTTCGGTGCACTGAAACATACTCTGTAGAGCCTGGTCTGTCTCCTTCTACCCTCAAGCCATTTTGAATTACCGCAGGCACAGGTAGGTAATCTAAAGTGCAAGCTGGCCAAGATACGAACTACATTCAGACAGAACTCCATGTCCAACAGTGTTGACGGCCTAAGTCTCGATTTCGTCTTTCTAAACGTCCAAGGCTTTCTAGCCTACTCTGTAAGGCCCTCTTGCAAAGGTCGCCAGGATATGCTATGAAGCTGGTCTTGCGAAACTAGCATAACTGACTAGGACTTACCCGCAGATCTATAACATCTGCCTCTTCGCCTCTGAACCCGTGAAGCAAGACTATCGTAGGAGGCACGATGGCCATTCACCTTCAGTCCGAGGCAACGACGTCGCCTTCGCCGTCCATGTAAGCAGGCAGCTCCCCGCTTGACGCGCTCGCTGAAGCCCATCCGTCCTATTGCGGTCCGAAAGGCTCTCGCGATATCGATTTTCACAATGGGACAAACCTTCGTATACGATGTATGTAAAATCAACTGTATTCTCAGCATCAAAAAAAGTCGCTTATGATCAGCTCTGGTTACAGCGGGGCCATAAACAAGCTGTTTCCCAGGTGTCAGCCTTCTTTATCGTCGTCACAAGCATCGGAGTTGTCGTTGGTGCAGTGATAACTATCTTTGGCGGCCTGAAATGGCTGGATCTCCTATACTGTCTGTCCTACCTCAAGCTTGTTATCTCTTTCTGGAAGCTCGTTCCTCAGGCATGGCTTAATTACAAACGCAAGAGCACTATCGGATGGTCTATCCATAACATACTCCTTGTCAGTGGACAATCACTTGTGCACATGGGTGGAATGAAATACTGATTTTGGCAAACTTAGGATTTCACTGGAGGAGCTTGCTCTCTGTCCGTAACGCTGGTGTTATAAGCAAAAATTAAGCTGACAAACTGTGACTTTCAGTACCCAGCTGCTACTCGACGCGCATCTAAACAAAGATTGGGGCTCTATCCGGGGCAATCCCGCCAAGCTGTAAGGATTGATATGAAAGTGCAGGCGAGAAAAGCTCACGATTATGTATTTCAGGATTTTGGGTGTACTTGCAATGTCATTCGACACGCTTTTCATGGTACAACACTACATTCTTTACCGTCATTCGAATAGTGCGAACTTAGGTGGCAAGCACACACCTCAGGATTCGAATTCAGCCGAGGAACAGCAGGAACCCGACGAGCGGTCGCCATTAGTATAGCCTTGAAGGCCTGTGGTAGCTATCGTGAACTGTGTATAGATATCGGTTCGGCTGAAAGCCAGCGAGCGTGATCGAGAAATATCATCGACTTCCTCTCAGACGCTCTTACGCGTGACAAGTCATCTTCTCATTGAATATCTTCTTCTGCACTGTGTATAGTCTGGCTTCTTCGTCTGCGGCCACTGCTGGTCTGCAGCTGTGCTATTTCTCATCCGGGGTGATTCTGGCAGAAGACTGCTGGACAGTCTGTCTCAATCATTACGCGACAAGGTTGTCGAGCCTTGACATAACAGCAAGAGAATGAAGGAGATGCTGCGCAACCCACCAAGCCTCATCAGACTCGGAAATGGTAGTGCAAAATATGAACCACGACCTCTCACGGCTAGTCGACGGCCATCTCGGCGCGTGCTCCCAATACTGCTGGCAGCTTTCGTGCTTTCCTACTTTGCATACACACAGTTGTCAAGCAGCACGCTTCCAGCTTCCGACGCGAAGAGGAGCAGTGCTTCATCCTTCCTCAGCAAGGATGCAGGTGCAGGTCGAGACCTTCCACCTGCCGAAATCGAGCTGGAGCCACGGCCACACAAATTGGAGCTAGTGTCGCCAATGTACAATATCAAGGTCCTTAGAAGCATTCTGCAGCACTCAAACACGTCCTGGCAAGACAAGCCGAACGAGTCTCATGGTTATTTCGTACAAAGCTTGGTGTGGTTCCAAAATGCAAGTCATGCCTGACCCTAATGCAATCTTCTTTTCTCAAAAAGCTAATCTTTCGGTTCGATAATCTTTATTACAGATTGATGGTTTACGGCCCGACATTCCTGCAGACTTTATCTCGACAGCCTGTAGATTTCCGAATCCCGCACCCTTATCTTCAAACGAACGGACGGCAGGCTCCTATAGCCCGGCCTACCTCGCCTCAACCGGCATACTGCACACCCATCAGACACACCCAGATGACCGCAAGATCGGGCACGACTTCGTCTTCTTTATTGACTGCGAACTGCCTAGGGAACTACAACACCAGCCAGAGCAAGTACATGATGTATCGCTGGCCATTACTGTGGAAGTGGGGATCCTTGATACACCAACGCTAAAGGGCATGAGAGAAAATATAACGGTTATTGTTGGAAATGATGATATCCCACTGCAGCTATACCAGCCTCCAAAGGAGAGATCAGAGTTTGCTGTCTGTCTTTCAGCTCTCACGTATTCGCTGCAAGATGCACCTCTCTGGCATTTGCTCGAATGGCGCATGTACATGCGCGACATCGGTGTCGACAAGTAGGCAGATCCTCCTTTATATATCCATGCTCGAGGCGCTGATGTTAAACTGCACACAGAGTGGACTGGTATGGCCGCGAAGCATCCTTTGGAAAATTTGTGGAATCGTATCAGAAGTCCAAAGGAGGTCAAGACACTTTCTCGTAAGCTTGTACTCGCGCGTGAAGTCATTTCGGAGTTTGCTATTCTTACAGAACGCGTAAATTTCCAGTCACGTGCCAAATCTTGTCATGCATCCATACCGAGGTCCTCCTGAAGCTTGGGAGAAATACACAGATCAAGACGCTTGGTATATGGATTGTATCATGAAGAATGCTTTTTCTTCAGATTTCGTCCTCATCATCGATACGGATGAGTTTCCAATGGTCGACTGGCGGCTGGAAAATCCGCTTGAACAGTTCAAGACCTTCATGAGAGGCGTACCGGCCTCCAAAGGTTCGATAGAATTCGACCGCGTTGGCATGGCGCGACCCTATGGTGAAGGAAAGCACTCTATGAACGAGCTTGTACAGCTGCAGTATAAGTCAGTCCCCTGAATTTCTTCGACTACGAACCTCGACTGATACAGCCTTCTTCATTAGCTGTATCAACAAGCTCGACAACAAGATCAAGACGTTATACCGAGCCAGGTCTGTTTTTGCTGTCAACCAGCATAAGCCGAGAGTAAGGACTTTTGCGAAGTTGTATTTTGAGACTTAGAAAACACATGCTTACCTATGTGACTCGGCAGAGAGGGGGAATGTACCCAATGCCACCTGAAGCTGCACGAGTCGAGGTGAATCCTAAACCACATCAGCAGTATCTATGGCATTTACAGCATGGCTACCAAGATGAAGTGTGGCCGAAACTTGTTCATTATCGCGTGAGCCTTCCTTTCCCGCATGTAAAGATTCTTCACAACTGATTCGGTCTTTGCAGTATTACGGCCAAGAAGAAATGGATGCATGCTCTGATCCATCACCGATGTCTGATATGCCCAAGTATAGAGAATATTTACAGAAGCTCCGGAAAGAAGTAGCCTCGTTAGCATCGCAAATCACTGCTCAAATAGTCCGTAGATAGATAGTTATAGAGTTGTCAAGACATCTTGTAAGTAGTCATCCAACAGGTCATTGACCCATCATTGTAGTATTTCGTTCTTGTGCGGTATTCTGGAAATGTTTAAAGCAACTTCCTAGATAACGGCGTAGTTTGCCACATCCCGATTGACGTAAGAAGATAGAATACGGCTTTCTTGCGACTTATCAGACCAGCACTTGACTTTTGCTTATCCTCAGACAAACATGACTGCCGGTGCAGGAGGTGAAACGAAGAGACAGCCGCCGCAGCTGGCTTCCAACATCGAAGGCTTCGATAACGCACTCAGACTGCTGATAGCCGTAGCCGCAAGAGCAGCTGCCAACCTACAGCTACCGCAAGATGCAAGCTTGCCAAATGCAGATATTGCTAGCATCACGCAGAACCTCGCTGCTTTCAAGCTAGAAGACGAGCCACCTGCTGAGATCAACCAGACTGCTGTTTCCGATAAGACTAGCAACCCGCATCCTATAGAGAAGGGCGAGAGTGTGGGCGACGTAGACCCGCAGGAGGTGCAGGATGCTGCCAAAGCCATCGCTGAAGCTACTGCTCAAGCTGCACCGCAGTTGAGTCCAGACGAGCTACGTCGAGAGCGCGAGAAGCTCAAAGCAAGCATTGCGAAGGTGGAAGCTGCCAATGCCACCGCAGCAAGACTGCGCAGAAAACAGGCAATGGAATGGGCAGACGAGATAGCACGGCATTGCAAATTCGGTAATTGTTAACAGGGTGTCCTCTGTTTTGGGTATTTGCTGACACGGACGCACTTGCGCCACCCAGACCCGCAAGCAATGCCGCCGAATCCACGTGCAGCAGATCTGAAGCCTTCTGTCAAAGATCTTTCCAGGGAGAAACACCACGAAATACTGCACGACATCTTGATGCTATCTCTACATCTTCCTCCTCCTTCAAAGAATGATACCGCGCATCCCGAGAATACTAAGCAAGCAAAGGAGAAAGCGCCCGAAAACGCTGGCGTATACACAGCTCTTGCACGATATCTCGTGTTCACGTTCGCTCAGATTCTGAATATCCCCAACGTCACAGTGTATGATGCTGAAAAAGCTATGGCTCAACAGTTGTACTTTGTATTTGAGGAAACGAAGAAAGCCGAGGCAGAGCAAGACGCCGGCGGTGATCCTGCCAGTCGTGTGGATAGCGATAGGATGAAGCTAGCGTCGCAGGGAGCCATAGCGGAAAGAGAGAAGAAGAATTCCACTTGGAAATGGGCTGCCACAGGAGCTGGTTTTATCGCTGGGGGTGTACTTCTCGGTGTCACTGGTGGTCTAGCTGCGCCCTTGCTGGCGCCTCTCTTGGTAACAGCCACTGGAGGAGCCCTCTCCTTCTTGGCTACTTCCGGGGGTGCTGTACTGTTGGGAACAATGTTCGGTCTGACGGGAGGTGGTCTCACTGCATTCCGAGCGAAAAGACGGATGGAAGGGATCGAGGAGTTTGAATTTGTCAAGATTGAAGATCCGGACATGCCAAACATACCAAGCCTTTCTGCAACTATTATCTCATCTGGCTTTCTAATCAAGGAAGATGATTGGATAGCTCCGTATAAGCGGACCTTCCTGGAAGATACGAAGGATAAACGGGATGTTTTCACCTTGAAAGCAGAGTCTGGAGGTAAGCAAGAATTGCACCTCTTTTGCGACAGAGTGCCCGAGCTAAGGCTTTGCCTGCAGTAATGCTGCAAGCTGGAAGAGCCCTCGACAGCTACGTCAAAAAGTAAATTTTATGTATTGCCGCTTTCCTGAAACCTCGGACTTACACTCCACTATTCCAGCTTCCTTATTGGAAAGGGAATCAGCGAGATCATCAAACGGACCGCTTTGGCAGCAGTGTTCAGCGCAATCTCGCTGCCGGCCACCGTCTACAAGACAGCTACGAAGACGCTTGATAATGATTTTCAGCGCTCAACCGACAGAGCACAGAAAGCAGGTATTATACTTGCAGATGTGCTTGAAAAGGGTGTTCAAGGCAATAGACCAACAATCCTGGTGGGCGACCTAACGGAAACGCAGCTGCTGTGTCCACGAGAGCTGACTATCGAATGCAGATTGGAAGTTCGCTTGGGGCGGTGACTATCATGACTTGTCTGCTAGAGCTGCACAAACGAGGCCTTGGCGGACTTGTCTTCGATGCTGTTTTCATTTCACTACCGGCCTCGCCATCGCCTGAAGAGTGGCTCAAAATGCGTCAAGTCACTTCGAGAAGGCTCGTCAATGCATATTCGTGCGTATTCTTGTTACATTGTTTCCTGTCTAGTATACTGACCCGGCCGCTCCTAATTCGTCTGCAGCGCCAACGACTGGGTGCTAGCTATAATTGCGCGTCTTCACACGCTTATCTCTACCAAACTTTCCTTCGGAGTCGCTGGTCTTAGTCCAATCAAGCTCGGCAGTCTCGGAAGTGAAGAAAATCCTATCGTAGAAAATATAGACCTTTCCGATATCTTGAATGGGCATCTCGAACTGGCACCGAAAATGGACCAAGTTCTGAGCCGTATCGGTATTGACAAATAGGAATGTAGAATATGTGCATGTGCATGTATCACTGGTAGCCCAAGAATTTATAGACCGGAAGTCTCTTCATAGAGCTTAAATAGCATGTCAGCACAATATGCTATGTGCATTCAAATATATGTAGCATTCCGGCGTGTCCCTCCCAGTATGTAATCTTCAATCCAAGATGGAATTACCAAACAGCATTCCCGTATTCGCAGACCCATTCGGCTGCGGACCACCTTCCACGGGCGGTTGACTAATTCTATTCTTCTTCTTTTTCTTTTTGCGTTTCTTCTTCCTTTGCTCGCTATCATCCGCTTGTGGTGATCCCATCAATGTTCCAGTCATTGTCGTTTCTGTCAAAATCGATGCATCATCCTCATCGTCTGAATTATCGATTTCTCGAGGCCTTCCATTTTGTAGCTGCGCTTGAAAAGGAGGGGACAGAGCTGGCTTTGCAGTCGTGCCTATAGTCGACCTCACAGGTGACGCGGGCGCTGAAGTGTTGCCTTTCTTGCTGCCAGTCGGTATCGTTGGTTTGGCAAAAGTATCGGGCGTCGCTTCTTTCGTGTTCCCTGACCCTGTAGTGGCAGTACTCTCTTTTTGTTGCTTGCTCTTCTTTGGCATTGGCTCCGTTGCTGATGAAGCATTATTCTGACGAGATTTCACTGGCTTATTGTGAAAAAGGTCGGACTTCTTCTTGTTCTTTGCTGAAATGGATTTAGAACGACTGTCTTCCTCCTCATCCGAGTCGCTTGCTTGATTGGCGGGACCATTGATGGTGGTTTGAGCAGTATGCTTACTGAGACTAGATGTACTTGCGCGCGGCACTTCAGGCTCTTCACTTGCTTTACGCTTCCGACTGTTGCCATTTAATAACGTTTTCAGCATACGTCCTTCAGCTGAATTCGGGTTTGCCAATGCTTGCGCGGAAGTCTTTAAGGATGAAGGTTTTGCGCCGAGTCCGAGTCTGTGGAACTCCCTCAGTTTCTATCGGCCATGCAATTGCATCGAAGTCATAGGGCCCCCACGTACCTCTCCGGACGCGTTCGCAAACTTTCGAGGTTCACGTTGGTATCATCAAAGTTCTTGAATCCCTCTAACTCGGCTGATGGAGGGAGCCACGATACCACCATCCGTCTTACATTGTTGACGGAATTAAGCAACTCCTCTGTTGAGCGTTGATGGTATAGGTTGTGCGACCGTTGTTGCATGGATGCCGGTGTCAACTGTTCAGCGTGCTAGCTAATTGCAAAACTGAAAGCAACGCTGCTCACGATGGAATGCCTCGAGATCCACAATCTCGTCTGGGTCTTGTGCCATGATGACACAGCGCTACCTGTGACTGGATTGTCAGAAGCAGAGCAAGCGACGGTGCAATCATGCACAACTTCCAGTGCGCTGCTGTGAGGTGATCAAGAAGTTGTACAACTCGTGTGGCCAACTTCGCACAGTGCATGCAGGTCTGCGCAGCTCCGATGTGCAATAGGACACAACTTATATGCATGCCTCGCTGGTGGAGCGCCGTAGATGTCTAGCTCGACAGGCCGCCCATGCTCGAGGCAGAAGACAAGTCGACGCCCTGGCAGCGCGTGCTGTGGCTCAAGCAGTCGCAGTATCCCGACAACTACCTCGATGACTCTTTCCTGGACAACTTGCAGAGGAACGGTAGGCTTTCTGCATTCAAAGACTTGTAGCCTATGCTGACCGCGCTTCTGCAGTGAATGTCCGTCAGTATACCTACAAAGGCTTGGTTTTCGACACTATGCCAGTCACGCAGCATTTATGCTCTATCATGATCTTCGTTGCCTTGTTCACACACCTCTACGAGGGTCAGTAGCGTTTCTCCTTCCAAGCAAGTCTTGTCGTCAGCTGACTTAGGGGATCTATAGATACCTTCGACTGGACTGTCTTGGTCGCCACAACGCTAGTATCTTCGTTTGCTGGGTACATCTGGTGGGAGACTCTGACTTCATGCCGGCAATTCCGTATGCAGTACACATTCCATTCGTATTATGGACGTGTCAATTGACTGCGTTCGCGTCTACAGGAAGAAATGTCCTCTCGTCAACCTTCGTTTTGACGGCCATTCTCCTCTTATTGTCGCCAGTCCTTCAGACCCTGAGCAAAGCGACTACATCAGACTCCATTTGGCCGCTATCAGCTTCGTTATTTGGACTCAATGCCATTCTAGCAGATTATGGTACTGGTTCAATAGAGCCATGGCAGCCCATTCAGTGCGTTTTCTACTTGGAAGACAAGGCTAGACCATAGCTAAGTATCCAGCGCTATTGCAGGTTTCCGTCATCCCTCTCAGTCAATGCAGCAATCTCAGCCTCAGTTGTGCTATCATCACGCCTCTCGTCTCATCTACAAGTCTTTGCACTCATCATATTCAGTATCGAGTGGTTCGCATTATTCCCGATCCTTCGGAAAGAGATATTGGTGTGTAGTTCTTTTCGTTATATACTAGCATTGTTTGCCAACTCCAAGCTACATAGATGGCTTGACTATAACTTCGTATGAACATTGGCTGACTATATCTACGTTTGTGTGATGCTTCCTCATGCAAACTATGATACCGACAGCGACAGACTTCGAACTTCACAAACGCAGCTGCCACTACTATTTTGGCACTATTTGCCTTGATTTTGGTATTGCCATTATCACTTGCCATCTCAGCACTCTACGCGATGACCATCCTGGCACTTCAGTTCGGGATTCCATTATGGCTCTTAAGACTGCAGAGCTTGAAAAAGTGAGTCGGACCCGCGTTTAACTCGTGAACGCTGACCTAAGCTTGTACCTGATTATGTTCATTCCATGTGCAGCGAATTGAGGGGCCCTTGGGATGCCGCAGTACCCAGAGTTTCTACTGGTTGAGCATCCTGTGCAGAACGCCATTGCCTCAAGACCATGCATCTCGCAGCTGAGGAGCATAGGCATTCATGGGTACAGGCTGCATGGGAGGCGGTACTCCCTCGAGGAAAGGCAGCGTAATGTCACTCGAGACCCATGGGAACTGTGCATAACGAAAGTAAGTCAGCTAACCATTCAAGCGACTCTTTCGGAATTGCAATAGTGGACTGACATCTTTCTGCATAGTCCCCCAATCTGCCATGAGCATCGCATCGGTTCCCGCACCGTATCCTTGCGTCATACGAGTGCCGCCCATCATGGCTTGCTGTCCAGAAGACATGGAGATGTCCTGATTTGGCACACTTCCATATATCTGTGGTGCAGGCTGCATTTGTGAGAGAATGGCCAGTGGGTGACTTGCAGGGAGCGGAGTAGTCCGCTCTTTGGCAGTAGTTTGAGTATCATCTCTCATAGCATCATTTGCCATACTTGTAGCTATACCATGACTTGGACTACTTATCCCAGAAGCAGGATGACCCAATTGAGGAGTAGCAAGCTGGTTTCCCGTTCTAGTAGCTTGCAGGTTCCTCAAGAATCGTGCGTGAAGGGCACAAGAGTCGCCAGGATATAAGGAAGCGGACTCCAGAGCTGTAGCAGCACTAGAGATGAGAGCGAAACAGTGATCTACTTCGCCAGGCTCCAGTAAAGAAGGACCCATATCTCGACATAGAGTCCAAAGGAAGAATGCGGAGTAAATAGAAAACGACAGAAAGGTATCAGCAGCGAAAGAAAGCAATCTTTTCTCTTCCATTGCTGTCATGCATTGTAGCAGATAACAAGCAGAGTTGACGGATTGGTGAAAAGCAGATATGCAACCTAGTTCGATGGATTGACCTGTTTCTTGACGTGTTGTCTTCGGCGGGAGGAAACCATTTGAGATCATGCTTGCTCTTTCCTTCAGACCCGGTAGAGCCATTTGTACGATTGAAAGATTCAAGCGCAGCTTGATAGCTGACACCCATACGTCTATCTTAGAGTCGATGCGCACAAGACCAACTATGTTGCAAAACGTAAATTAACCATCTTGCAAAAACCAATTAGGCGCCTAAAGAGAAAGAACTCACCAGCCATACACTCATCCTTCCAATCTTTAGCAGCTTGCTCTAGTTCTCTATTCGCAGTGCGGGTAAGCATAGATAGTGAAACTAGTTTTGCCGCTTTCTCCGATGATGTCTCTCCGACGTGTTCTAGAGCTCTTGCCATATCGGTGTATATATGCCATAAGCGACGCAATTGAACTGAAGCTACCAAGAGCGTATCGGCTTGTAGGTGGGATCCAACCGCAAAACGTGAAGAAGCTGCTATTGCTGAATCATCTGGACCGATGAGGGTGTTCATGTCAAACTGTGGAAGATAAAGGCGAAGTGTTAATTACTTGTCGATCTTACGGAGGTTTTCGAAGGCATTCAAAGGGCATACCTGCATGGTCAGGCTACAATACAGAAACAAGTCAGCTTTACAGATACTTCCGTTGTATTTGGATTTGAACAATGAACCCACATGGTATTGGCGACGAACAGGGATAGCCATACTCTTTGCTTGACGCGTATCCACAATTTCTCCTCTTCTGTGATATTGTGTTTACCCTTAAACGTTTCCCTGTCTAGGCCGCATTCGCGTGCAATTGCAATTGCCTGATGAAATCCGGGAAGAGAATCAAGAAGGGGGAGCGTCATATGTCAGTATGATGCAACGATTCCAAGTGACATGCTCCTATTGGCACATTGACAAATGCACTCACTCTATATAAATGCAAACAAGCTTTCTCATCTTCCGGTTCTTTATGAAATGTAAGAACTGCCAAGCCCTGTATAACTTCCAACGAGCATTCAACGTTTCCCAGTACCTCTTTCAAATGAGCTCTAGCCGCTTGCTTGCAATATGAATAAACAGGACTTATCAATCTTCTAGGTTGACCTTCTGGAGTGTACGTTGTCGAATTCAAATATCTCGAAATAACACTTAGAATAGCACAATATAAGAATTTACTTCTATTTCTAACGAAATCGTGCGTATGTATCGTAGGATCCAATAAACAATTCAAAACGCTCATTTCGTCCATATATAATTTGAACAGTGTAGATGCATCTTCATGGTTTATAACACCAGCTTGTATAGGATCAGTAGCTAATAAATACTCATGTGAATAGACTTTATTCTTCCCTTTTCCAGTACTACTGCCGTTTGGAGCCCCTCCTATTTGGTTATTCCCAGCACTAGCATCATTAGAAGTTATAATAGTAGTAGAAGTAGAAGAAGAAGCTTCAGCAATCTCTTCAACATCTTCAGGTTTCATAATGCTTTTTAAACTAAATAAACCTCTTCTCCCACTACCACCAGACCTAGATTCATCTTTAGGTAATAAAAAAGGAAATTTTAAAGATTCTAAAGCTGAAGATTGTGAATCAGCTTGAATTGAATCTTGTATTTTTGTTGGACTATTTAGAGTTTTGGGTACATTAGGTAACATTGTTGTCTGAAAATTTGTTGAAGTATAATTATTTGATGATGATCCACCACTGTAAGATGCTGATCCTGTTCCGTCACTACTTTGGTATGAGTTGGATTGTGATTGAGGTAGTGGCTTGGGAGGAGGTAATGAAGGAGGAGGGAAAGCAGGTTGGTAAGTATAGCTTGAAGAAGCATTGTTTGGAGGATTCCCTAGTATTGGAGGAGGCAAATGCTGCATTTGCAAAGGCTGTTGATGGTGGTGTGCATATGCTGCTTGATGTGGTGGCGGCATTGAGGAAGCTTGCGGATGAGGCAGGGCATAAGCCGAAGCTCCGTATTGATACGGAAGGGTGCTTTTCGGCATGTTGCCAGTGGGATCGAGCGACGAAGCTGCGATATGCTGAGGTTGCTGTTGATACTGCTGCTCTTTATGCTGCTGTTGCCGAGATACAGATGGCAATCGCGGAGAAGACGATGATGGCCCGGCTACGCCGCTGCTGCCATGCTTGTAGTAGCCGTTTGGGGCATCGGAAGCTTGAGGATTGACAGCAGTCGAACGCGGTGCCTGATGATAGTGGTGTGGGAGAGAAGGGAGATAAGGAGAGGGTAGTGGTGGCTGCAGAGGTGCCAGTCTCGAAGAAGCCGAAGCCGCTGTCGTGGTCGGCGGTGGCGGATTTCCAGCAGCAGTTGAAGAAGCAGCACCAGCACTAGCACCATGCATAGCAATGGCCTGTTCGAGCACATGGAGGTTGTTTCCACTCTGATCGTAGATGGGCGATGCCTGCTGCACTTGCGGTAGATTGGACGTGTTGGCCCGAGAGACAGACGCTGCCGTGCTCAGAGACAGTGTCGGCTGTCTTGGAGGTTGAGACTGATCTCCATGTGACGAGGTGGAAAAGCTTGGAGCAGGAGTGCTGTTGCTGCTTCTACTAGGGCCAGACTTGCTCTTCTTGGTGGCAGTAGTCCTGCTGCTGCTACTGCCGGCTTTCGTCGACTCTGGCGTATCCTTGTCATTGCCGCCGTCGTGGGAAGGATAGAAGACAGCTGCTTGCCGTTTTGCAGGTGGCCTGGAAGATGCAGGAAGAGCATCAGTGATTGAATGACGCTCATGGACAGCAACACTGACGGGTCTGCTCCAGTATTGCTCTTGCGTTTCCTGCCTCTGTTGTGTTTCAGGACTCTAATGATGATGGAGATTATGGGATGGTCTGTCAGAGGTGACTGTTTTCTGGGCAGGACGATACGGAAAGAGCACCCACTCGCAGACGAGATTCTGATTGATGCATCGCATGCATGGGAAGGGAGTCTGTGGATCTGAAGGGACGCATTTGATCTTGTGCGAGCGACATTGTGAGCCTGGAAGTAGTCCAGTTGTGTGTGCCGTATGTGTTTCCAATATTGAGAAAGCCAGGTGTGAAGAAAGAGAGAGTTGGGTGGGGAGAAGACAGCATCACCAATCAGCGCAGACTATGGAAATGGGAAGAAGTGCACCACCTACAAGCCTGGGCGCCTCTCTGGATTGGCCTCTGCAGCTTTCTCGGTTCCTTGCTGTTGACGCCGTGAATGCTGCTGTGTCCATTCACGCTTTCATCGACGTTCCCAGCTTGCGAGTGGAAGCCGGCCTCGCTGCCATCGACGGAGCCTTCTTCATGCCTGCTTGCATCTCCTTCGTCGAGGTTCTCGCCATTCTGCTGCTCCTGCTCCTGCTGCTGTTGATGGTCATTGCTGTCGTCCTGGTTCGGATCCTCACTCTTCATCATGGCGTGCGATTTCCTGCCCTCCCCCGTTACCCGCTTCCACCGACCACTCAGCCCGACTATCTCACGCTTGTCAACTCTATTCTTCACTGCTACGCTGCCTAGACTGGCCTTAGGTCCATCTCTTGACTTTGCTACAACAGCTATCCGGTCACTTGCCTGCTCTTCGGTCAATGAGAGAATAAGAGTGCTGTCGGTCAATTCAAGATAGTAGTAGTGCACAGAGTGGGCGAAGCCTTGCAGAATCTTAAAGGTGACAGCTAGCCATGCACACCAAGCCACGCTGCTCATGCTATACTGATGTACATATGCCCTCCTGTCTTTATCAAGCTCCCTCAATAAGCTTCTCAGTACCTATTGCATGTTAGCCGCAGGTCGGTGATCAATACTACAGTCAACAGCATGGAAAAATGCCCTCTAGCAGGCACTCTATAAGCAGCTGAAGCTGAGCTATAATGTGCAGAATGCCATGAATAGCTGCTGTGTGTGAACGATGCAGAGTCGCAGGTTACTACAAAGCATCTAGGCTTCAACCGGGCCGATCGGCTTTATCATGGCCCACTCTGGAAGATTAGGGATGATCTTCATCTTTCTTCTTCGCCCATCTACATACACATCCCTGTCTGTACACCAAGCCTTTCAATCAAGAAGTCCTCATTGAGTTATACAATGACTCTTCCACTTCTAGAAGATGAACCCCGAAAGCTAGATGCAGTCATTATCGGCGCAGGTGTCACGGGACTATCTATAGGATTAGAACTTGTCAAAAGAGGTTATAAGATTGCTTTTGTAGCAAAGGACTTACCTGAAGATGATCAAAGTCCTGGTTTCGCTTCTCCTTGGGCTGTGAGTCAGATCATTTCACGAACGTCCTCCCATAGCTAATATCTGCCATGCTTATCTGTGTCGACTTGGTAGGGCTGCAATTGGTGCTCTTTTGCTGGTGCGGAAAGCAAAATCGAAACAATCCTGCACGCAATATACTGATTCTTTCTTGCTCAAATAGATCACAACAAGCGAGAACAAGAATGGGACAGAAAGACATATGAAGCTCTTTTCAAAGTAGCTAAAGAGCACCCTGACTTATGCGAAGTGAGTGCAAAGAATCACACGAATCAGAGCCTTCTACAAGACTGTAAAATGAGTTATGGGCCCTGTCAATTTGGTGCTTACAGCTTTGCACATTTTCCTTCCATGTCTCCAGCTTATTCAATTCCATACGTACGAAAGTGAGCATTCGCCTGAACCTTGGTTCAAAGGTCTAGTCAAGGATGTCAGTACCGCTTCCTTATCAGCCCTATTCTGTAATTTGGGTGAAAGCTGAATTTCGTGTGGTGACTCTGTCCCCTCCTTGTTCGCTACTCTGGCCACATTCGTGTTTAACAGTACAAGATCAGCAACAAAGGTACCAAAGCAGGCGAGAGATGTGTCAGCTACAAGTCCTTTATCATGCATGCACCCAATTATCTTCGTCATTTAGCACAATTACTTCGTTCTTCTGGAGTTCCAATTATTCGTAAACGATTAACATCATTAGAAGAAGCATATAATTTACCATCTTTCGGACCAGTAAATTTGGTAATAAATGCAACAGGTATAGGAGCTAAAGTTTTATTAGGAAATAGAGATAAAAAAGATATTTATCCTATAAGAGGTCAAACTGTCTTAGTTAAAGCTCCAAATGTTAAAACTTGTTATATGATGACTTCTGAACATCCTGATGAAAAAACAAATAAAGATACGGAAATTCCTGAACCTACTTATATTATTCCTAGACCTGGTCCTGAAGGTCATGTGGTATTGTAAGTTATCCTCAATACCTTTTTTGCAGAACCTTCTGTCCTTTTTATGATTATTGACCGCTGTTTGTTGATTATCTTTCTTCTTACTATAGGGGTGGATCATTCCAGGTCAACAACTGGGAATACGTCCCTGATTATGCATTAGCGGAACGTATACTCAAGAAGAATTATGAATTATGTCCAGCATTGGCAGGTCCCAATGGTAAATCATGGCGAGACAGTAAGTCAACGTCATATATGATCACATCATATTTCCCGTTTCCTCGATTACTGGAAAGAGATATATTTACAACTGAGGCAATTGATTCCTCTATTTCCCTCTTTACAGTCGAAATCGTATCTCATAATGTTGGATTCAGACCAAGCAGAGAAGGTGGATGTAGATTAGATTTAGAAGATTTCGAATTAGGTGGAAAGAGAGAAGGAATGCAATTAGCTCCTAAGAGTGATATTTCTAAACCTAGGAAAGCAGCTGTATTACATGCTTATGGTATAGGTAAGTAAAAACACTTCTGCTTCAAATAGTGCGAAGTTATCTTTTCACATGAGTTAAAAGGTAAAGGAGATGCTAAATCAGTTGTGTTTTGATCATATAGGACCGGCTGGATTCCAAGCTTCTTTAGGATATGCTATTGAAGCAGGTGATATGATAGATGCATATTTCAAGCAGAACAAGAGAAGTTCGAAACTCTGAAAGAACCAGTTGGAAGAGAGGGAAGGTCTTTTCCGAAGAACTTGATTAGAAGGTGCTGCATTGAAGAAGGATCTTGGGAGAGTTAAATTCTTGCTTCTTCAGCTTCAACTTATTATTGGCTTCTTTGGCTTTGGGTACGAAAATGGTCAGAAGCGAAGTCTGAAGGGAATGGGGGCATCTGACAAGGTTTGTGAATAGCTGTGCTGGGTGGTCATAGAAGGGAAGATTTGTAGTACATAAAGCTTCTGTCGACGGTATGTCCCCCATCTTATGTATCATGCACGGAACTGGATTCTTTCGAGAGGAAGCAGAAGCCTTGGGTGGCTTGTTTGAGAAGACGAGCGAGCAGTTTTCTGTTCTCTTGAAGAAGTTCTTCTCGCCCTGTCACTGCTTGTTGCTTGCGTATTGTTTCGACTTCCCTTCTGTCCATGGTGGCTAACTGACATGACCGGACATGCTGCATCCTGCAAACATGGAAAGGATGTGAAGACAGAAGGCAAGAGTGGCTTGTAGCTTGCAGTCTGAGTGGCTCGTTCTCGTGCTTCCATCGACGCTGTCCTGTGACCTGCTGCAAGCCACACTTCCCTTCCCTTCGCTTCCCATTCCACGCTGCCTGCTTCTTCTCCACTCCAGATTGATATCGTCGAGGTGCGCTTCACCAGGCGCAGAAGCGAGAGAAAGAGAACGGAAGCGGAAGGGAAGGACGCAGAAGGGACTACTGCAGGACGACAGCAGAGCATCTCAACGCATATATCTCGAAAAACTATAAAAGCCAGCTCGAATTTGGGAATTGCATCTCTCCTCTGCTTTTCTCTCTCAGACACTCTTCTTCTTGAACACGCTACAAGCTCTCAAGTTTACTAGTCTCGACTCTCCTCAAGTTAACAAGCGAGAGCTACAAGAGCTAATGCAACCAGTAGTCTCAAAGTAGCCTTACTATGGCGGACCTTCAGCCTGCTCGTAGGCCTGGAGAGGGAGTGTAAGTGTTGCATTGCATATGTAGATAGGTGTGTCGGACATGCGTGCTGATACCTTGAGTGGGACCCTTCAGAGCTGGACAGAGAGTAATGGTACTGGCAAATGCATACCAAGTTAGAGCTCTACCCGACTACAATGTGGGTGCTTCTCCATCTCATCTCTCCCTGCACCTTCTCACTCCCCATGCCCTCTTGCTGCTTGTCCGACATGCATGATGAGCGTGGCAAGCCGCAAGGATCATAAGAAACAGAGACTAACGAGACCTTCTCTTCATTTCCAACTATCTCTGTCTATCTCCAGGTCATGCACTACGATGTAAGTTCATTCTCCTCCTACTGTATATCCTCCATGTTTATCACTGTCTGACACCCTGCTTCCCGATCATGCCGACTCCGACTGCCATCCCATCTATCGCCTTCATACCCATCCATACCTTTTTACCTTACTATCTCTTCTTCACTCATCCTGTTTACCTTCACTATCTATCCTCAAACATACTTCGACAATGCTGTTCACTACTGTCATTCCACCCCGCGCAATAGGTCACCATCATACCCGAAGTGCCCCCACGTGTCAACCGTCAAGTCTTTGCTCAGATGCAACGACTGAACATGTTCGGAAGCGTAGCTGCGGTTTATGATGGTAAGTTATCTTTATTCTCGCGCAAACTATCGTCGACAGATTGCTGATTCTCCATGATTGTTTTCCAGGCAAAAAGAACCTGTATGTTTCTTTACTTCCTCATCGCTTCAACTTTTTCACATACTATGAACCCTGCTCATACACTCTTCTCTTTCCTTCTCTTCCTTCCTTCGTTCTTTCTCTCTACTATTCAGCTACGCTCCTGCTCGCCTTCCCGTAGATCAAGCTTCCGCAGAGGTCTTCATACCTGATTCCGATAGACCACCCAAACCTGGTCAACAACCCAGAGGTAGAAATTTCAATGTTTCTGTAAGTGTAATTACGAACTTTCTATGACCGCTTTACATCAATCAGCTCATGCTGATTACATCTGTCTTTGATTCTCATCCATAGATTCGATTAGTCAATAACGTCAATCTACATGAATTGGGATTGTTCCTAAAGGGACAAGCCGCCGGCTCCGGCAAGTGAGTTAAAATATCATTCTATATCTCTACTCCGTCCCTCGCCATTACACAGCTAATTGATTGATTTATCTCTATTGTGGACCATCCCCACTTCGATGATTGCTCTCTAACAGCATCCTCATGGCTATCAATGGTCAGTCAAGCAATTACTAGCTTCAATTCCTCGACGTATTTCAGTACTGATGCTAATCTGCGTAATCTAGCTCTCAATGTCATGTTGAGACATACCCCATCAATGGTCTTCGCTTCCAAGAAGCAATCCTTCTATCCTCCTCCTAAAGAAGGTGATAGGCCATATGAACTTTCTGGTGGCCGTACGTACTGTTCTTCTACTCGTCACCTATACCTGTCTGTTCCAAGCACTGATCATTACTCTCTTCTTCGCCTTGTTATCTCACAGTCGAGATGTGGGGTGGTTATTTCACTTCTATCCGACCAACACCCCAAAAACTCATTGTCAATATCGACCGAACTGCGATGGCTTTCATCCAAGTAAGTAACAAGCATGCAGAGATTGAGACTTTGTTGCTCAGACGACTGACTGATCCCTTCTACAGGCTGGCGATCTAGTCCAAGTAGCTACAAGATTCATGCGTATGCGCGATCCTTCCGAAGTTGCAAGGGCGATGGACAGATCTCGTCTTCAACTTGAAAGATTCTGCAAGGGTCTCCTGATTTCCACCAAGTCACTCACAGCTACAGATGGCAAGAAAACACAGATCAAGAAGTTCAAGATTCGAGCTCTTTCACGTGTTCCTGCATCTGCATTCATGTTCGAGAATGATCAAGGAAGAGAAATCTCAATTCAGGACTATTTCAGAAATGTCTACAATTATAATCTTCGCTTCCCTGGTCTTCCTTGTGTGCAAGTCACCAAGAAGGCTTGGTATCCAATGGAAATTTGCACTGTAGAAAGAGGTAACAAATATACCAAGAAGCTTTTGCCTGATCAGGTCGCCGAAGCTCTGAAGTGTAAGTATTGCAAAACTGAAAGTGGATGGTCAAGCATTCCAAGCTGATGTTATGTCTTCTCTTTCCTTCTTGGTTTTAGTCACCACACAACCTCCAGCTCGCCGCCAGCAACTTATCAGAGAAGGATTGGGCTACCTTGGTTTAGCTCGTTCTGAAGTTCTCAGAGACTGGCAATTCGGTCTAGATCAAACTCCTGCCCAAGTCAAAGCTCGTCTTCTGGACCCGCCTACACTAGCATTTGCCGAGTGAGTTCTTTTCGTCACTAGAAAGCTAACTATACTACAGCTTGCTGACCCTTGACGTTCCTTCTCACAGCCGCCGTAGTAATGGGGAAGCAATCACTCGTCCTAATGATGGAGCATGGGATATCCGAGGAAAAGCAGCTACTGGAAAGACTAAGTTCCTGAGATGGGTTGTGGTTGTCTTCACGGAAGAACGAGGTACTGGTGGACGTGATCAAGGGTACGTTGGACCTCTGTTCCCTCTATAACAAGGGGCTTGAGTTAGTACTAATATGACTTCTTCCCTTTCCTTGAATTAGGTTCCCTCTATCTGCTTGTCAGCAATCCGTTACCAATTTTGCCCAGGCATGCAGAGATTGGGGTGAGTTATGATTCTTCGCTTTCCACTCATGCCGAACTCACTGACTGGGATTTATTACCCCCAGGTATGCAGATCGGAACGAACCAACCTACTATCTTTTATGCTGGAGACACGGTATGTTTAGTCCGTTTTGACACTGCAAGTCACGCGAACTGAGTTGGTGGCGTTTTGCTCTCGATAGGGGGACGTGAGAGGTGCTGTCATTCGAGCCTGTCAGCAAGCGGGCTACTCCCCACAGACGCCTCCTGAGCTCATAGTCACCTATGTGAGATAGCTCGCTTAAGCTTGCTCGAAGCCGAGCGAAAACTGAACTTACTCATAATTGTCAGGTACCACAAAAGAACTCTCGACAATACCCTCTCATCAAGCAATTTGGTGATATCACTCTAGGTGTGGCTACCCAAAATATGGTCATCGGTAAGTCGCGATCATGTCGAGTCCATGTGTGATTGCTAACGTCGATTAAAATGCATATAGCCAAAATCAGAACAGCCAAACAGCAATACTACCAGAACGTAGCTTTGAAAGTCAACGTAAAACTCAATGGTGTTAATCAGGTAGTCAAGAGTGGTCTGGCTCCGGGCTTCGAAAAGACCCCTACGATAATTTTCGGTGCAGAGTGAGTTCGGCAAATTTCCAAGCTAGGTTTCAAGGACATCTTTTGACTTTCCACTTGCTGTACTGCCACAGTGTCGGTCATCCTGGTCCTGGCTCGGCTGCGCCCTCCATTGCTGCTCTTGTCGCTTCTCACGACCTTGGCGGTCTTTCTTACTCGACGCAAGCTCGAGCTCAGCCAAGCAGGACAGAAATCATTCAAGATCTACAGGGTATGTCTATGGCCCTTATCAAGAAATTCTACAAGCAGACTAGACAGAAACCGGGTAGAATAATATTCTATCGAGATGGAGTTTCTGAGGGACAATATGCCCAAGTAGCCCGCGATGAGATAAGAGCTTTGAAGCGTGAGTCTTTTTCTCTTATTCTACTCTTTTGTTGATACTCAAGCTCTATGGACTAATGATATGGGATGGTTCTCTACAGGCGCTTGTACGACAATCGATGCTTCCTACAACCCTCCCATTACCTATATCATCTGTGCGAAGCGTCACCATATACGTAGGTCCTGTTCTTAATGATGTCTTCAGTACTTAGCTTATCCAAATCATGCTATGGCAGGCTTCTTCCCAAGCACTTCTGATGGAGGTGATCGCTCCGGCAATGTGCGAGCTGGTACTGTCGTCGACCGAGACATCGTTCATCCAACGGATTTCGATTTTGTAAGCCAGCCAGCTTTGCAGTATCCTGATACCTCAATGCTAATTCTCTTTACAGTACTTGATGTCCCATGGAGGTCTACTCGGCACCTCTCGTCCCTGTCATTATCAAGTTCTTATTGACGAGAACAAGATGTCTCCCGATGTGCTCCAGCAACTTACGTACAATTTAGCGTACATCTACCCTCGGTCAACACGCTCAGTCTCAATCGTCTCTCCTGCATACTTTGCTCATCATGTAGCTACAAGAGCACGAGCTCACATTGGCGCAGACATGGATGACGACCAATCCGTCATTATCTCAGAGCTTTCAAGCGGAAGAGAAGCTGCTATCAGAGATGAGAAACTGGAGAGCGCTCGAGCCAAGTTGAAGAATGTGCATGCAAATTTGGAGAACTCGATGTATTTCATGGTGAGTTCATCCCACTCACTCTGATTTTTAGCTATACTAACAAGCCCTTATTTCTTCCCTAATTGCAGTAATTCAAGGCGGCGATTATGGCTAGCTTGTGAGGTAGCCTGCGGTACCCACTGTTTAGAACGTGAATATCGATGGCGTGTAACGAAATGTGGCACGCAGTTGCGAAGAAATCTCTCTCCACTATATCACCACAATCACGAACTTTTCTGTATCCCCTTCATACCGCCTTCGCGCGTGTCTCGTTGTTGTGTTCCGTAATTACCTGAAATGGATAGCCAAGGATTTAAGCCGAACTCGATGTGGCAGATGCTCACGTTCGGAGCAGCTAGGACTGTAGCTATCGCTGCCTCGTTCATGCTGCTCGCTACACACCTTGCATGCAGCAGTTTCTCGATCGCTCAGGTTGTATGCCGCATAAGAACCTGTTAGCAGCTCGCCTCCGCTCCAGCACCATGGCAGCGACATGCTTATATTCATGCTATGATCCAGCAGTCCAAACGACTTCTATGGCAGCGTTACAGATACCCAATGCAAGCCGCTGCGATGAGATAGCCTCAAGTTTCGCACGAACATCAGGCCTTTGCCGCTATCACTGCTGAACTGGATAAGTGGGCTCGCGACTGCGGAGGCGTTGACAGGGCATATACTACTGGACAACTGGCTCATTCAGCCCTCTTCTTCAGTTTACCGTCTAACTCGCTCGGACTAGGAATGACTGGATGACGCGAGCACGATCTTCATGCTTGATGTCACGAAGCTGGTCTTCTCCTGAACCAAAAACCAAGTCTACAGTTTCCTTTAGCAAACCTGATGAATTCTCGCTCAATAATGCACTGAGGTGGTTTCCTACTGAAATCCTTAGCATGTAGCAGCTTCGGAAACTCTCACCCTTTATAGAAGGGAAGCCTGCAAAATGCCCAAATCGCCATAGAAACAGAAGAACCATGCTGACGAATTTTGGAAGGTGGAAGACACGAACTATCTACCTTCCAAAACTTGAGTATAAAAGCCGACCTTTCTGTCGTACTGCATCTCCCTTCTGCTTTCCTCATTCCACCTTCCAGCACCCAAGCAACTCCACAATCAACAATATCACAAATCCATAGTGGTTACCTGCTCTCTCTACCAGCAGTTGAATACCTTCTCGTCATGTCAGACTTGCAACCAATGCGGCGTCCCGCTACTGGCGGGTAAGTACCTGACTTGGCCCACCAGCATATGACCAGAGTACTGAATCTTAGTTCCGCCTTGTCAGACTTGGTCAATGCGTTATTGTGCTCGCTAATACCTTTCACATCAAGACCGCGCCTGCACTTGAGGTAGGATGAAATTGGCGGCCAGCCAATTGATAATGAACTGAAGCAGATCACCTGTTTGCCATTGATCCCTCACGATATTTCAGGTGTACCACTATGATGTGAGTGAACCACAGCCAGTAAAGTCAGCTTTTTCATTCTCACACTGCTTATACTGTACTACCCTTGTCCTGAACAGGTGACCATTCTGCCGACTGTCCCAGCACGCCTCAACAGGCAAGTTTTCGCCCAGATGCAACGCTGTAACATGTTCGGGGGCCAGGCAGCGGTCTACGATGGTGCGTAACTCAGACTTACCATTCGCACTGCCTGAACAATCTGCTCAAACGGTTCGCCTTCTCTTAGGCAAAAAGAACATGTGGGTCACGCAAGATGGTTCTGTACATGTGTCGAATGCCCAAGTACTAACGATTCCTACTTCATCGGCCATGATCTATAGCTATGTGCCCGGTAGCTTGCCTGTAGATCAAGGTTCAGTCGAAGTTTTCCTTCCTGATTCAGACAGGCCACTTCAACCGGGTCGAGAACCGCGAGGCCGTATATTCAATGTATCTGTAGGTTACCTTTGAAGGGTATCATTTCGAGATATTTTCTGCCTAATAAAGCTACTGACGTTGCTTTGCAAAACCTGCTCGCTACAGGTCAAGCTAGTCAACAAGGTCAACTTGGCTGTACTAGGACCTTTTTTGAATAATCAAATGGCAAGCTCAAGCAAGTAAGAAAGTGGTCTTGCTCAGGTGACGAAGCGCATTGAAGCTAGACTAAAATGATGTTACCTTTTCCACACTGTGCCGCCGCATAGCATCCTGACTGCTATTACCGGTAAGAAAAGCTCCATATAATGCAGGACGCGGCTGGTGACAGCTCATTTCCTTGCTTCTTCCTCTATAGCGCTCAATGTCATGCTACGTCACGAACCGTCTATGACCTTCATCGCGAAGGGGCCATCATTCTTTCCACCTCCTAGAGAAGGTGAGAGAGCCTATGAGCTCTCTGGTGGCAGTTCGCATCATTTTCTCTTACCTTCGTTTGCACCATAAAGCTGATGCTTTTCCTCGCAAAATTTGTCCATGCACGCTCGCAGTCGAAATGTGGAGCGGGTACTTCACTTCCATTCGCCCAGCCCCTGAAAAGCTCATTCTCAAAATAGATCGTACAGCTACGGCATTCGTACAGGTCAGCATGAGGCGCCACAATACTGAGTATTCAAGGCTAATTTGATAACAGCCTGGTGATCTCGTGCAAGTTGCAGTTCGTTACATGCGTGTGCGAGATCCGTCAGATCTCGCACGAGCAATGGATCGTGCCCGTTTACAGTTAGAGAGGTTCTGCAGGGGCCTCTTTATCAGTACAAAGACACTTTCCGCCACAGATGGTCAAAAAACTCGGGTGAAAAAGTTCAAGATTCGGGCGCTTTCTCAGATGCCTGCTTCCCACTTGATGTTTGACGATGACCACGGCCAGAAACTGTCCATTCAGACCTATTTCCAGCAGACCTACAATTACAGTCTACGGTTCCCGGGCCTCCCATGTGTCCAAGTTACAAGGAAGGCTTGGTATCCCATGGAGCTTTGTACCGTTGAGAGAGGGAATAAGTATACCAAGAAACTTACTCCCACTCAAGTCGCGGAAGCTATCAAATGCCAGTAGAGTCTCTTCGATATGCGCTTTCTGTAAGGTGCTGACTCTGTTTCACTCATATAGTCACGACGCAGCCTCCAGCTCGTCGATTACAGCTTGTCAAGGAAGACTTGAACCACTTGGGCTTAGCTCGTTCCGCCGTCTTACGTGATTGGCACTTTGAGATGAGACAGACCCCTATGGAAGTCAGGGCTCGTGTGCTCGAGCCACCTGTTCTGGCATTTGCAGAGTGGGTCGCGACAATATACATCTAACTCCGTGTCATGAGGCTGACCGTTCACTTTGTACTTTGTAGTCGACAAGGAAACGGTTACGCCCCCGTTCGCCCACTCGATGGTGCATGGGACATCAGAGGCAAATCAGCAACTGGGCAAAGCAAACTCTTGCGATGGGTGGTTGTGGTGTTTGCAGAGGAAGGGGGCACAGGCGGGCCCGACACTGGGTAAGCTGATTAAACATGCTCAGCTTCGTGAAGCGCTGGCACTGATCTGTAGACTGTCTTCATCACAGATTTCCCTTGAGGGCATGTCAGCAATCGGTTATGAACTTGGCTCAAGCCTGTAGAGATTGGGGTAAGTCAATACAAAGCAACCCAGATATACAAGCTCCAGACTGAAGCACGAATGTGAAACAGGTGTACAAATTGCTAACAATCAACCCATGATACTCTATGCTGGTGATACCGTGAGTCTCGGACTTGACACAGTGTGCCTTGTATATACGCTGAACATCGTGCATAGATGGATGTGCGAGGGGCATTTGTCCGAGCTTCGCAACAAGCTGGGTACAGCCCAACCGAACCTCCGGAACTCATTGTGACCTATGTGAGCTGAGGCGAAGACTGCTAATACACTATAGCATCATTGACAACCCCGCGCTAAATACAGGTACCCGAAAAGAATTCTCGTCAATACCCTATCATAAAAATGCTGGGTGACACTCAGCTTGGCGTAGCGACGCAAAACTTGCTCATCGGTAAGCCGTGTTGCAGTCAGAAAACAATTCATCTATATTAGTTACATGTATATCACTTACATGAATTTCCTTTCTTGTAGCTAAAATCCCAACTGCCAAATCGCAGTATTATCAGAATGTTGCGCTGAAGATCAATCTCAAGCTCAACGGAATCAATCAGGTGGCGAAAGATGGTGTTACTCCTGCTTTTGACAAGACCCCTACTATTGTTTTTGGAGCCGAGTAAGTATTTTTTCCACGGATTCATCAAGTATCCCAGACTCAGGCCCATATGTGTCTATTGTTAGTGTTGGACACCCAGGTCCTGGCTCAGCTGCACCTTCCACCGCTGCCCTAGTGGCTTCACACGATCTTCAAGGCCTTTGCTATTCTACTCAGGCCCGCGTTCAGCCGAATCGACAGGAGATCATTCAAGATTTAGAAGGAATGGCAATTGCACTGATAAGGAAATTTTACAAGCAGACAAAGCAGAAGCCTGCTCGCATCGTGTTTTATCGCGACGGTGTGTCTGAAGGACAGTACACACAGGTGTCTCGAGACGAAATTAGAGCTCTGAAGCGTAAGCTGTCTGGGATACTCCCCGCTTACATGTGACTGAGTGTGCTTTCTGGGATGATCTCGACACAGGCGCCTGTGCGGCCATCGATAACTCTTACAACCCTCCTATAACCTACATCATCTGTGCCAAACGCCACCACATTCGTGAGTTCCGCTCATTTGGCCCTTAACCTCGCTGCTTGTGACTGATCAATACGTCTCGCCTTCGCTAAGGTTTCTTCCCGAGCACAGCTGACGGTGGTGACCGTTCCGGTAATGTCAGAGCCGGCACTGTCATAGACCTGGACATAGTTCATCCTACCGATTACGACTTTGTAAGCGCAACTACTAATACCATCGTCTAAAGGAGTCAAGGCTAATTGGCTCGATAGTTTCTTATGTCTCATGGAGGCCTTTTGGGCACTTCAAGACCATGCCATTACCAAGTTCTCCTGGATGAAAATGGAATGGGCCCAGACGGCATTCAACAACTTACATACAATTTGACATACCTCTATCCTCGGTCTACTCGTTCAGTGTCTCTTGTTTCACCAGCGTATTTCGCGCATCATGTAGCGACGCGCACGCGTGCCTATATCTCAAGCGATGATATGGATGACGATCAGTCAATCATCTTCTCTGAACTTTCCAGTGGCAGAGAGGCTGCCATTCGCGATCTCAAACTACAAACGGCCAGACAAGTCCTCAGAAATGTACATGAAAACCTTCAAAACACTATGTACTTCATGGTAAGGGCGAATTAGCGGATGGAACATATGAGCTCACTGACAAGTCCTTGTTATCACAGTAACTTTTCAATGGGTCAACGAAACTATTAGGCGGTACCTAACATGACTGAGGGTAATTCTGCCGAGCAGAGTAGAAAGCCAGATCACTCCTGCCGTCTCGGCGAGTGGAAAGTCTCGCTCCACGCGGCTTGATCTGTTCCCGTAAATCCACCCTTTACAGAGCCTTATATCCAAGGTTATTCGGTACTCACTACTATGCCAGCCTATTCATTCTATTTGAGATTGTTAAAAGCTATTCCTAGTACTCGAACTCTATTTAATGCTATTTAATACTACTTAATGCTATTTTATGCTAATTTATGCTATTCAACGCTATTCCGAAACCTCAGCTATCTGGATCTCTATCCAGTTCATGTACCGCTACTGTGGCAAACCATTGTAGTGTCTTCTAGCTGTTGAGCATCCTATCATGCAGAGAAACTAAATTACAGCTGATCCTACTGGAACTTCGGCGTTGCTGCCTGCATCTTCTACTAGCATCATGCGTTCGAACAATATGTAACACAGTTAGTTAGTCGATCAGCTGCAGCATAAAGTCAATACGCTCTGCCCTTATTGCTGTTAAACCCACTCCAACGACAGCAGGGACTTCTTGAAGCAGCCTATTGCAATTCACTAGACTTCAAACCACTTGCTTCACGCTTAATGTCAGACTCTGAGCGTCGAGAGCGTCGCTCTCACCGGCCTTCGCCATCACCACGAGCAGCAGCCAGCAATGCTGCACATGTAGTCAAGCCTAAGAACGCAGCAGAAGCACAAAAAGCACAACTTGAGAAGTTATTTAAAGATCCAAGTAAAGAAGTTTATATACCCGCTCCTCCTAAACCGAAAACTCTGGCTGCACCAAGAGACATGATTCCAAATGTTCAAGGATCTTCGGCTGGTGCTGGTGAGTCTGAGTGCAAGGCCTACTGGAGTCACAAATGGCCTGCCACATCATTACGAGTAGCTTCAAATTGTACTGACTGCCTATGATGTAGGTTCTGGAGAGTTTCACGTATACAAGCAAGCGCGGCGGCGTGAATACGAGCGTCTTAAACTGATGGAAGAGGAAGATGCCAAGGTGAGTGCAAGCTCAGTCGACTTAGACGCATAACAGAACACATGCAGTACTGGACCTAGATGCTGACGTACTGGATGCCTCTCTGCAGGAAAAAGCTGAACGAGAGTTTCGTGAACGTCAAGAGGCTATGAAACGGGCCGACGAAGAACGAGTAGCTAAAAACAGGGAGAAGCGCTTGAAGAAGAAGAATAAAAAGAAAAACAAGAGCAAGAGTACTGCTACAGCCAATACGAATGGTACATCCGTCAAAGCGAAGAAGGAAGACGAGACGTCAAGCAGTAGTGATAGTTCAGATGATGAGGATGGTGGTTCTCGGAAGAAACTGAAACTACAGAGCGGAGCGCCTGGAGTCGTCTTTAGAGGTGCAGATGAAAGAGAGCAGGACGATGATCAGCCGAGAGAGGAAGAAATCAAAGTCAAGCGGATAGAGGAGGCCCTAAACCGGCCCGAGGAGTCCTCCGAAGCGACTTCACAACCGCAAGGTCTTGTGATTGTCGACGAGGATTGAGCATATCTGAAGATCTATGTAGTAAATCTGTAGCTGTATTGTCAAATTGTCGTATATACCAACATATCAGAAGCAGTAGCGTTCCCATGACCGAACGGAGGAACGTACGTTCAAGCCGACGATACAAAGCGGCTGCCACATAACCCTGCAAGCCGGTACACAATGGAGACCGTGAAGCGTAAATCTTTCTTGCTGGTCATGACATGATGCGAAGAATTGTGTGCTTATACCTGTGGCGGCAATGCGCTGCTGCTCGCTTCAATTGCTGCCTCCAACACTTCGACGGAGAATCAATCATGACAGCCGACAACAAGGGATAGGAGTCACAGCAATCAAGGCGTGGACGGAGTGCAGGTGTACCCTTGACTGCTCTTACACCAGCCGCTGTACTGAGTGTCTAGCAAGGGCGTCTGCTTCCGTTTTCCTCGCAATCGATGTTTGGCTGGATACATACATAGATGGCTCGAAGTTTTCGGAGCCTGCAGGAAAGCATGGCCTAACTCAATTAGAGCGTGTACTGGAAATAATGGAAGAGAACTTGCGAATTCTGCAAGAGAAGTCTCGCTTGCTGCTCTGCTAGTAGCCCTCAAGCTTCCCGGTATGGATGTTTGCCGGTAGAACCGGTCATGCGTTTCCTAGGGAGCAACATTCTCACCGACACTTACACTTCCCTAAGCTAGTGAAACACAGCTGACATGAAAGCCTGACTGCTGACTCAGGCAAATAGCACGTTCTCTTCGTCGGCTCGCTCCGGTCGATAGGCGGAGAATATGAGCGGATACTAGTCTAGCACCTAGTCTCCATTCCGACAGGTTGTCCTGGCGATCTTGCGACTCGCAAGACGATATCATATCGACAGGGCCAGATAAAGCCGGAAAGGACGAATGATGATGGTTATTCTTTCTTGCTTCGCTTAATTCGATAAGCAAGTTTCTTTCTGCTCCTAAGACCTTGTGGAAGACCTCTACAAATCTCTCTGTGAAATGCTGGTCAAGACTCTCGTATGTCGGAAGTACCGTCGAGCAAGCTACTATCGACCTGCTCATCACATTTTCACAGGTTTTCCCGTTGGGCCTTCTTGGTAGCTATGCCAATGCTCTGCCGGCTGGTCTTCTTGAAGAGCGACAATCCTCCTGCGCTCCATTGATCCATTTCCATGCTGCTGGTACCAGTGAGAATGGTTTGGGTATCGTAGGCAATGCACTTCAGCGCGATCTACCCAAAGCTGTTCCTGGAGCTGTGGTGCGCGCTATCAACTATGACACTCGGGCAGAGTAGTGAGTCATTGTGCAGTATGACAAGTTTCACAAGATAGAGCGGTTGAACAATCGTTCCTACTTGAACACAGCTTTACTACCGTTCGAGCGGGCGCTTCCACCGCTGCTAGTGTCATCTCTCAAGCTGTTGCACAGTGCCCCAATGCAAAGATCAGCTACAGTGGTTATAGCAAGGTAAGATAGCTAGTTCAATATTCGCATCGTCTCGACTAATCCATCGCTACTTTACGGGCAAAAGGGAGCACTTGTAGTCCACTCCACACAGCTATCAGCTGCTGTTCAGAGCCAGATGGTTTCTATTGCATTGTTCGGGGCAAGTTTCTGATTATTTTCTCAGCCGTTCGCCTAGCTGATTGTTCTTTGACGATACACCAGGATCCGAATGCTCGTAGTGGCAATCAGGCAGTACCTCTCACAAATCGAGACTGTTTGATCAGGTAAGTACCCATCTCAAGCCAATGCAAAAGGGAGTAATAGCTAATATTCAGATGTATTAATAATGGCAGCTTCTGCAATACCGGCGATCCTTTTTGCGCGGGAGGTAACAATTTTCGAGCTCACTTAGCTTATGCTTCCGATGGTTCTACTGCGCGAGCATCAGCTAAAATCGCAAGCTGTCTGGCGAATCCAAATCAATAGATTCAGCTCGCTGCCTGATTTGTCGTCGGGCATGTTGCTGAAACGGCGTTGGTTTCTTTCACTTCATGGTCCGAATCAGCTATATTCCATGGCCTGTCTTTCGACTATCGGTACAGATTGTGACGATGATGTTTATTGTTACATATGAGTTTGCGTTCGATTAGACACTATTTAGGTCCTTGATATCTGCGCTGTGCGCATTCGAGAATACATTTGGTGAACCTTGGAGCCGGGCGCCTGGAGTTGGCAATACTTGGCGTATACCTTCAGATCTTACTTGCCGTCCTTGATGCCCTTGCCGAGCTCAGCGGGGTCAGGTAGTGATTTGACTTCAGCTTCGACAGCCTTTGAGCCGCCATTCTTGAACATCTGAAAAACATGCGTCAAAACGCCACCACCTATTCCGAGAGCTGCTCCTCCTGCAAGATTGTTCACTATGCTTGCTCGCTTCCAGAAGATTGTTGTAGTGATGAGAGCTCCAAGTATCGCTCCTACTTTACTGTAATCGTCTACATGGACCTGCAAAGAGCCGTAGTTAGTCAAGGATAATTGAGAAAGCTCAGCACGGTACTTCGCGGAAAGTAAGGTAGAAACATGTCCTTACCTGAGATGCATTGTGTCTTAGACGGTATGCACGGTCATAAATGGCAATAGGCTCTTCGTTTCGCAGTCTCAGCCATGCCATTGCTATTCCTGATGACCCCCCAAAAACGAAAGTCCAAGCAGCGCTATTGCGGAGCCATCGATTGGCGGAGAACTACGGGATCACAGCAAGGCATATGAGGATGTTCGCACGTTATTGAAGTCGTGGATCCAATAGCCAGCCTGCGTCTTCACTCACGTTTCTTCTATATCTGCAGTCATTATCATTACATGTTTCGATCATGGCATCCGTGGAGAAGACAGCACAAAGATCCAATCAGCAACACTGCATCTGTCGGAATAGATGCAAAGCTTCTCTTTGTATCATCCATCCACTCACAGCTGTCTGCCCAGACTGAGCGACGGAGCCACCACCGCGGTCGCCTGTGCCATCTTCATCGCGACGTGCGTGTAGACGTATGCCGTCTCGCCGGCGATGTCTTCCACATCTTCTGTAGACATGGTTGGCTGTAAGGAGTGGTTGATATGCCCAGCGGGTGCGGGTGTGGTTTAGTGGTTGTTGGCAAGACAGACAAGAGATCAGGCGTTGCTTTTCGGAATCCTTGTTCGAGTGCAAGCAGTACAAGTCTGACATGCTGGTGGTAGATGTCGACTTGGTACACGCCACCTCTGAAAATGCAATAAAGACCAACTCAAGCAAGATGCAATACATGGGCATACCCTAAACTGGCTTTCATATTTTGAGCATTAGGTCTTAGATAACATTGCATTCCGGTGTTGCTGCAGTTTACAAAAATGAAGAAGACAAGACATTGAAAAGCCGTTCGCGTTCATCGTGTTCATCTAGAAGCATTCGCGTATCCTTATTCATTGCTTAAGTCTAATTGGATTGTCAATATATCGTTACTGTCATTATGTTGCCGTTATGAAATATGCATTGAGTCAAGTCTTTCGCTCCCTACGTCCTTCTAAGCAGCCTATCGCGAAGCGTTTTGCGGCTGCCAGAGTCAAAGAACCGTACTTTTTTGCTACCATCCTCCTCAGGTTGAGGCTCTCCTACTTGTCTTTCGAGTCCTGCAAGCTCCATTGAGCGTCGCTGTTCTTGGGTAGGTCTCACAGTTCCTTCCGATTGTTCACTTCGTGGTACAGGCATTGAAGGCGGAACTTCTGAGTCGTGCCCGAAGAAGTGCAGCCCCGAGCTTCTTGGTGTGCCGGTTAGGCTGGCGACGTTGCTTACGGGTCCATCGTTGTTATAGGTAATCCGAGGTCGTGCAACAGCCTGCACGTCTTGCAGATGAGGCGTTAAATCAGATTGCGTTATTGGCCGTACTGGCAGATCACCCTCAGATTCGCTAGACTCGGTAGGAGTGACTTGTTTTTGAGCTGATTTCCCTTTCCACTTAGCAGCTAACATTTTGTTTCTCGTTTTGAAATTGGAAACAGAATAGCTTGCATGCGAAGAAGCTCGATCAGCAGCTTCATCTCCCGATGTCTCGACTTCAGTCGCATATTCATCCCGTCCAGGCTGACGAGGTGATTCCACAAAAGTTTCAGAAGTATGAAGTCGCGAATGACCATGTGCTGGAAATGTCGCTCCCTCAGGCGAAGAAGGATTATGATCAGGTAAATCATCTTCACTAGGGAAAAGATGTCGCTCTCTTGTGGGCGTGCGCTGTGCTTTCGGTATGTTCCGACTTGAAACACCCAAAGAAGACAAAGGATTAGGACTTCCTTCTCTGCTTACAGGTCGAGAAGCGTACGGCATTTGGAATGGTTGAGAGATCCGCAGGTTGGGCTTGCCATTGGAGGCTACACCTTCGACATTAACCAGCTCGTATTCATCTTCTGCCCTTTCGACCGAAGTGCGTGGCTGTAGTGCTGGAGGAATCGTTGACGGAGGCGCATGTGTTGCTTGTGGTGGAGCCGCTTGGGTTGGTACTGTAAGAACAGGCACAGTCTGTTGACGCTGCTCTTCTTGGGGGTGCCGAGGTAGAGTTGCAGGGTCAAGCTCGCCGCGAAGCATGCTGGGATGCCATCTATCAGTGCGAATATCATCAGCTTGACTATCGAAAAAATGCTATACGGAGAATGCTACTTACGGCAGATCACCTGTCCAGCTTGGCGGTCTGAACATATCTCGATCCTTGTATTCACTTGAAGTGATGTTCGTAAGCGGAATAGAGTATGATGTCCCGCGATCCGAATCTGCTCGTCTCCTATACCCTCCCAAATCTGGAACCTGATCATCACCCTGCTCTTCATGTCCAAAAGCGTTGTTATAGGCAGCTGTAGGCGAATTTAGACCTGACCTTTGAAATGCAGGACGCGTAGGTGAAGAAGGCTTGAGTAGGGAAGCTTGCTGCGGATTTGTCAAAACTGGTGAATTAACTTGCTCCAAATTGAGAGGCGTTGGTCTGTAATGGATCGGAATGGGTACTGTCTCCCTCGTTCCCTCAGTCTGATGTCCGTCTTCGCTTTCCAGAATTTCCAGTGCACGTCTATAATTTCGTGTAAGGGCTCGAAGATCACTACCAGAAGCCAAAGAGCCGCGTTCAGCCAGATCGGCATCTACGGACATTGCCGAATCTGCCGTAGAGTTTTGACGCGAGTGAAGACTATCCGCGGGCTTGCCAGCTACATCATCTGTATCCTTTCCGACCGCATTATTTTCCGCCTTTTCGGCTTGCTCTCGTGAAGACGCAGGCATGCGTAAAGACGAACGTAGTAGAAATGGACAAAACCAATGTTTCCAGCTGCGATGATCTTGGGCCAACTGAATCTGCAGGAACCAGCGGTCTCTGTAGAGATACCATTGCAGGAGAGCGAAAAGGATCGCAAGAACCCACTAAACAAGCACAGTTATGTGTTAGCTATTTAGGAGTCATCGTCAATGCACGGGAGACCTACACTCAGGCTGAAGAGCAGTTTCGTAGAGAGTGAGGGATCGTAATTTTGCAAGGCCTGAAAAGAAGGATGTCCATAAGCTTTCTCCACCAAGTACGAACGAACGGACTTTACATTTTGGTGAAGGCTATTCTCGTCTAGAAGCTTGCGTAGAGCCAACGAAGAGCCAGCATTGGTATTCAGTATAAGATCTATACCAAGCGCTATGAGCCACATTCCGACGAGTGATGTAGCTATTGTCTAAGTCACAGCGATTATCAGATATTGCCAGGAAATTGCGCCTCGGACAGTGGAGTTCAGTTCACCTACCGCTCCTATCCACTTTGTCATCGTTACTGCCGCCAGCCCAATAATTGCGAAAGTCGCAATGACAATCCATCTTCCGATCATGTTTCCAACAAGCAGATCTGGCCCGCTCCTTAGTAGCATCATTGTGAAAGCGACGCTGAGTCCAGCGAGTGGTCCTAGAAATATCCATCCTAGCCACTAGCCACAAGCCCATTTTCGCGGTAGACAACGCGAGACAAAGACGCCAACAAGGCCAGCTCCCACGATTATTCCGAATGCCACCAAGTCGTTATCTGCAGAATTGTAGGTCGTCTTGAAGCCGTTTGCACCTCTGTCAAGACAAGCAAATGAAGGCAGAACTCAGCACGTACAACTGGCGCAAGCACAGGCCAGACGGAAAGGCACTCACACAATGTTGAAAACAACAGCAGCTGCAAGGAGCTCGAATGCCAATCCTACAGATATAGCACATGTGCTACGCCATGCTCGTCTTCCCAATATGCATAAGCCAGACCCTATGAGTAGGTGGACAGCACTAAAGGCTACGTTGACGGCAGCTCTTCTTGATCTTGCAGAATCGAAGGGGATATACGTAGATGCAGCCGGGGGCGCAGTAGCCATGTACTTGACGATTGATATTGTATGTGCGCACTTCACTAAGCGTTGAATATGCGCCAACTACTAAATGACGTTCAGAGAGCTATGCAGCGTGGCGTTTTTTGAAGAAGAAGTCGTGATTCGGTCGTGACAGGTCATGAAGGCATTCAACGTGGAAGAGCGGGCGTAGCAGAAAACTATAGAAGCGTGTCAAGGTCGAGGTCGCCTGGAGTGAAACCTCTGCTTGTCCGTCGACGTGCGACACTGTTCTGCATTGCGGTGCAGCTCGTCTTGAAATTTTGTCAAACGAGAGGCAAGGCAGAATTGATCGGACGGGCGCTATGGCCCTTTGCGCTGATGTATGTATACAAAGAGTATGGATGATACTCTAATACTGTCTTCATGGATGCTTTCGCGTTTGCTGGATCTTGGCTTTGTCCCGAGCGCACTGTCTGTCCAATTACTCCTGAACTGAGTCCTGCCCTTGTTCACGGAGGGTATATGGAGGAAGATTTTCATAAATGCACGCTGGTTATTCGGCTATGTCGATGGTGCAGAATGTTTCTTAGCTACCTGGCACCTCGACTTTCACCTCAGTAACCGCCCCTTGAGCTGTTGAACGGCGAACAACCCAGCAGCGCCCAGTAGGACGCCTGTTCCGGTAGCCAGCCAGATCTGAGTATTATTCGGGCCAACAGCAGACTTTGATTTGTATATTGGGCAGGCTTGCCGGCGTTTCTCGATGGTCTCGGCGTCAATTTGACCTCCCTTCCACCAGAAAGCCGGATTGACTAGCTGAAAGATCCAGTACGGGCATAAAGCTCGGTGACTCCACTTGATGGTGCTGTTTGCACTTCCAGAGAAAGATCGAGCATAATCCTCTTCCCAGCCTGATAGAATCGCCTCTTGTTGTCCTGGGGTCATAGCAGCTAATTCATCTAAGGTCCAGCTATCCGTCACCCGGACCATCCATTCCATTCGCCTCTTTACAGTCTCCGCTTCACTCCCTGGCGCTATCTTACGTAACTGCTTGCGCAACTCTCCGATATTTTCGATAGCTTCTCCCACGTTCTCAGGAAGACCAGCTTCTATTTGACGTCTTATCCGATTAGCCAAACGAGGTCCCTTGCCGTTTGTGGATATCATGACTTGAAGAGGTCCTCTTCTTATGACACTTCCGAAATAGAAGTCACATAATGGTGGCACATCAGCAACGTTGATGTTCATTTTGTGTTTCTTCGCGAGGTGGTATATATGCTTGCTGAGATCCGGATCATCCAGAGCCGTCAGGACCATATCCCAATGCTGCGAGAAAACTTAATCAGCATATCGTACACTACCATCTCGAATGAGACGACGCGTACCTCGTCTTCGATATCAGAGTCCTGAAAGTTGCGGTTCCGCCACTCTAGACCCCATTTAGCTCCTTCCTCCTTGACACGAAAGCTGACTTCCTCGCCCATACCATCTTCGGGACAGACCAGGGTTACTTTGGCATCAGTAGGTAGAACAGATCTTAATCTATCAGCTGCTACATTGCCGCCTCCAACGATGAGGACTCTTCGGTTCTTCAGCTGCCAGGCTAGTAAAAGTGAAGCGCCTGTCTGAACTGATCGTCGTTAAGTGCGGAAGGTGAAGGCAAATCCAGAATGCAGAGCAGGAGAAGAGTAGAGTAATGACATAGAAATGCAGGGTTGAGAGAACCATGTTGATATGCCAGAAAGGAGATTGGCGGTTATCAAGGTTGACATGATCGAAGGGTAAAGAATACAGAAAGCTGTCAATTAATGATGCCATGATCATAGAACGGCATTCACACACTCTCTGGCCATGCTTTGCTCTTCGCTATGCTGTTGTTCCCCGTGTACAGCGAAGTTGATGTCGAAGCTTCCATCTTTTCTTGAAAGCGAGTTTGTGGCAGCAGAAGAAGGAGCGCAAACCGTGACTATGCAGGGCAAAAAGAAGCCGAAAGATCGAAGAAGGGAAAGCAAAAGCAATTATCTGAGAAATAACATTCGTATTACGTATCCATTGGAAAACAATACATTGCTGAACTTCTTTGGTCATTACATTTATCGTTACTTCTGCAAGTTAGCTCTACGCTTGCATTTTGAGCTAGTCTACTTGTGACAGCACTGCATTTGAGAATAAGGAAACGGGGTATATCCTGACATTCTAGTCTAAAGAAAGTAGTACGACTAGGTCTAATGAACGTTCTCCTCTCTGAAGCGCAGAGTCGGTTGGTCTGTCGACTATCCATAAACTCGAACACCACCGTCTGCTCCAGAGCTAGCTACGAAGGGGAGAGTCGGATGGTATTTGACGTCGAGTACACCTTCGTCTCCTTTCGTTCTATGCGAGTTAGCTATTTCTTGTATACACGACCTCGTTTGAAGTAGATCCCAAAAGCGGACTGTGCAGTCATGTGAAGCGGATGCTATAGTAAGGCCAGAGGGGTCCACATCGAGCGATGTGACAGCATCGGTGTGGCCCAACAAAGAATGTGTGCAGGTTCCTGAATGACAAACAGAATCATCAGGATCACGAGCATCGACGTGCTTGAAAACGTTCCAAGTACTTACCGCTCTTCAAGTCAAACAGCCGGATATAGTTATCCTCGTTGGCGGTGATGAGCATCGGCAGAGTAGGATGCGAGACTATCCGATTAATCTGTGCATTTTCACTTGCTATCGTGTCGGCAGCAGGCAAAGACAGCACCAACTTGCCCGTCTCTGTGTCGAAAATGCGTACAATACCATCTTGATATGCCACTGCCAACTTGGTCATATCTGTTTGACACAGAACCAGACTCGTAGGAACTGGTTTAGAAGCATTCTCTTCGGAGCTCTCGGTACCGGAGGCAGTCCATGAGAGTTTCAGAGCTCCACCGGATGCAGCTCGCGAGTCATCTTTCTGTGGCGAGACATCCCAGATTTTGACAGTTCCATCGGCACTGGCCGAGGCTAATACCTCCTTGTTGCCGTCTATACCAGTGGGCATTCCATTGGTCATATGGCTGGAGCCAGCCGTTGCAATGAGACAGACGTCCCAGACTCCATCTGTGTGTCCTTCGAGACGAGTAACATTCAGGTTCGAGTCGAAAGGAGCATATGTGTCTCTATCACGAGGCGCCATCTGCCAGCCCAGAATCGTCGAGTCGAGCGAGGAAGAATAGATCCTGTTTGAAGCTGTTGACGATGTGAGACACAGTGACGTGACCGGTGCGGTGTGCCCGCGGTATGTGACGGCGGGTTCGGAATCAGGCAGATGTTGTGACCTATTACTGCACGGAAAGAAGCATTAGTACTTCATTCCTCAACCTGTCAACGAAGACAAAGAGCTCACGTAGCTGCAACACTATGAAGTGGTAAGCGCCAAAGCTTGACGGTGCAATCGTCTCCGCCGCTTGCCAATGTGACATCTTCCGATCTTTCGCTCCTGTCAAATGCAATACACCGCGCAGCATCAAGATGACTACAAGCAAAGCATCCACATCAGCTTGCTGACTTCATGAATTGCTAAGTAGGCGGCGACATTTCGAGACTCACGCTCTGAGTGTCCTCCTCGGCTTCCATACTTTATGATCGTTGTCAGCGTCGTTCGTGCCCGCTGCACTAGATGCACTAGTTGTGCTCTGGACGGTATCGCTTCTCCCCCTTGCGCCCGTTCCGTTCATCGCTGGCACTTCCTTCTCCTGGCTGTACTGAGCCTGCGCTTCCTTCATGCTGAGGGTTTGGCCTACACTTTCGCCCTCTAGACCGCTCGGGGTTTTTCCTCCCTGTTGTTGCTGTCCGGCCTTCTGGAGAGCTTTCTTCCATTCTTCGCTTGATTCAGGTCGGAATATAGCTGTTAGGCGAGCAGCAGCATCCGCATTCAAAGTCGCTGCATCTGAGCCTTCTTCATTTGAAGGTATCGATGAAAAGACATCTGCAGCTGTGCGAGGCAGAGTCAGGTCGTTTGCGGGCAGAGACTCGGGTGTTTGCGCTGTGGCGTTCAAAGAGCCAGCTTGATTGGTATTGTTGTTGGGCATGATATTGGCTGAAGGATTACTCCCTATTGCATCGGGTTGCACAGACGCCGCTGATGCCTCGGAAGTTGCATTGGTCACATTCAACTGAGAGATAGTGCCGATAGCTGCTGAAGGCGCAGCACCTGCTGCTTGCGGTAGCGGAATTACAGTATTGCCTCCACTCGAGTGTGGCTGTGGTATAGAGCCTGGCAGCAGAGAGTCACCTTGAGAGCTTGAACCACTTGATCCCCCTTGCGCGGGCAATTGAGGTGGAACATCGATCATATGTTTTCTTGGCCGCTGTAGACCTGCAGGTGTTCTGTCTGGTAGGGGATTAAGTGCTGTCGCGCTAGTGAGGTACGTAATCTCTTGCAGACATCTATGTATAACCAACCATCAGTATGGAATCCAGCAATGACAGAATAGATTTACACTTACTGCTTGAGATACTCTCGACTCTTAGCTCGTCCGCGAGGATCTCTACCGAGCGATGGATTCCAAGATAGCGGACCGAGGTTCATCGTACTGCCAGGTCCTGTACCGATACTGCTACCTTGGCCATTGGGCAAGGATGCGAGCGAGGCGGTTGAAGCGACCCTTTGGACAGCTTGCACTGACTGTGCCGGTGGGTGGGTACTGGTCGCTGAATTAGGATGACTTGCTGTTGAGACTATCACGTCGGGGACTAGTAATCATGTGAAATGCTCAGCTGGAAGCCCTTATACAGACTACGTTGATTACCACCTCACCTGTTGTGCTAGCTGCAGCATCGTCGGAAGCTGCCGTTGGAGCTGGACTGGCCCTGCCTGAAGCGGCATTGGCTGATCCACTCTGTTCCTTGATGAGCTTCTTCTTATCATTCGATATAGCAGAAGGTTTCTCTTTCTCCTTTTCATCAGTACCATCCTTCTTGCTTCCATCCTTTGACGATTCAGATCCTTCTTTAGTCTCCCGTTCTTTCTCCTTATCGTCAGCTGCTTTTTGAGCTGCAGCTTGAGCATCTTTTTCTTTATTTAGTGCATGTTGTTGACTTGCTGTTGTCATGTACTTGTTCCTTTCGGCCCGTAAAGCATACTCCAACATCTTGACACGACGCATGAGATCAGTCTTTAGATTCTCGGTACCTCTACGTTCGCCTTCGAGCAGAGCTATGCGGGCCTGGAGACATGACAGAGGATAAAGGGGGATGATTACCCAAGTCAGACAGATGTCCACTGCAACCATAGGGTTCTCGCAAGCACCTACCCGCATCTCGCCCCTCTCGATCTCCCACTCGTTGCGTTCGCGTTCATACCGCCTCCATTCAGTCTGCAGGAAGTGCAAGACTTGTGAGAGGGTCAAGGGCTGCTGTTGAGCTTGCTGATTAGCTGCATTTGGATCATTGGCTTGCTGTGTCTGTTGTCCCATCTGCTGCTGCTGTTGCTGTTGTTGTTGCATCTGCTGTTGATGCTGTTGCTGTTGCCCTCCAAAGTGCATGCCGCTTTGCTGCTGAGGCTGTTGATGCTGCATACCAATAGAGTGGAGTTCGTTCTGTTGCGAACTGATCTGCTGATGACTTTGTTGCTGCTGCTGCTGCATGGACAGCGAGGCTGGCGGAGTCCACGGTAGCATGCTCGCAGTAGTCTATCTTGCTGCAGTCGAGCGCTCGTCGCTCCCGCGGACGACGACGAGTGACGAACGAGGCCCTGCTTCGTGTGCAAAGCCTCTTGTGGATGCAGTCTGGATTGAGAACACAAGTCCAGTCCTGAAACTGAGTTGCCGTGTGATAGCAAGGCGGCGTAGCGTTGGAAGCTGGTAGCAGTGCAGAGGTGTGCCTCGAAGTGCGCTTGATGCGAGCGTGTGGGGACCAACACGACTCGAAAGAGGTTGTGGAATGAGGCAGTCCCTGCCTGGTGATGGGTCTCGCTGCCCTGTCGTGCAGCACAATGCAACTCGCAGACGGCCGTGCAGTCCAAGCGAACCCGAGTGGAAGCTGGACAAGCAGATAGATGCAAGTTAAAGTCGAATCTATGGCATCACCGCGGCACCGGCCAAAATGTCGCAGAAACAACTTCCAAGCAAACGGATACAGCAAGTAGAATTGCAACGTAAGTAAGAACATGACTGCATGTCATTCTTTCACTTTTGTTGCTTCCGTTGTTCCTTTCAAAGCTACCTCAATCCTAATCAAGCCAGAGACAAAAACATGACTAGTCTAAAAAAGCAGATTCTATCATCACAAAACATGTCTTGTCATATTCGATGATGGGATAGGAGAAGAAATAATACCAATTTATCAACACACAGACGACCGAGAGAGGTGTAGGTAGGTAGAGACAATGACAAAGCACGGCATGAGGAGGTAGTACTGCTGACGGGACTGACATAGACGTATGTGAGGTTTGAGATTTGTTATAGGGGAGAGAGTAAATCGAGCTTTCATTATTGCTTTGCTTGCGACATATTTAGAGGGTTGCGGACGACTTGCAGACGAAGAGGGCCCAAAAAAGAAGGATCTAGAGAAGATCTACTCCTTATCGCCATCTCTATTCCTTGAAGGACCGGTAGTAGGTGTTGAAGTTCCACTTCTCTCCCTCTCACTTCTACCTGTTGCAGTATTACCTTCTTTTCCGCTAGTATTACTACTAGAACCACCTCTTTGACTCTCACCAGAAGCGACAGACGATGGACCATATCTAGTGACTGCGCTTCTCGTAAGGATTTCAACGACTGGTCCAAGTAGACGAGTGAAAGCTTTTTCGCCTAATGTAGCTACGCGAAGACGACCTGAAACTGCTCGAACTGTAGCTGCTCTTGGTGCAGAATTAAGTAAAGCCAGTTCTGATTTGAGATAACAAAAAGAAAATGTCAGACCTGTGTAAAAGAAGAAAAGATAGTAGATTAATTGACATACCTCCAAAATAATCACCCTTTGTAAGAGTACCAACTCTTTCTTGTTTACCACCTTCTTTTCTTTTTAAAACTTCTGCTTTACCAGATTCAATAATATAAAAATTTTTACCTAATTCACCTTCTCTAACGATATCTTCACCTTCCTCATATAATCTTTCTTCCAAAGCATCAGCAATTTTACTTCTTTCATAAGATTCTAATGAAATCAATATAGGTACTTCAGATAAGAAATTTTCATACATTCTTCTTTTTTTACTTGTATGTTCCATTAAAATCGTTCTAAATGTTACTCTGTCTAATGCCCATAATGTTGCTTTTTCTGATGAACAAATTACTGTTGCTGCTCTTGGTGCATTATACATTAATGCTAATTCACCAAATGAACCTCCTGATGTGATCGTTGCAACTAATTTTGAACCATCTGCTCGTACTGTAGTACCATCTTCAGTTGTAGTAGTAGCTTGTAAATCTTCCTTCATTGATCCTTCAGGTTCGACAGAAGCACTTCTCCCTCTGGTTGTTGAAGGTATAGTAGGGCTCATGACCATTCCGGAAGATTGTTGAGGTTTAACCCAAACTTGGAAATCACCACTTTCGACGACATAGAAGAAATCTCCAACTGCACCTTGAACAATAACTTCGGTACCCTTGTTGACTTGTACTTCTTTCATTGCATTAACAACATCATTATGTTGTTCTTCATCTAGATTTCTGAATAATAGGTTCTTCTCCGTGCTAGACTCGATTCTTGCTCTTTGTGATGGTGTTTTTGGTATAATGACTTTAGGTAAAGGATGCGCGTTGGATAAGCTATTTGGATCGATGGATTCTGCAGATACTGATGTTCTACGTCCAAGATTGTATCCTTGCGGTATGCCATTATCAGCTGTATTTGATGAAGGTGGCGCCGCAGATGCTACGCCACGACTAGAGGGTGAAATGGCACCAAGCCTATCACGTCCGTCAGAGTGACGAGCTCCGGAGTTGGGAGCACCATCATCAAATTCATCTTCCCGGTGCATCTCAATATCGCCAGGACCATGCATGGCTGGGAAAGGTCTATTCCACATGATACCTCCGGTTGACGGTGATCCGGAAGGTACAGCACCGGTATGAGGAGACGGGGCACCACGATGACCTCCTCTCACGATTGAAGGAGGATGCTCTGAGAAGGGACTTGGATGATTACTGCTATCATAATATGCTTGCTTGCCATTTCCGTTTCCATTTACGGGTGCACCTGATCCAAAGGTATAGCCTTGTCCGGCGAGAGATGGGAGAGAACCTTTCTTCTTCAGTGCTGGATGATTAGCATGTAATTGAGGTGGGAATGCGCTTGATGCGGAACCAGAAGCAGAGGTTCCGGCAGGTGCGAGTGACTTGCTTCTTGCGACGGTGGAGATGGGCATCATGCCCATTGCACCTTCAGCTTGGGCGATGGAGGCACGGCCGGCGATGCGCTGTTCCTCTAGTTTGGCATTGAACTGGATGAACGGAAGTAGATGTTATCAGCGCTAATCTACACTGCGATGCTCGCTGGCCCTCTTCGAGCAACTCCATGACCCTCATCTAGAGTGCCTTCGCCACGAGAGCTCGACCATCCAGATGTACAAGACGGACAGACATCCACTCACCCAATTCGCACAGAACTGCAGGACATCTTCAGGCTGACCATGAGCTACCGCCTTGTTGAGGTCTTGCAGGATAGCAGCGTAGACAGGCGAGAGTGCCATGATTGATGGTGTGTCGTTCTGATGCTTGTTGTTCCCTGTCTCTCTCGGTCTACTTCTTGCCCTTCTCTTCTGTCTTCAACAATGCAATTACTGTGCACTAATGCAAGATGGTTGTCCGATGCACAGGATGAGAGACAAGTGCAGGGCAGAGTGTGAGTGGGCCGCACTGTCGCTGAAGAGCAGGTATTGGTATGCAAGGTTGTTTGAAGCAGAGCAGAGAGTGGCGTATTATCGATAGCCTCCAAAGCAGGAAGAGGGCGGGCTTGCAACGAGGAATTGTAGGTTAGAAGCAAGAGCAGGCAATACTGATGCTACAGTATCACACATCCAGTGCAATACCTCGTACGTGGTGTGGCTTGTTCGACTGTTCTGCATGCACTATCTATGCGAACACTGGCCGGATCTGGTTAGAATGGCGCGCAGTTGCCTTTTTGGGCCAGCAAAGAGAGCGTGGCAGATCAGTGGTGGTGGACACAGAAGCGAGTGTGGTGGACGATGATACAGATAGTAGTGATAGCTTGTCACTGTAATCGTGCAGATGGAGGCTTTACGTGGCTTGGGTACTGTGGTGCATAGTCTGGCGGATATGCTGGAAGACTGTCACTTGGGAGGGCGCGAAAATGAAAGCATGAAGATACGCCTTGAGAAAGCTCTCGAGCAACGCAGCAAGGATGCAGCCTCAAGACTGACGGTAGACGTGCTGGATCATCCCTTCCCTTCTGTCGTGGGCTGCTATAGGTATGAAGCTGCATCTTTTTATGAAGCAAAGACCGGCGCGTCATGAGCAGAAAACAAGAGAACATGAAGCGGCGTGCGAGAGAGGGACTGGCATTGCTGCTTCTGTGTTCTACTTCCCTATTCACTTCACCAGCAATCTAGTTCGCTTGCTGCTTCCCTTCTAATGTCTCCCATCTGCTGGTATACTTCTTGTACAGGCTATAGAAGCCTGCATGACGGTAAGTTCGGACTCGATGGAAGCCATTTCAAGGGAAGAAGGGAAGCTAAGAAACTTCCTGAGTTATCTGATTCGAAGCAGCTCACAGACCTCGCTCGGTATGGCCGCTTTGCTGCTTTCGTCTGTCGAGTCGTCCTTCACCTCTCTTTCCTCTCTTCCCATACCCTCTCCCTCACATCTACACGCCGAGTACCGTCAACACACCCGTTCCATGCAGTAACCACAAGATACGATGCATCATCGAGAGTAGTACCATCTGGACAGCGTCAGTCTACACTACGACTCTGCATGCTGCTCCTCTGTGGCTAGGCTGCTTCTGACCACTTTCAGAGAGCTGCATACGAGCGACGCGTCCTGCAGGACCACCCTCATAACAATCCCAACAACAGCTCGCCAGCCTTGGTTTGCAGACCCTCTGCTGGCCAGTGACAACAGCAGCCCGTCTTCATCTCCCACGTCACCATCCTAGCCTCGTCCATCGTCCATTGCAGCCCACCTCGGCCTTCACCTCTTCTCATCATGCCAGCCCAACGAAGAGGCAGAGGGCGCTCCTCCTCAGTAGCCACTTCCAGTCGAGCACGATCCATCTCAGCAACTCCATCAACAATGACAGACGATACCGGAACTGAAACTGGAACTCGTTCTCGTTCTACATCCTACTTTACAGGAACTTCAAGAAGTGGTACTCCTCGATACAACCATGTTCAAAGATTCAAATCTAAACAATGGCAAGGGGCCAACAAAAAACGCAATGCATCTAGATTAGCTTCTACTTTCTCTTCGTCTTCAAGTAGAAGTAGTTCAATTGATCCAAATTCTAGAAGAGCAATGTCTGTTTTATCTTCTGTTACAGATCGTACTACTTCTTCAACAATAGATGGTGATATCATTGATGAAGAAGAAGATGAAGCTCAAGCTAATGCTACAGCTAGAAAAAATATTGATATCCCTAATGGAGATGAACAATGGATCACTAGTATTACGGAATCAAAAGGTTCTACTGGTATTAGAACTGTTGGAATTGCGGCTTTTCAACCTTCTACTGCTACGTGTATACTCACTCAACTGAATGATTCACAAACCTACATTAAAACTATTCATACACTTTCAGTGAGTCGAGGTTGTTTTGAGTTTCTTGCCGCTTGCTAACTGACTAGCCTTGGTCTGTATCTTTTCTTTCAATCTGCTGCTCGCCTTCTTTCCTTATGCCTTCGGTTATCCTCGGGCTTTTCATTACGACCATTATTTCGGCTTTCTCCTCTTCTCTGTTATCCTTCTTCCACAGGTCCGTTGGCCTTCTATCATTCTCACGCCCGAGACTCCCAACAAATCTAATCAACCCATACATCACCTACCCCATGGTATTGTCGATCCAACAATGATCAAACCAGATCAAAGTCAACTTATATCATATCTAAACCAAACATTTGGCACTAAAAAACAAACTTCACGATCTAGACAAAGATTACGAGAAACAAGTTTGGCTCCTTCTATGATGTCCGGTACAAGTAATAGAGAATCTTCTCAACCTGCTGCTGGTGATGGTGTTGCGGCTGGGAAATATGATGGTGTTGCAGTTGAACCTATAAAAAGAAGACTTTATGATTCTGAAGCTGGTTTGGAGTTTTGTACTGAGTTGATCATTCAAGATGAGGAGACAGTTATGACGATGTAAGTGATACTCAATTTCACATACCAAAGAAGAGGTCCCTTTCCTACTTTCTTACGTCTGCTTGACAGCTTATGAACTGATAAAATTCTTCTTTTTCTCGCTTGCAGGGATTCCATCAAAAACAAATATTATGCTCTCTCAGCTGCTTCTGCTCTTTTTAAATGGTTAGAATCAATGGGAAGAACTTTTCAAGCTAGAAGCTTAAAAGTTCGTTATTCACCTTTAGAGGGAACTATGATTATTGATGCGGAAACTGCCAAGAATTTGGAATTAGTAGAGAATGTGAGTTCTCATATCTTCTCATAAGTCTCTCATGTTTTTGTAATGCTCGTTGTGACTGATTTCTGATCTTCTGTCTGTCATCTCCGCTTGCATGTTCAGCTTCTCGATAAGAGAGGACGACATACACTGTATGGCTTCCTTAATCACTGCTACACTCCGATGGCGGCTAGATTGGTGAATGAGCATGTTTAGTTATTTGCAGAAAGCTTTGGCTAATACCGAGATTGTCCTTCCACAGCTCCGAAGCAACATTCTCTCTCCATCGACAGATGACAAGGTCATTGAAACTCGTCTAGACGTCATAGCAGAGTTTATGGCATCTGAAGATCGTTTCAAGAATGTTCGAAAAGCATTAAAAGGACTAGAAAGAATTGACGCAGATAAAATTACAGGTAGTATACAAACTGCTATTTCAATTAATTCAGCACAAAGAAGTCACAACAGAAAGAATTTAGATCCTTCAAAGGAAAGCGAAAGAAAATTGGCTTTAATGCTTCAATTGAGAGCTTTTATAAAAGCTATTCCTGCTATTAAAAACTGTCTATTGGAAGATGGTGGTTGTCAAAGTGCTATGTTGAATACTATCGGAAACATCTTAGGCGATGAAAGATTGACTATCATTGATGAAGAGATCAATAATACGCTCAATGAAGCAGTACTTTCGGTAAGCTTATCCCAACAAGGTATTCTTATCTTGATGTTACAGAAGCTGACTTTGTTCGCGATTTCACAGTCAATGACAAAGACCGCTCTTTCAGCCAGAACATCAAGAGTTTTCGCCATCAAAGCAGAAAGGAAACGTTTGCTCGACGTAGCTCGAGAAACCTACAAAGAAAATATCAATGACGTAGATGAATTATTGAAAGATTTACAACTGAAATACCCAGATCAATTAGACGATATTGAACTCGCTTATTCCTCTTCTGGTGGTTTCACTTTCCTTATAAATGAAGCTATTCTGGAAGAGAAGGGTGGCGAACTACCTCGTATCTTCAGCAAACTGGTATGTCAGGCAGAACTAGGGCTAAGTAGCTTTTTCAAGATGCTGAGTTTATCCTTCACTGCTTTCTCAGGGCAAAAGAGGCAAGAAGTTGGCATTCACTTGTGTTGATCTCGTGCGCCTTCTTTCTTACCCGCGGACTCGACGAAGTCACCGCTTACACCTTCTGTATGCCCCAGCTCAAACGCAATCAGCGAATCAAGCAAAGTTTAGATGAGGTGTTCCTCCTATCTTCCGAGTGAGCATAAGCAAGCTATCTCTTCTACGACATCGTACTGACTGATCGTTCTTGGTAAGCGTACTGGACGAGCTTCTTCAAGCTATCAGTCCACATATTGCGGCTCTATATCGCTGCTCGGAGGTTCTAGCTATGCTAGATATGCTGGTGGCGTTCGCACATGTAGCGATTACCTCTTCCTCCTATGTCCGACCCGAGTTTACGGACACGTTGGCTATCAAGGATGGCAGGCATCCTGTTCTCGGTAATTGAAGGTTTTATTGGCAAGTCCGTATCGGAATACTGAAGTGCTCGTTTGACATACATAGAACGCTACAAGTTTACGGATGGGGCTTTCGTTCCCAATGATACTTACGCTACGGAAGCAGCTAGCTTTCAGATTCTTACAGGCGTAAAAGAAAGCTCATCCTGCTGCGTTAACCTGCTGAAAGCTGACAAGGCGTTCTGTACTAGCCCAACATGTCGGGAAAGACCACCTTTCTCAAGCAAATCGCCATGCTGGTGATCATGGGTCAGGTAAGTTTGGCTGTACATCGCGTTTTGAACATGGCCATTGACTTGTGGGCCATCTAGATCGGATCATATGTTCCAGCAGACTACGCTTCCTTCCGTCTTCATGATGCTCTTCTGACTAGACTTTCAAATGACGATTCGATTGAAGGTAATCTGTCCACTTTCGCATTGGAGATGAAGAGCATGTCGTAAGTTTGGGAAAGACCATTCCAAGTCAATTGGGGAGCTTGGCTTACCTCTATCGGTCTGCAGCATGATCATATCGGCGCTCGCAACGACCGAGAAAGCTCTCGTCCTTGTCGACGAGCTAGGCCGCGGTACAAGTCCGCAGGAGGGTATGTGGCTATTATTTCAAGAAATTACGAGTGCAGTACTCATTCCTCTCTACCTTAAGGTGTTGGAATTGCTCACGCGATCGCTGAGGAGATCATTCGTTCAAAAGTCAGTCATCTGAAACGTATGTTAACTCAAGGAATGAGGCCTGACGAAACGATTTCATCCCGTTCATTAGGCATTCTGCTTCTTCGCAACTCAGTGCGCTTTCACTCTTAACTTATTGATGGAAAAACTGTCTGAGAATCTGGCCACAGCTTCCTCGACCTGTCTACGACCCTTTCAATGTATCCCAATGTCGTCTCTCTTCATTTAGAGACCGAGATGGGCGCTGTGAACGATGATGGCGAATACGACAAGGAATTCGCTCTCACCTTCTCCCATAGAGTCAAAGATGGTCATACAACAGCAACAAATTATGGGCTCGAAATCGCAAAAGTCGCAGCTTTACCTAGAGACATGCTTCTCTGGGCAAAGGAGGCAGCGGATCGGCTGGGCCATCTCGAAGAATCTCGAAGGAAAGATGCACCTGGCACAAAAGTAAGATTCGGCTGTTACTGTTATCCACTTACTACTTGCTAACTCCCGCTGCCTAGATTGCAAACAGGCGAAAGGCATTGCTTAATGTCAGTACCGGCTGACGTTACAAGGATTCATTCTTTGACTGACTTTTGCCGTTTCTAGACTGTGGCAGATTTGCGACAAGCCTTTCAAAGGTAAACGATCCGCTGTTCATCAAAGTACTGCTGCTAAGTCCATGCCTTGTCAGCTCACGTATGCCCGAATACGAACTTCGTGACTATCTCGAAACCATCCAGAATCGAGCTCTCGAGGATTTGACTGCAGCGCTTCCTTCTGAGGGAGATAGCACGCAAGTTGTTTCGGACGAGACTAACAATGCGAAGAGTGATATTACTACTCAGTCAACATCCTGTGTGATGCGCATCGCGAGAAGCGTTACTGGACCCGAATCTTCCCGCTCCCGCGAGGAGCCGCTCGGCGACGGTTCTACAAACACGCCTTCAAAGGCAGGGCGAGCAGACAGCCGCATCAGCTCAATGCAATCCGGACATTTGGCGGATCGAGAACGCAGCGTTACGGTGGACGCAGAGTGAAGGTGCACTGTCTTTCGAACAGGATGCCTCGTTTTTGGCTGAACAGATAGCAATAGGTTGGCTTCATATCATGGCATGGGTAGATTTACAAGCTTCGTGCGTGTGTTGAAAGGCAAGGCAGCGAATACTGCAAAGAACAATGTACAATAGCACAGGCAGCGTAAACAGAGAACATTCGCTTAAGGGCAGAAACAAAGGTTGGAGGTGTAGCAGGGCGCGATATGGCGAAGTATAGCTCAATGCCAACCTGTATTTGACGAGGCAGATCACGAAGAGCGTTTATCCTCGCATGCGACGATCATGTGCGATTTCCGAGAAGTGCGCTACGTGATCTATTGCATCCTCTACGATTGAACCCTCATCTAGACGCTGCTGTTCTTCAAGTCTGCGCTGAGCGCGAATGCGGCGCCTCTCAATCTCTTCTTCGCTGATACCAGGTTCTGCAGTCTTGATGACATCAGGATGGATACCCATTGCTTGGGCAGCCTCGGGATCCATGTAGCGTACAGGTGAAGGTTGAGGCATGCTGAAGGAATAGTGTAACGACGAGGAAGGCTTCGAAGTCAGGCGCCTGCCTGGCGGACCTGTCGCCTCTTCATCGTCACTTGTGTCGTCCTTGGCCGCACCGGCCTGACCTTTCTCGATGTCAGCAGAAGGAGCGGCATTGACAGGGCTAAAAGGCACAAATGGAGAAAACGGGGCTCCAGCTCGCTCGGCGGCTTCACGTCGCCCTCTGCTGCAGCTCCTCATCGATTTGACGGACTTAGTATCGCTATCGACCTGATTTTCAACATCCTTGTTCGCTGCCTGAGCCGTTTGCAAGGTGAAATTACCGCCCAGCCAGGGCGATTGTCCAGCACCGGCTGAGAACGGCGAGTATGGTGGTAGAGTCGGATCATTTCCATTACGGATGTTTGACAATGGCAAAGGACTTGGACGGTCCTTTTTGCGTCGAAATATGCCTGCAAGGCCTTTACCTTCATCCCCGCTGCTTTCTTGTCCGTCTGCAGGGGGGATCAGTCCGGTACAGATGGATGGAGATAGTAATGCAGGACTCACTCGGCAAGGTTTTATTGCCCATCTGCTGGTTTTGTCTGTGCTTACGCCAGAGGAACCCTCCCAAACCAAGTGCGGTGACGACAAAAGCGAGAATGCACAGGATGAAGACAGTGTCTGTAGCAGATGTGTGTCATCAGCTTCCCGCAGTCCGAACGATGTAGAACTGGCTATGGACTCACTGCCTGAACCGTCGGGCGGGGCGTTTCCGTCAATCATATCAGGCTCGACGGCTGCTCCGCTGCTCAATGCTAACATGCCATCTTCGGTTTGCGTTGCGGATGATTTGGCTGGCTGACCAGTCGGAGATTCAGACAAAGTGGTTTTGTTCTTGCCCGAGTGCTTGGGCTTTGATGCTTTGTCAGTGTCCGCCATTTCGATAAGGAAAGTCCTGAGCCTCGTCAGCTCAGCCCCGAGCTCACTTGGAGGAGCAAAGATAGGAGTGGACTTCAAAGTGGGGGTAAGGTCAGCAGCAGATGCAAGAGTCAACGCTGCAAACACTTTTGCAAGCTGGTGCTATGCTCAAGAGTCAGTCGTCATGGCTATGCAAGATGTCGATCTATCCGACCAAAATTGCTAAAGAGTGAAGCCAGGTTACTATTCCAACAGGTCCAACACGATGCCTGATAGATAGACTGTTAGCAAGAAAACTAGACAGGGTTGTATGCGAGCCCTTACCAGCTGCTACAGTTTCACCACCGCGGCGCAAGAGTATTCTGCCCATATTCTTGTTCGCTGCAAAGGTCTCTATAGGTATACTTGAAATCTTGCCGGATGGAGCTGATGAGCGAAGTTTGATAACGACCCTTGCAGAAGCTCCTCTTGACACCATCCTGTGCAATTGTATCAGCTCAAGGCCCATCTTCAAAGACGGCGAGAGCCGGGCACCGTACCGCGGGCTGTGCTTTATGACTTCGCCGGTTGCCCTATCCAGAGTCGCCTCGATCTTGGTAACGGTTGCCGGTGTTTCTTTGCTGTGATAGAACAGCTCCACCTGTGGTCAGAAACTGTTCAGCGAGGTCGTTCCCTTGGATGCGGCGGCAGACTCACGGCAGAACCAGTTGTTATCGGGAACTTCAGCTCAAACGTAACTATCTGAGCAAGAAAAGACGAAGCCAGTGGTATCTTATGTTCCGGTTCGCACAACACACAACCGACGTTGACGTATAAAGGGTCGATCGCTGCAAGATACAGGGTGACGTTGGATCCAGCCGTCGCGTAGGAGGAGGGCTCGCCATCGAGTTCAATACCTGCAGCTCGGTCAGCAACTTTATAAAGGAATACTGTTAATGAGACTGCAACTTACTCTTCACAACTGCTGTTTCGTCGCCGGGAAGAACCGCTAATTTTTCGCCTACTTGGACAACTCCACTCTCGATTCGGCCAGATACTCCTAAGCCGGAGGGGCCAGTAGTTTGACCCTTGAAGACATTGGATACTGGTATTCGTAGAGCGGCTTCCAAAGCGCGCGCTGGGACCGCAAGGGTATCCAAGGTCTCTAGTATTGTCTTGCCATCATACCACGCGCTCAAATCTGGCGATCGCCGCTCAACCAGATTCTCTCCGGACATTGCTCCGCAAGGTATGAAGGAGAGCTTCGACTGGTTATACCCAGCTTGTATCAGAAAAGGCTCTAACCGCTCCACGATGTATTCGAAGCGATGTTGTGACCAATTCACCTAAGAAAGCCTTACTTATTAGCGAAACATCCATTTTACCAGCGGAAAACACGTACCGCATCAAGCTTGTTCACAGCCACCACGAGCTGCTGTACACCGAAACTCCTTACGAGCAGCGCATGCTCGCGAGTTTGACCTCCCTCGTTGAACCCGCTCTCAAAAGCACCCGTCGATGCGTCGACTACCAAAAGCGCCGTATCTGCTTGCGAGGCGCCTGAGATCATGTTTGGTATGAAATCCCTGTGACCCGGTGCATCAAGTAACGTGAATCGCCTATGTTTTGTCGTGAACGAGTCTATACCGATATCTATAGTAACTCCCCTGTTGTGAAAGTCAGCCTCGCATAATAAATCCTTGTCCGAAATCTCACCTTTCTCGTTCTTCTGGCCGAGCATCCAAAGCCCAGGCATGCGCGAACGAGCCCTTCCCAAGCTTTTCAGACTGTCTCTGATTGGCGCTCACCACTCGCTCGCTCAACTCGCCTAACTCTGCCAGCATTCGCCCCATCAAAGTGGACTTTCCGGCATCGACATGACCTGCAAGTGTTGTCGTCCATCAGCGCTGAATAACGTTGCGATGATGCGCCACCATACCAATAACGACCATGCTGATGACAGGCTTATATTCACTGTCGAGTTCTTTTTGCTTGATCTCTTCGATGAGCTTCTCTTTAGCTATTGATATTGTCGGCAGGGCTGAGGTGTCTTCCGGAGTATAGACATCATCGTCATCAAGTCCCAGACCTTTGAGATCTTGTGATAGCTGCGAAGTAGAAGCAGGGGGATGGCTCGTTCCAACTTCCGAAGGCAACGTGCTACTCTTTGATAGACTACTGGACGCGGCAGGCTTGCCTTTGTGAGTCGTTTTGGTGGGTGTTCCAGGTCGACTCGAGGCAGGCGTGGTACTCTTGGAGGACCCCGCTATCTTCTTACGCTGAGCGGCTAGTTTGTTGTTTTTGGTAATTGGGTGGAGTGACATGCGATGGAACGAGGAGTCAGCCATGCAGACTATGACGGAAAAGATTTTGTCTTCAAGAGTATTCGTCCATCGACCGATAGAGGGAGTTCGTGGAATATGGTCATTTGCGAAGCGGAGTGACGTGACGGCCGGCTTCAGCCATTTTGCTTTGCTGATGATTCTGGCTGGAGGGCAGTGTTGGCAGCTTCTCAAATCCTGCATTGATGGCTCGTGTAGTGATATCTTCTGGCTCGGGCCCAGTGTGTGGCATATGCGAAGGAGCAAGAACGCCAGCAAACGATGAAGGATGTGTAAGTTTCTGATTATTCGTCTGGAATAGTCTTGATGAGGGCAATTGCCAGACATTGGCGGCCTCCGGCACTTGCTCCTCGGCAGCATGTTCTGAACTAGACGGTCCAGCGCGTGTGACAGCTGCCCCCCGCTGTAGACGTTGCTGTAACTTCGAGAGTTTAGATTCCGACTTTGCTGGATCTGACTGTTCCAGTGTCGTCATTGGCGCATCTTGGCTTGCCTCAATGGGCACGCTGCTAGCAAGACTACTGAGCGGGCGGCGAGTTGCTGTTGAACTGGCTGTCTGGGCTTTTGAGGCAAGTTTGCTTAAAGTAGGCTTGTTGATAGCATCGCTAGGAGCCTTATTCTTTGCAGCAGCCAGCGAAGCCAGCGAGGGAGCGCTACTAGAGGATGATTTCCTAGCACTAGCAGCCAGAGCTGACAGACTCTTCTTTGCTGGGGCTTGCATCGCGGCCGATGAAGATTGCGATGAATCGAGGGATTGCTGCGTGTTGTCTATTGCCAGCTGCATTTCCGTGTCTTGGGCCAGACGAGCATCTTCCAGTTCGTCTAAGTTTCACCAGGTTTCAGGTTTCAAAATCGGGTCGATGGACGTGTACGATATAAAGTAGGTGATAGGAAGGGGAAGAGGGAATGTGATGTGGGGTGGAAAAGCTTACCTGCTTCTGCTTTTTCTTTGGCTACACTCTTCTTATGTTGCTGGTCTAGTAGATATGCGATCGTCTTCTCTTGGTCAAAGTAGTAGTACCATAGAGCGTCTTTTATTTCCTTGTCGGACACGCCTGAACTAGATCCAAGAACAGATTGCACACTGCTAAGGCCAGAAGCTAGCTCGACTGTGAAGTCATTCAATAATCAGGATGTCAGAAGTCGTGCTCGTGTTCGGTCGTCTCTGTGTATGACCAGGATGCTTGGATTGGCTGTCGTAGCATAGCATAACGCACCTTGCTGGTCCTGTGTGATGCCGGCTATTAATACAAGACTATCAGCTGGCTTCAGCTGACAAGGAAGAGGCGGCTGAACTCACGATACTCTTCCTGTTCTTCATCTGAGAAAGCGGCGTCATCGAGTTCATCTGCAACAAGCCTGTCAGTACAGCTGTATAAATCAAGAAGCGCAAAGATTCAGACAACCTACCGTCCAAGTCAAGATTGCGCACAGCTCTATGGCGAGACATGCTGAATGATGCGAAAAGCTGACGTGAAGGCAAGAGCCTGTTGGATTGCAGTTGTAGCTATCGGGTACGAATGATCGAAGCTGTAACTGCTGCAAAACACGTAGGAGACGAAAACGCAGGTGAAGCGCATTACAGCTAACACAGACCGACTTGTCAAGTTTTTGGCTATGCACTGATGTGTTTTGAGGCAGATTGGAGGTACTTCAGATTTCAAGTGTAATTTTGCCATTAAATTAAACTGTGTACTCCTAGAGTATACTCTCGCTAATTTCCGGAACTCAAAATAAGCTTGGACAAAGCTGTTTATAGCCTTCAGCATATGCTGGAAAAGTATAAATCGCCTTTTATTCTTCTGATTAGCTTGTTCAGAGCGGTATATAGAGCGATTTAGTTGCGCCACCGGGTCTTCTTAGCGAATCAAGGTCGTGTTGACTTCGGCTCGACAAGCCAAATATACATTGTGCACAGTGCGGACCACAACTATGATCTATATCCATTTTCAGCGGGTGTCTGAGTACCGCTATCGACCCGATCTTGCTCCCTCTGATCCCTGAATTTCTGCTCCTCTTCGAAACTACCAGGTAACGGATACTCTTTGATCTGTATAAGAAGAACAAGACAGCCAATATTTAGCGCAAGCTTCGACTGGATCTCCGGGAGGCGAGAAGGTATCTTCATCAGTGTACTCACAGGCAGACTTATCAAGAAATTCAGGACTGCTAACAATCCGTTCATGATGAAAACCCATCTTAAGGATACTTTATAACTATCTACTGCTTTTTGTCTGATTTCAGGTTCTAGACTTGGTATAATACTTGAGACTTTACGTATTTTTTCAATAAGCTCTTCTGATCCTGGTCCGGTTATTCGTTTCTTGAGTTGCGCTGCTAAGATAGCTTGTAGAACACCACCACTGAGACCGACACCAAAGACTTGGCCACAATATCGGAAGAGGTAGCTGATACCGGTAGCTGACGGACAAAAAGAGATTAGCAGTGAAATGAAGATGGCACGAATGTAAATGAAGTCTCGCACCAACTGCCATGTCTGATCGCTCTACATTAGCGAGCAGAGCTATCAGTAGAGCCGTGACTATGATGTGAATGAGCATTAAACGTGGAGTCCCTGCAAGGCACTGTAATTGAATCTCACCATTTCCGCCTGTTCCAATTCCATGAGGGAAAGGATTGAGCCAGTCTGTCCATCTAGGCGTCTCATCCATGCGGGCCATCATGATGGCTCCCACAATGGGCAGGAAAGCCAGGAGCAGATTAAGGTAGTAGTAGTTACCTGTGCGTCGCATCTAATAAGTCAGTCAAGGCAAGAATTGACGTCAGTGAACTGCGACTTTATCAGGTAGTACGCGGAGAATGTCCATACAATGTAGCCAGCTAGAAGAGAACCTATGGAGAGCGCAACAGCGTTTGGCACAAGGTGGTAGCCTGCTTCCTTTGGCTCGGCGCCTTGCACGACTTCGTAAAATAAGGGGTAGTAATACAGAACTACCAAGGAGAGAAGTCCAGTCAGACGAGACACGTGTATGGCGATGATTATCGTTGCACCGCAGACTCACCCGTAAAGTTGATGGCTGAAAATATGAAGTTGCTCCATGCGATGCCTTGATAATGTCGACGCCATAAGTAAATGTTTTCATCGAATAAATTGCAAATATTGGGAACTCACATATAGGTGACCAATGAGACAAGATTCTTAAAGGCATAACGGGATTAGGACTAATTTTAGCTTCTACACCTAAGAAAACACCTAAGAAAATAATAAAAGTAATAAAAGTAGACCAAACTTTTGTATCTTTCCAAGGTAAAGAAAAATTGTTTTTAAAACTTAAAGAAAGTAAAAAACTTGAGATACAAATAATTAATGATAAACAACCTAACCAATCTATTTGTTTTAAAGCTGCTTTTTTACTTTTAACTTGTCCTGGTATTGTATATTTTACGAATAAAAATACTAATATCCATGCTAATGCTAAAAATGGAACTTGAATCAAGAACGCAAAACGCCAATCGTATTTTGCTACGATTAGACCACCTAGTGGAGCTCCAAGAGCGGCGCCTGTCATTTAAAGGTGAGACAGATGGAAAGGGGCATCAGTCAATACGCTAGAATATTGATATTATAGACAAGACCAGCGGGAAGATGGTTACTCACCTAGTCCATAGAAGATATTGACAATGCCTTGTATAAGGCCTCTTTTCTTAAGGGGTATTATATCACTAGCAACAATAGAAGAAATCGTCATGATTCCACCACCACCGCAACCCGCGAGAGCTCTGGCCGCAATGAGCATAGGCATACTCTTCGCCACTCCGCATAGCAGGGTACCGAGGGTGAAGAGGAATATTGCAATGAGGGAAGCCATGCGCCTTCCTATAATATCACTCAACTTCCCATATAAAGGTGTTGTCGTTGCTAGTGCTAGAAGATAGGAAGTACCGAGCCATGATACTTGATTGCTGGATTGGAAGCTTGATGAGATGGGCCCGACGACTGCGATGGAGACAGTCAATACGGTTGCCTAGCTATTAGCGACAATGTTTCTTACGAGTCGCTACGATAGTGGCTATAATGTCCGAAATTGCAGAAGGTTAGCAACTGCTTCTTATCTTTGTCGGGCCGTGAACGCACTATCAAGAGCTCCTAGGAAAACACCGAGCTAGAGGCAGCACGACAGCAGCAAGTCAGTCTAGAAGACATTGGATTAGCACTTCGAATTTCCCCATAGCATACCCAATTCGCAGCTAATATGGTCGCTGTCCTTGATCTCGATAAATTGGCCGGATTGTCCGGGTTCTTCGTATCTGCGGCACCGCTGCTGCTTTCCAGATGACCTTCTTCTGGGCGTCTCAGGAGCGGAGTACGCTCGTCATTCAGCACTGCCATGAGGCGAAGGAAGTAGCCGATAATCACAGCGACAAGTTAGCATGTAAGAAGCTGTCATTCTCAGCCGCGCACACTCTTTCACCATTGCCATATCCTCGATCACGACTCGCAGTCTAATAATTGCGATACTGGACTATGCCTGGGGATCAGCTTCCGGCTGACATCTGGGTAGCGGGCATTAAGTGAAGAGTAGACCTCTGTAGCAAGGCTGTTGAGCAGTTCTGCGGTGAAGACTAGTGCTCTATATATTCAAACATTGCGCATCTTACTCGATCGTCGTATGCTGTCAACCTTCCTGATAGAGAATAGTCCGGCTGCGAGCACAGTAATAATAATGCAATAATGCGCACTACAGCTAGACAATATGCACATGGGTGTGATGATGATGATGGAGGCACATCAGAAGGGCTGCTACACCGCGCTTGTGCGTCGTAAGCATGTGCTTGTAATGGGATGTGCAGGAGGGCTGCTGGATGGGCTGACAGCGTGCAGCAAGAAGCAGAGTCTGCAATGTGCATTTGGGCGGGCGCAGAGCTTGTTGCGCCAGCATCACTATCCTTCATCAGCACACATCCTCGCTCAACGCGTAAAGCTGCCTGTACGCCATCTCTCGGTCGAGTCGCCGACCCACCCACCTCGCCAGCAAGGTTCAAAAAGAAGACAGGCATTCCATCCCAGCTGGCATTGAAGGAATAGCGCTGGAGCTTGTTGGTGCGGACGGGAGGCCAGCAGTCACCACCAGTCTGGTCAGAACATACGCTCCACTCTTGCTTGTCCTACGACTGCTTCAAATTCAACTCCATCTCTCTGTGGTCCACCATGGGCATCTTCACATTTGACAGCCTTCGACGCGAAGGCATTCAGCTGACGAGTCCGCTTCTCGGCTCATCAGCATCATCTTCGGGTAACAGCAACAATGCAGGCTCGCGTAGAGCTTCCTCGGAGAGCAGTTTACGGGACGAGATTAGCAGGGAAGAGCTCGTCACCACTGCTCCCTCCAGCAAGACTCCGACGCATCTGCTGCGCCTCTTTACGCGCTCGAGGTCCATCGTCCTAGTATGCCTGTCATGCATTATCCTGCTTCTCCTGCTCTCACTGCCCTCAATCGACGCGTCATCGTACACCAAAGACCTGAAAGCACTCCATGCAGACTGGTCAGATGTACTCGCTTCGAAATGGAAAGAAGCAACAAGCTCGACTTCTTCCTCGAAGCCGACTCTCGACCGATCGTGGGACTACTACGCACAGAATGGTATATTCGTGAATCAAAGAAACAATCAGTCATTACCGCAGAATAGAAGAGCAAGATTCATACCGGTTGACAAGATCGATGAACTTGCTGAGAAAGGCTTGTCTGGTCTCGAAGGGGAAGTCAAGCTGGGGGATGGGTTTGATGAGGTCGGAAAGTATGTGCAGGGTGAGTTGGCAGTCTTCTTACCTCAACACTGTCTACTAGTCGTAATTGACCATCGCTCACCCTACAGCTGTCAATCACAAACGACCAAATGCAATCAGCGAACTTTCGTATCTCCAGAACAAGACTGTACTTTTGATCGTGAGTGGTTAACATCACTATGAAGCGCAATGCCCTCATAAAGCTCACCTATGACTGGCAGGGCGACTCAATTGACCGCTTCTCTCTCGACTTTACGTGTCGTTCAATCCTCTACGGGTCTACCCTGACCTACCGCGAGCTTCATCACGAGCCACACGACCTTTCCCGCATAACACGAGGTGGTAATGACCTAGATGAATTCAGTGAACCACACCACTGTGATCTAAATTCGGAGATCTTTCCAAATACCTCAATATGGTCATTAATGGTTTATGGAGTAACATCAGAAGAAGAAGAATGGTCACATAAACCTCAAGCATTACATCCACGGAAATATGATGCTAAAATACGTTATTTTGCTGAAAAGTTCAAAGAAAATAATAATGGATTACAACCTGATTTAATTATAGTTAATACTGTTTTATGGGATCTAGCTACTTTTAATCTTAGAGATGCTATTGCTGAAATTCCAGCTCAAGAACAATTATCGTGGCAATATTTGAGGGAATTCAAGAATAAAACATTAGATTTACTAGATTTAATTGATGAATTATGGCCAAATGCTGCCAAGATGTATAGACCTAATCATGCAATGAGACATGGTTCAGACGGTACTTGGTAAGTCACTCCTCGTTTGTGGGCTATGCATACAGCCAGAGTCGCTGATAACATCGCTTGCCTGTGCACATCTGCCTTTACCTATCTTCCAGGTTCTTGCATGGTCTGAATCCTATGCCGAAACCCATTTCAAGAACACCATACATGCCGAACAAAGTAAGTCACGACATTCCCGCCAATCGAATTCCACTCTTGTCGTAGCGGCTCAATTGTTGATTGCACTTTTTTGTTCAGGTTCTACAACTGAATCAAATCGTCGACGAAATACTGTCAAGCAAGCAAAATACAGAACGACAGAAACCATTCTGGCCATTCGATATTCGACATGCGATGCAGGAATATGTTCTCGACTTTCAAGATAGCGTACATACTGGAAGTACAGGACGGACAATTTACGCTCAAATGCTCGCGTATTATATCAAGATGTTGACTTGAAATGCAGAGAAGCAACGACAATGTTTATACTACCAAGGAAGTTCTACGAAATTGTAATTGAATATGAGAAGATGGGCAAATGACTGGCACTTTCTCCAGACTGGAAGAACGCTCTGCTGACTCGACCAAGCATTCACTCAAGTGGCGACTTTCCCGATAAAACACCGTTTGTGATAGCCTTGTACTACTGATGTTTAAGGCCAACATTGAGGTCTTGAAGAGCTCAGTGGATACCAAATACCGGTAGCATTCAAAGCACTTCCATATCGGAACAGGAGTCGGCACCTCGGCGAGAACCTTCTTTCTTTCAGACCACTTTCGCGTCGTTTCTTCGCAAGGTTTATGGTAAAAGGGAATCAAGATCTAACACAGACTTCTGAACTTATCGTACCGCTAAACTGCTGTATGCAGCGAGAAGCATCGTTGCAGCGAATGCGAATTGTCAAAGTGGATCAGGACCCAGACCCGTCTTCGATCATGAGGCAGAAGGGCTGGTCGTCATGTTGTACGGTAGGTAGTGTATAGGTAAGGTCCCTTTATACACAAGAACTTGGTCAGGGGTCACTTCTTTGTTCCTATGATATTCAAACCTTCTTCGAACCGCGGGCCGATGCCGACAACTTCTGCACGTGACTTGGCAATGTTCCGTTTCAATAGCATCGGCCATTCATCACACCTCCGACCAAGGTTTCGATAGCCGAACACGATGTGTTTACATGAAAGGACTGCTTCAAGAGCACGAAGTCGCACAATGAATAAGCTCCTCGTGCTGTGCATAGCTGTGACTCGCGACAATGCTCACCTTCTGACCTATGCCCCAAGGCCTCAGACACACTTCATAGGTTTTCTGACCAGGGACACGGACAGCGGGACGACTGGTTCAGTTAATCACAGCTAGCACTATTTCACTTTCTTCTCAAGAATATCTGCGGCGGCTGTGGTCGACCGCGTCAGAATGCGAGGCCGCAACAACGCCTTTGTGCGAAGGCAACGTCCTGGCGACGAATATCGTACCAACAGCTATGGAGTGACAATACTGGAGTGGTGAGTGGTCTCATAATAGACTCATCATGTCCCGTACTGAGCAGCGCTCCAACGACTCAGCATACACACTTGCGAAAGCGTCCCGGGACGGTGCACTCTACCCGTAAGCTATTCGCATTTTGCCCTCACATGGATTGCTTCTGATCCTCCATTTGGCAGCTGTGCCAGTGTTCGGCAGCAGATAATGATCATCTCGTCGGCTGTATCAATTCCGACTGTGGAAGAACAGCATCCAACAATTACAGGGCAGATATTATCGCGGTAGGTTCTCGGTGCCTCATTTCGGCCCCTTATCTCGTGCACTGACCGTTACCCAATCCCACAAAAAATATGACTGCAATTATAGCAATGCCCACGTGCATTTGATTACAATCGTGTTCCAGGAGAGAATGCGACCCAACGCACGACGTCTAAACGCACTTCTACGCCGACGCCAACGCCCAAGCCGGCGAGCACTCCTGTGCAGGCGAATTCGACTACGCGTACGTCGAGCACGTCGCCTAAACCAACTTCCAAAACTACAGCTCAGTCGACTCGTATTGCGTCAGCAGCGTCTCAACAGAAAGAAGAGTCGTCACAGCCTGTATATGAGGCCTCAGATCCGGCTAAGTCTACAGACGTGACGGAGAGCAGTGCTGCACTAGCAAAACCCTCACAGACTGTCTCCTCCGGAGCAATCTCCTCTACGAATACTTTGCTGTCGGAAAATGCTCAAACAGAGTCGCTCAATCCGGGTGCTTCTGCTGAGTCGCAGTCTCTGCAACCTTCGGGCAATGGCATTTCAGACGAAGAATTACAGTCAGCGAGAGCGGATGACGCAGCAGCTTCAAGTATATCCCATGAACGCTCTATCAATGCTGCTTCTGCAACCGCTCAAGTTTCTGCAGGCCTTCCAATTCTTGGACCGCTCGATCCCAGCTCACCAGGAAAATTGAGCAATTTGAATGCTGGTGTCATTGCAGGAATCATCGTCGGAATCATGGCAGTCATAACCATCTTCCTAGCACTCTGGTACAGATCATATCGACGTCGTCAGCGTGAAAATCTTCAATCATACCAGATATCTTCTCCTATGCCTACTACGCACGATGATACTACTGTAGCAGAAGCTTGGATGCAATTTGGTGGTGCAAAAGGAAGCATGATTTCGTCTACTCTTGAAGAAGAAAGCGAGAAAAATGCTCCCATCTATAACATGTTCTCAAAACGAGCACTACCTTCAAGTCCAATGATGTCTTCCCTTCATAGAGATCTGTCTATCAAATCACCTACGCAACCCACATTTCCGCACACCGTGCGAAGGGCAAGCGGAAAGGGCATGCTATCCAGTGTTAAAACTAAATGGATGGATGGAATGCGTTCACCACCCCCAGCCTATCCCTACGGCTGCAGTAGCGAGGAGAATCTCATCTCTGTATACAAGCGCCCTGCTGGAACAAGCTTTTTCGCTAGACTGTTAGGTAATCCAATTGAACGTAAACCTGCTCAACCAGTATACCAAGGCCCTAAGCTTCCTCATCCGCATTTCAACGCCGATGAACAAACAGGCAATAAAGCCTTACAGACCCTGCCAGAGGAAGAAGAACCTCGCCAGAGTGAATGCTTGGACACAAACATAGAAGCACGGTATCGATATACTACGGACTATGGAAATGGAAACGAACTACTAGCTCCGCTTCCATCCCCTATGTTTGCGAGGAAAACACCCGCCGATTCAGTCTACGAAGAGCAGAGTGCTACTTCATTCGGTCGACCTAGTATAGCCTGGTCAGCACGGTCAGGGCATAGGGACATGTCCGTGTTCGACGATGGTGAAGAACCACATGACATGAGAGCAACAAGTACTCGAGCACCAAGTCTTGATTTAGCATGGGTCACTCAAGGTGGTGATACTCGTATACCAGTTCCTTCTTGGGCAGCACCGAGAAAAAGACCTTCAATGAGAAGCAAGAAATCTTCAAAATCAGTTTCACATAATAGATCTACTTTCCGCCAATCTGTCATGTCAATGATGAGTACTAGTAGCTCTTCAGCTGCACCTTCTAGATCAAATCATACTTCATCTTCAGGACATTCTAGATCTGCTCATAGCTCAACTGGACCTCTGTCAGATATGCCCGCTTTCTCATCTATACCCTCTTTCAGCCTTGAAATTGGATCAGATAAGGCAAAAGCTGTCTTACAGCTTCTCGTCAATACACCAACGACGCCAGCTCCTCCTATCGCCAACACAGAGGGCAACAAAGCTGATGATCTTTGTAAGGACGAAAGCCGACCAGTCAGTGTAGTAGATCATTCATGCTTCACTCCCAAATCGCGTGATAGCGCTTCCAGTCTGTTATAACCGGGTATATCAGTTCCATTAGTTCCATGTAGATGTCGACTATCTGGCATGAGGGGTTGCTGGAGCCCGGCCCTTTCCTTTTTTAGTATAATACCCATATAGTCAGTTTTCCGTTCCAATTTCGCGTTGTTCTCTTCCGACTGCCACTCTTTTCAGTTGGCCCTTTTTTTCGTGAGTAATAGCAAACATCTTGTCTCTGTTGCAGTCTTTTCTTCGTCTTCCTTTCGCACGAGAATCAACGTTACCGTCGGTCTGCATCGATACTGCGACTGCCATTCGCACTGAAACTCAAATTTCCGATGCAATACCTTCGAGACCTTCACATCATTAGCTCATCTGACACGTGCACTACTCTTTGCCTGTGTTGCTTCGAATTTCAAGGGTTATAAACTATCTCAATTCCCTCCTTCTGCTTTATTGGGCTATACGTATACTGTAAATCTATGAAGCGGCCATGATAGCGTTGACAATATCACCATTATTTTCCTTCAAAGCTTTGACAGCTTTTGCTCTTGAGCACGAAGATTGTTTCATGACGGTATCTATATCCTGATCATCAACACCGGTTGCATCTACCTCTCCTTCTGGTTCATGAGCTTCTTCTTGCTTCTTTTCGCCTACACCGCCAAATAGCTCTCCCTCGCTTATACCACCTTCAGCAGGCTTGGATGATGAATCTTCAACACTGCGACCTGCTGCTTTAGCTTGTCTCTCTGCTTCTGCTCGCTGACGTGCTTCTGCTGCTTGAGCTGCTGCAATTGCTTGTGCACCGAATCCTGCAGAGTTGGGATCCTCAAACTTGGCCTGTGTGATGGCATGGGTTGGTGGAATAGAGCGATTCAAGTCAGTTTGAGAGCTAGTGAGGTGTGAAGAAAGCCAGAGAAGAGGAAGCTCGCACGCACATCACCGAAGACAATGTAGCAGTCTGATCCGGGAGCTCTGTAGACTTCAGGCCGGCCAACGATGAAGAGGACCTGGGAGAACAGCATTCAGGCTATGAGCATGGGCACAAGACTGTATGGAGCAGGGCTGCGTGCTTACTCCTCCAGGACGTCTGAGGACGACCCTGTTGATGCCCTCGACTCGCTTCAGACCGAGCTTTGCAAGAGTCTGTCTTGCCTTTTTCTCGAGTCTGGGAAGCAGGCGGCCCTCTTCGGTGTTGATGATGGAGTCGGTGTCCATGGTGGAGACGAAGGGTGTGATAGATGGATGTGTTGCTGCTTCTCTGCCTTCGGAAGTGTCTGCCTGTGTGCGAATGTATATGCTGGTTGGTAGCGGGATGACCCTGTGAATGCTCATCGTCGAGCTTCTGTCTGCGTCCAAGTCGACACGCAGTGAGCATAGACAAGCAGGCCTCAAGGACCGTTCAGGCCAGCATAGACCACATAGACAGCTCCGACAGTCATCCACAACAGTCTGCAACACACTACGTTCATTATCCTGGCCTCATCACCGTTCAAGTCGCTGGTGTCATACGATGCGCACAACAGCATGCACGAGGGAGCACGTCGTGTACTGCTTCGATGTCCTGTCTGCACATCTCAGCGGACAGCCCATCCCTCGCTACGAAGGCGATGACAAGGACGAGGAGTAGTGCGTCGCTTTACCTTCAGCATGCATTAAATGCAATATAGACATACTGACGCCACGGAACACCCTGCAGCCCGCTCTTTGTGACCTGGAACACCATCCGGCCAGACGGCTCAACCAGACTGCGTGGATGCATCGGCAACTTCTCGCCCATGCCTCTGGCTTCAGGCTTGCGCGAGTATGCCCTCATTGCAGCACTCAAGGACAGGCGATTCTCACCCATCACCCTGTCCGAGCTCCCTCGATTAGAATGCGGGTGAGTAAGCACGTGCCTGGGCATCTATATGTAGGCTACCTTCATGCTGATAATCCATTTCCCAGTGTCTCCCTCCTCACTGACTTCGAAGATGTAGAGGATCCCTTCGACTGGGAACTCGGCACTCACGGCATTCATATCCACTTTGAGGATCCTACCCATGTAGCTCCAGCACCTACAGACTCGCCAGCTTCAATGTCTTCTACCGATTCAAGTACTTCGAACGAGCCAAATGGTCTTCGAAGCAAGCTATCCAGTCTGACAAGTGTAGCAAAGAGTAAAACTGCTGTCAAAGGTAGAGCCAGGACACTGTCAGCCACATATTTGCCTGATGTAGCTACTGAGCAAGGATGGACCAAGGAAGAGACTCTGGATTCAGCTATGAGAAAGGCGGGGTATAAGTGAGTGTTTAATCATGACCCTTCAATTCGATAGACTATACAAGCTGACGTTGACATTGACTCATCCTTTTTTCTACAGTGGCCGCATCACAGACGCAATCCGTCGATCTATAAGAGTCACGCGGTATCAGAGTAGCAAGCAGACCATAGACTATGCAACTTGGCATGCTCAGCAGTGATCGTGTCTAGTTACAGTATCACAGGACGGCATCATTGTAGCACTACAATCGAAGCGCAATTGCAATTCGGTAACCTATCGATTCTTGGCCGAATCACCCTGCACAATCTACGTCTCCATGCTCACTTCTCCGCTGTACAAGGCCCATTCTGCCTCAGAACATATAGCCAACTTTGATAGTGCGTATGTAGCTCTACTGGATGGGGTAGCTTTAACTTTTGAGCTTTGACCTTGATCTGGGTTTTACTTGGTCACTGATTATTCACTTTGACCCTTACTCTATGTAGTCAAACTCAGTAGTCTGAAGCAGACTGAAACTGTGCTTTCGGTAATCAATCAATAGTTTCTCAGCTGTTTCAGCGACATTGGGCCTATAGGCTGACCGAGGCAGTCAATATGAAAAGAAGAAAAATCTTCTGAGACGCTAATACAAAGGAAAAACAGTACAATTGAAAGGAGAATATACACCATGGTAGAAGACTGCTGACAAGATAAGCGGGAGTAGAAATGGAAACTGACAGGCAAACATAAGCTATAAACAATCATCGGAAAACATAACAAGATTCGGAATTCTTTTTAGTTTTTTTTTTTTTTTTGGTTTCTTTGATCTTTTTCTCTGTTCGTTGTATGGGTTTTTTATGGTTTTTTTTTGGGGGTGTTTTTTTTTTTTTCTATTTTTTTTTATCCTTCTGGCGGTGGCCAAAAGGGGGAAGGAGGGAAAGTATTCTTTCCTTTTTGTTTCGACTGATAGGTGTTAGCAACTCCCTGGAACCAGGATCTTCCATTTGTAATGAATACAAAATGCGAAAGGGAGGAGCAAGAAAGAAGGGCCCTCGAGAGGGGCCGGGGGGGGGGGGGGGGGGTGGCAATGAAAACGCCAGCGATGTTGCGGGGGTGAAGGGAGCAGGGCGTCACGGTAAAGAAG
>JAKLNA010000033.1:0-166934 GCA_022813105.1 Cystobasidium onofrii | reverse complement strand
TATTGACTGACGAGGAAGAGAGCTGTCTGCCTTTCGCTTGTACATCACTGCAATGTACCTGTCAAATCCAAAAAAATGCGGTTTTTTTTTTTGGCTCGCAACGCGCATATTCCTTGAGGGCCTCTGGAGCACCATCATTGCAGGACAGACAGCCCAGTCTCGTACAGCAGCAGCCAACAGCAGCATCTCTCCATGCTCGCCAGCTGATCGTGCTGCTGCCCGCCTGCATGCATGCTCCTGCTCTACAGGCAGACCAGTCCGGTCACCGCCCTCGTCCTCGCAGGGGACCGCTACACGCTGACATTCAGGCGCCCGTCATCCTCGCCGTCCTCAAGCAGCAGCAGCAGCAGCAGCAGCAGTCCCCAGATTGAGCTCTCATTCGACCCCATATCCGACTTTGACGTTCTTGGATGCTCGCTGCTGTGCCAGGTCCACTCCTCCCTCGGTCTGGTCCAGCTCGCTTCACCCGGCAATGGTGGCAGCAACGACATCTTCCTCTCTGTCATAGCACACGCGCAGTCCCTCACATCCCGCTACAATCCTGAAGAACAGGTCTCTCGCATACAGAGTGTAGACTTCTATTCTGTCTCTTCAATAACATGGGACGAATGGCATGGGGGTGCTGCTGGTGTGCCTCCCTCGGCCGCCACTGATGAGTATGCCCTCGACCACACTTCGATGCCCTCCTCCTCGAACAGCGGAACAGCGAGTCCTTCTTATTCCTCCACGGACCCAGCAGCTGCTCAATTCGCACATCCCGCCACGGCCATGCGCAAGATCCTCTCCAACGGTCACTTCTATTTCTCCTCTGGCAACTATGATATATCGACGCGGCTGGAAGAGAGGTTGCGTCGGAGGGATGAAGACACGTCAGAGCAAGGCGATGAGGATAATCGAATAAGCTCATCCTACGATTCTAGGTTCGTCTGGAATAGCTTTCTCATGGATTCCCTACTCGATTTCAGGTCAAATCTGTCAAGATCAGAAAAAGAAGCTTTTGATGAACCGGCTTTTGTAGTCACCGCTATTCAAGGCTTTGTTGGCGTCTCGGCTTTCACTCTCTCCTGCACTCCTGTGACCCTTTCTTTGATATCGAGATTGGGATCTGCCAGAGCGGAATCGGTTCGGCATGTCACGTGACCGTCAAAATAGGGTCCACTGACATCGGTTGCGTGATCGAAGATTTCATGGAGCAGCAGATTTGTAGCGATAACCAGAAAAAGTCTTGTCAGTTTCCGCTCGTACCTCATAATACTAATGCTACAATGTGCACTGCTGCTGGTTACCGTACTCGTTGTCTAATTTGTAAACTTCCCGGCCCCAAAACTAGCCGCATTCCGGGCCAAATAACACTGTGCACTCAGGTCGATGTTTTGACAATTGAGAGACGCTTTTAGCTAGCCGCCATATACTATTGAAGTCAACCATTAACCAGCCGGTAGAACATTTGCTCGAGCCATAATGTACTGTTAATAACGGGAACATTTACCGGTAAAACAGATTATAGCTTTAGCCTGGTGATTCTTGGCAAAACAACACCGGAGTACACGCTCGTTACAGTAGCACCACGCAGAGTGGAGTGTGGTGGAGAGAAAAGGAAGATTGGCTCACCTGGCAGTATAATGGGGATGTACATTTCCTTTGTCGAAGAGTTCCATTCCGGCAAGCTTGTCACCCCAATAATCCATTTGCCAGGGCGATGCACTTCTAGATAGACCACTATAAGCCATTGAACAACATTAGTACGAGCTTCTTTTGCACTGGCAAGTTTCACTGAGTTCGAAAGGATGATGTGCACCGAGCACGAAGGCAGCTGAACTAGAGCTTGTAGCTGCCAGATACAGGTGAAAGGATATTGGTAGGCTTCAAGCCAATCCAGCCTCCTTCGTGACGTTCGGACTTCCTAATCCCTCTTCGGGTTTGGGCAAGTGAGTTTCTCCTAAGATGAGACTTACGAGCTATCAATAAGAGATTGTTCATTGTTACTTTCGGCGACGGCTTCTTCAATTGCATTGTTGAGTTCATTGATTCTCCAGCTTGGAAAATAATAAGTATGTTTGGAGCCATCGCTTCCACCACCACCCACTTGCCACCATTGCTGAAAGCTACCTGCATCATCATCCGATGAAGTATGCAGCCGTCGAACATACAGTTGTGGTATAGCTGGGAAAGTTCTCGTAATCTTCGAGAGTAATTCTGCGAATCGCGCACTGAACCATTGCAAACGTTCTAGAGATAAGTGCCGTATTGTCGTAGTTGACTCATCAGTTAGAAATGAATCATCTTGTCGACCGAAGCGAGCTAGGTCCCAAAGCTGAACGGAGAACCACAGATCAGTATCTCATGTCATACTATTTCTCCTGGAGTGCGTCCAAAAACTTACGCCTGAACTGAATTCAAGTATATCAACGGCTCTTCCAACTTTCTCTACTAAAGGTAATGCTATTTCTTCGATTCTTGTTTCAGTATTGTAAGGGGGTCCATATTGATCCTTCCAAGTGAAATAATCTTCTTTATCAAGACCAAAATGAAAGACATTCATGATTATAAGATCTATACTCTTCACATGGCAGATTGTAGGAAAACTCCTTTCGGAATACTCATTAGGTTTCCACCTTCCTTCTACGTTCGATTCATCATTATCTGAGATATCAGCTTGAGGCCAGTATTTGTCGCCTGGTTTCGTAATTGTATATTCGCCTTTCAGCAAATGACACGTATATTGCACATTTCCTCGATCTATCGAGTCACCTATCAGTAGAAGGGTGCGGTTGTATAAAGACGATGGGATTAAAGTCAGATTGTTTGAGGCGATTCGATTGATGTAGTTCTGAGAAGGACATGAAGTCGTGGTGATAGGCTGCCATTGCGTTTCTAGTGCCCCTTCTATACTGTCGATGTTATCTGCTATGTGCAGTACACCTGGAAGATCATGTGGGTCGCAGCTATTTGATAAATAGTCAAAAGAGAGGTCAGAGGGCAAGCGCTGTGACACACCATCCAAGCTGTGGTACACTTACACCCTTTTTGTTGTTGTCAGGGAAGAGTCAACGTCTGACTTATGTGCCGTCGATGCACTCCAAGATATGCTTGCGTTGTTACCGCTACTTGCTGATCTTCTTTCCGCTGCTACGAGAAGACCGCTGAGGGCGATCAGGCCAAGCGCTCCGGCAATAGTAAGGGCGGGAGAGCGTTTATAGAGAGGCTGTTTGGTGGGTGCAAACGGCAGACTCGAACTTGAACTTAAGCTGGGATGACAGTACAGTGTAATGCCAGTTAGGTCGTTGTTATCAGATAGGCAGTGGCAGATGATCTTTGTTCCGGTCACGCTTTTCGTCCGCCCACGAAAAAAGGCGCGAACGGAAGATCCACACAAAGAGAGGGGGTATAAACTTACCTCGAGTAGACAGGAAGATTGTCGCTACTACTACTGCCAAAGGATAGCATGGGAGGGAAGGCTACCATAACATGTGGTGCAAGTGAAGTAGACGAAGCGGGTGAAAGTAAGAGGATACGAGTGTCTTGCTGAATGGAACATGGCTTTCTCTACTCCGTATTACCTTTTTTGAAACGGTTGCCACCCACCCTGAATAGTGTCAATAATAAGGAAGCACTTCGGCCGGACGTGCGGGCGGGCGAGTGTGAGATATGTGTGTGAGGGAAGGGAATGCGTCAACGAGTAGTACAAGAGGGTCTAGAATTGTATGTTGTCACTCCAGTCTAGATCAGGCTGTCTATCTTGCATGTCATGTCCCTCACGCTGTGCGCGACGGCGCGTTCTGCAGTGGTGGAATGCAGGTGGTGTATACTACTACTGTATCATAAACGGGGTGACACGGCAGCATACTGGAAATAAGTGACAGCAGCAGGCAACTTAGACAGAAGTAAGCGTCAGTCCTGTACGTCAGCAGCACCGGCCGTGTTCAGCTGGCCAGTCTTGCTATACTTCTCTGCTGTTCAGCTGCATGTCTGATATTCCTCGATTGCCTCTGAGCAGCATCATCCTGCCGGACAGACAGCCCAGCCTCGTAGAGCAGCAGCTAACAGCGACATCTTCCCATGCCCACCAGCTGACCGTGCTGCTGCCCGCCTGCATGCATGCTCCTGCTCTACAGGCAGACCAGCCCGGTCACCGCCCTCGTCCTCGCAGGCGACCGCTACACGCTGACATTCAGGCGCCCGTCATCCTCGCCGTCCTCAAGCAGCAGCAACAGCAACAGCCCTCAGATTGAGCTCTCATTCGACCCCATATCCGACTTTGACGTTCTTGGATGCTCGCTGCTGTGCCAGGTCCACTCGTCCCTTGGCCTGGTCCAGCTCGCATCACCCGGCAATGGTGGCAGCAACGACATCTTCCTCTCTGTCATAGCACACGCGCAGTCCCTCACATCCCGCTACAATCCTGAAGAACAGGTCTCTCGCATACAGAGTGTAGACTTCTATTCTGTCTCTTCAATAACATGGGACGAATGGCATGGGGGTGCTGCTGGTGTGCCTCCCTCGGCCGCCACTGATGAGTATGCCCTCGACCACACTTCGATGCCCTCCTCCTCGAACAGCGGAACAGCGAGTCCTTCTTATTCCTCCACGGACCCAGCAGCTGCTCAATTCGCACATCCCGCCACGGCCATGCGCAAGATCCTCTCCAACGGTCACTTCTATTTCTCCTCTGGCAACTATGATATATCGACGCGGCTGGAAGAGAGATTGCGTAGGAGGGATGAAGACACGTCAGAGCAAGGCGATGAGGATCACCGAATGAGCTCATCGTATGATTCGAGATTCGTGTGGAATAGCTTTCTCATGGATTCCCTGCTCGATTTCAGGTCAATTCTGTCAAGATCAGAAAAAGAAGCTTTTGATGAAGCGGCTTTTGTAGTCACCGCTATTCAAGGCTTTGTTGGCGTCTTGGATTTTACTCTCTCTGGTAATCCTGTTACCCTTTCTTTGATATCGAGATTAGGATCTGCTAGAGCGGGAACAAGATTCAATGCTAGAGGGATTGATGATGATGGCAATGTAGCTAACTTCGTGGAGGTGAGCGGAACTCTCCCTCAATTCTGTTGTACCAAAAGGCGGTAAATGTAAGGGGAATGAAGCTGATCTATCTATCTTCACATGCCACAGACAGAGACTACATTCCGCACGAGAGACAGCGTGTTCTCCTTTGTACAAGTCCGTGGTAGCGTCCCTCGTAAGTCTTTACTATGCTTCATTAGACTCGTATGGCCCATATTCACATGAAAATCATTCTACGTGACAGTGTTTTGGGAGCAACAAGGTGGTACGCCTTTTGGTGGACAACGGGTACAGATCACACGTCCGCCAATAGCCTCCCAGCCCGCTTTCAACAAGCATTTCGCCTCTCTTCTCACATCCTATCCTCATGTCGAAGTTGTAAATCTCCTCTCTTCGCGAGATCACGAAGCTCTACTGTCTAACGCCTATCGTGAACACGTCCGCAATGCAAACGCCCAACTCTTTGAAGACAATGACAATGGGAAAAGTTCCAGTGTTAATGGTAATGAGATTGGATATACGGAATTTGATTTCCATTCAAAAGTCAAATTGGCTGGCGGTATCGAGAGTGTTAGAGATAATATCAGAAGAGATCCTGATACAGGTGGTAAAATTGATCAATTTGGCTATTGCTTAGCTGGAGTTAGTTATACACCTGTGCGGAATAAGGAGGAAAGCCGGAAATCTGGTAGTACTGGCCAGAATCAAGAGGAGGTATTTGAGAGTCTCATCGCAAAGCAGGACGGTGTGTTTCGAGTGAACTGCCTTGACTGCTTGGAGTGAGTTCAGCTTGGAATACCTACAACGATAGCAACGATAGACAGTAATCTGACGTGGCCTTCTGATTGGCGAAATGGAAGTCGTACGAATGTTGTACAGGACATCCTCTCCAGACTTACGCTTGAGCAATACCTTCACAACTTGGTACCTAGTTGGTCGAATTCCGAAATACTGCTAAGCGCGCACCGCACGCTCTGGGCGGAAGTAAGTGCAGAAAGTCGCTTGATTCGACGCTTTTACAGTGATTAACAGTGCTTCCGTTGATTTCCGCTATTAGAATGGGGATGCCTTGTCACGCATATACGCAGGTACAGGCGCCCTCAATACGAGCTTCACAAGAAGCGGCAAGAGGACTCTAGCTGGTGCTTTGTCGGACGCTACCAAGAGCGTTAGCAGGATGTACATCTCCAATTTTGTTGACAAAGGCAAGCAAATGGCAATAGATGCATTGCTCGTGAGTCTTCAATTGGCAGAAAATTTTCCCAGCCTAATAGCACGGGTGCATATGCTTACTTGTTACTTTTGTGATATGGCGTGACAGGGTAACCTAGCAGGACAACAGAAGGTAGTCGTCGTAGATCCTGTTCGAGATTCGGTCGAATCAGCTCTGCGCCATCGAGAGTCAGAGTACCTTTCTCAGACAAGTTGCGCTATTTTTTGTGGCACTTTCAACGTGAATGGCAAATCACCTGGCCAGGAGAGCTTCCTCCCTTGGTTGTTTCCTGAACCAGGTCAGTCTAAAACTTTCTCTTCGACAATTCTTGCAGATGCTGACCATAGTGAGGCGTATTTTACTAGGCTACGAGCCGGATATTATTGCCCTCGGTTTCCAAGAGCTCGTCGAGCTCTCACCACAACAGATCGTAAGTGTCGAATCTGCGAGAAAGCACATTTAAAAACCCCTCTTGCTAACACGATGCAATCTTGGTCTCGCCGTTTCTTAGATGGCAACTGACCCTGAAAAGCTCAAACGCTGGACAGCATTCATCACAAAAGAGATCGCCGAGCGTCCGAAAGCAAAATCGACTTATGTTCTATTACGAGCAGAACAGCTTGTTGGAACATGTTTGATTATGTTTATGAAGAATGATATCGCGAAAAATGTCAAGCATGTAGAAGCAGCTGCCAAAAAGGTAATGTCCGGCAAAAAGCCAGTTGTTCAAAACCTTGAAGTGACCTTGATGTTTTGCTTGCTTCGTTTCCAGACTGGCTTGAAAGGCATGGCCGGTAACAAGGGAGCAGTAGCTATCAGGCTAGATTACTGCGACACATCTTTCTGCTTCGTCACTGCACACTTTGCAGCCGGTCATTCAAACTATGATCAGCGAAATATGGGTTAGTCTACGAGTTTCCTTCAAAATTGGACACAATAGCAGCAAGTCTCCGATCTGACTTGCCTTATTCGTTCTAGACTATGCTACTATCGCGAACGGCCTGCACTTTCGAAGAGGGCGCAAGATTGCGGCACATGACAATGTGATTTATTTTGGTGATCTAAATTATCGCATACAACTGCCAAACGAGCAAGTCCGCCATATGGCCAGCATCGATGACTACGCTGGGCTAATTGAAGGAGATCAAGTATGCGTATTCCGTTCAACTTTTGTCGACGACACTTTTTGACCTTTGTTTTACCTCTTTGCGCATTTCAAGCTCACAACTTGCATGAAACAGCAAATTGTATTCGCTGGCTACCAGGAAGGACCGCTTATTTTCCGACCGACGTACAAATACGATAACAATTCGGAACTATACGACTCGAGTGAGAAGCAGCGTATCCCGTCATGGACGGATCGAGTGCTATATAGGGGTAAAGGGCTAGGTCTGTTCAAATACAACCGGGCTAAATTGATGACTTCGGATCACAGACCGGGTGAGTCGGCTGAGGGTCACGGTTGATATCTGCCTGTTTCTTACATACTGATCATGCCTTTCTTGGCCTGTAGTGTATGCTCTTTTCAAGGCACAAGTAAACGTTATTGACCACGCTAAAAAGAGCTCTATTGCTCGAGAACTCTTCCTAGAACTGGCCCCGAACAAAGCCAAGTCCAACTCTCTAATGAGGGGTGCTTTAGTCGATCTTCTAGAAGACGATGCTGAAGGTCGTGAGTTGGTCAGTACCCCATTTGAAGAACAGTCCTGACATTGTTCCGCCTGCCTGCTCTTCCTTTCGCCGTTAGTGCCTGAACCGAGCTCTGAAACATCCGCTTGGTGGAACCCGCTAGATATAGCTACGGTACAGCACGCTGTGGATACTGAAAGCAAGAAGCGGAGTGAAAAATCGACCAATCCTTTTGAAGAGAACTATTTCAAGGGATCTGATGAGTCCACACCTATGACCGCTGCGACTAACAAGCCTGCATCTCCAACGATAGCGATAAAGCGAAAACCGCCACCGCCTGATCCGAACAGCAAGCCTTCGAGCTCGAGCATTCAGAGCAAACCTCCGGTAAACTCGTCAACGAAACCAAAGCCTCGGAACTTGTCTGCAGAAAGTCCCACTGCATTGCGGCCAGTGAACAATCGAAATGCATCATCGAGTGCATTCCTCATGGATCAACAGGACGAGGAGATGAAGCGGCCGGGCTTGAAAGTGAGAGAAGCGACAAATGAATGGCAGGTCATCACGCCTAACGCTATGAAGCGCTAACCTATATTGCTCATATGTTTGGCAAATATGTCGTTGTTATGCAATTGGATCCTTCATTATCGGTACTTGCAATCTTGTAGCACATGTAGCCATCACCCAGGAAGAGCAATGAAGCTGTGGTAGCAAATCACCAGACTCGCGAGCTACTTGACAAGGCCTGCTTCACCTTTGACAGTGTCTCATAATGTGGCACATCCTGATGATACCAAAAGTCAACGCCACTGGACTATCGATACCTCGTTTTCTGCTGATTCACATGTTGGGACATCTGCAACCATCCGCCTAGCCAGCAAGTTAGGGCTGCATAGGTGCCTGCATGGCACCTCCGCCGCTGGACTCGCCTGCGACAGGCTCAGATGCAGCCTCGCACTTCATCCACGCCGACGACAGCACCGGCTTCTTTCGAGACGTCTCTGGCAGACGCCTGTTCCTGCGCGGCATCAACCTCGCCTCGTCCGCAAAGACACCTGTTGGCCAGCCAGGACACCAGCTCGATGGCTTCTGGGAAGGCGCAGAGTCGGGAGATGTGTCGTTCGTGAACCGTGTGCTGGATCTCGACCTGGATCCTGCAAACGAGCACTCGGCGGACCAGCACCTGCGTCGCTTGAAGAGCTGGGGCTTCAATACACTCCGATATGTGACCACTTGGGAGAGCATTGAGCATAGCGGGCCGTGAGTTGCTGGCTTGCTGCATGATGACCCTCCTCATCTGACAGCATCATGTACATGTCCGCCCTCCGATCACCGCGGCGGTATATGCAGTGGGCAATACGACCAGGAGTACATAGACTACACTGTCCGCATGCTGAGAAAGTGCAAAGAGCACGGCTTCCTTGTCTACATGGATCCCCATCAAGATCTCGTAAGCTGGATTCCAATCCATAGACCATACCTCACGTGACATCTAGGCTTACGTTCTCAATTCTGTTCCTCTCACTCCGGCTGTTCGACTCGTTACACAGTGGTCGCGTTTCTCTGGTGGATCAGGAGCTCCCTATTGGACGCTCATTGCGTGTGGCTTGAACCCACGCAACTTCACCGTTACCAATGCAGCAGTCATACACAGCGAATGGCCCGATCCAAGCGCCCCAGATCCTGAGAATTTCCCTGACATGGTGAGTCCAGCATCATATAAAGGTTTGTACGTTTCTGAATGACTTGATCATCGTTCAGATATGGGCCTCCAATTACACCCGACTTGCGGTCATGACTCTCATGACTTTATTCTTCGCCGGAAACCGCTATGCACCTCTTTGCCAAATCGATGGAATGAACATCCAAGATTATTTACAACGTCACTTCATCAACGCCTACAAAAAGCTAGCTGAGGCGATTCGAGATGCTGGGGACCTCAATGACGTTTGCGTAATTGGCTGGGATAGTATCAACGAGCCTAACCATGGCATGCTAGGCTTGGAAGATATCACTGTCCAGCCGGATAGCAATCTGGCCAAGATTGGGCCAATGCCAACTGCTTTCCAAGCGATGAAGTTAGGTATGGGTATAGCGACTGAAGTGGAGAGCTGGAAATTTGGCTCCCTAGGTGCTAAGAAGGAAGGGACTGTTTTGATTGACCCTAGGGGTGCCAAAGCATGGCTAAGTCAAGAGCAAGATCTAGAGTACTCACTCAAGTATGGCTGGAAGAGAGGCTCGCACTGGCCTGCTGGTACTTGTATATGGGCTCTTCACGGGCTCTGGGATCCTGCAACACAAGAGGCTCTCAAGACCGATTATTTCAGTAGTCGGAATGGCGCTATCGAATATAGCCGTGATCATTGGCTACCACACTTTGTCAAGTGGGCCAAGATGATACGCTCTGTCCACCCAGAAGCTATCCTATTCGTACTACCAGAAGTGTTCAGTGTACCTCCATCCTTCAAGGACAATCTCGAACTGGTGAATCTTTTGCGGAAACGTGCATGCTTGTCTACGCATTTCTACGATGGTCTTACGCTCATCACAAAGCACTGGAACTGGTTCAACGCGGATGCTATTGGTCTCATACGCGGCAAATACGCTTCCCTACCGTTGGCGATCCGAGTTGGCTCCACCGCAATACGAAAAGTAATGCGAGATCAACTTGGATATCTTCGACAGGATACTTTCGATACAATGGGCAATTATCCGACAATGATGGGAGAGATCGGTATACCTTATGATTTGGATAAGAAGGAAGCTTATCGTACCGGCAACTTTCGCAATCAGTCACATGCGCTCGATGCTAGTTTGAATGCTTGCGATGGTACCAACCTTTTCAACTATACAGTGTGGACGTACAACCCGGAAAATACATACAAATGGGGCGAAAATTGGAATGGCGAAGATCTCTCTGTTTGGTCGCTCGATGACTTCAAGAGATCTGCTCCTAGTACGGAGGATATGAGCATGTCTGCCGGTGGGTTTAACGAAAGCTTTGAGACCGGTCTTGGTTCCAGACTGAATTCACCCCACTTAGCAGTCTCATCAACGAACCTGATCGCTTCCGAGGAGTCTCCTGAACAAGAAGCACGACTGAACAGGGGCGCACGAGCCATTGAAGCTTTCGTCCGTCCATATCCCACAGCTGTTGCCGGGCAACCCATCTCTATCGAATTTGATATCGAAAGTTCAGTCTTCACGTTAGTCATCGAGGCTCGGCCGGACGATCTGAAAGAAGGCTTTGAGGAGCTTCCAACGGAAATCTATCTTCCTGCTGTGCATTACGGCGAAGTATCCCAAGAGGATGTGATAGAAACCGAAGACGATTCGGATGAGCAAAAGCCGAAGCCACCACAAAGGCGTATGTCACGGTCCGTTACTTCACCTTTTACTGGTAGGGGGAAGGTGCCCGCTCTTAATCTACCGCACATCAATTTTCCTTGGCATCGACATAAGCCTAGACTTTCTTTGACTGTGAATGTGTCGAGTGGACGTTACGAAATTGTTGGACATACACTTAAGTGGTATCACCGCACTTCTGCCAATATGAATGCCAATGAACCGAGACGTGAGACAATCACCATCAGAAGGAGGGGCGGTCCTAGACCCGAAGTAACGGCTGCATTTGGAGAACAACCACGGTCACTGGGACAAGTAGTTTGGGATACATTGTGCGGTATGTGCTGTGTATCATGAAATTTTCTGTAGCTTTTTTCCGAGACGTAATATCTGAAAGGGCATTCATCCTCAACTGAAGGTACACTCGTTGTAAAACATATTGCCTTTGTATTATTTAGATCCTTGTCAAATGCTATGCGAAGAGTTGGCTACAGAAAGTAAAGCTTCATACATATATATATGCGAGTCTGATGAACTGGTTCATTTCCTTCTACTGTATAACGGAAAAGGTGTGCACAGCATCCCACTTGTATTCCTCTCCGGGGCCATAGAATGACTTTACGCCCCATTCTGGGTGATTGATGCCATCTATATATGACTGTTGCTCCAAAACGACACAAGAGTGGTTCTCGTAGATTCCTCCCTCTAGGCCACCTTGCGAGGCCTTTCTTGTGATATTGCGGACTGATTGCATGCCATTACCGGTATAGACCTGCCAAGACGGCTTTAGCTCGTAATGCTTGGCTGATCGCCTTAATTCAAATATATCAGCCTACCTGTGCAGCGATCTGATCTGTCTTTACGTCCATGCGAATGCCAGATGCTGTTGACCACAGGCTCATTTGCGTCTTGCTTTCGTTACTACCACCTTTGTAGATGAAGCAGTTATCGATACTATAACAGGTCGTGAGAATACTGCATGTATAGGATATGATTTGAAAAAGTGCCTACCCAGTGCACCCCGCCCCACATATATCCTTACCGGCGGTATTCTGTATAGCTTGCTTAACTTGGATGGGCTCTTGAAGGTCTAAAGCTGTACCTGATACCGAAGGTAATTCACCCGTAGGAATGAGGATTGAGTCCGTAGCTACATATTTATCTGCGTTGAGCTGGATATAGTGAGTTGATAGATCTTGTGAGCCTTGATAAGCGTCCAAGTTCCAATAAGCGTGACTAGATAACATGATAGGCGTTTCGGAGTCTGAAGAAGCTCTCATTGAAATTGTAAATTTGGCATTGTTATCTAACTTGTAGGTTACGTATGCTTTGACTGTTCCTGGGAAACCTTGACTTCCATCTGGGTCCGTCAGGGAGAATTTGAGATGGGTCGGGCTTTGGTCAACTAGGGACCAGACACGGGCATCATATCCTATGAAGCCGCCATGAAGTGTGTCGGCTCCATCGTTGTCGTTAGCTGCGACTTTGTATTGTTTCCCGGAGCTTGGTACAGTGAAGGTGCCTGTCATAGACATGTCAGCCTTCTACAACAGGTACTACCTGCTCACAGTCTGGAGGACTTACTGTTTTTTATTCTATTCGCATATCTGCCGACGATAGCTCCATAATAAGGTTTGGCAGGATCACTCAGATACAGTGAGCGGTCGTCGTAGCCAAGGACTATATCTCGGAATTCGCCATTCTTGTCTTTTCTAAGTGGCAAAAATGCAGGCCAGTTGATGACGAGTTGGGATATACGCCGACAAGTTAGCATGAGTTCAATGATGATATGGAGAGAGGAAGCCATGCAGCTCACGCATAGAAGTTTGTAAGATGTGCACCAGCTCTGATAAAGCTTGCTTTCAGTGATCCATCAGGAGCTTGAATAGTAAGCGTCTCCAATGCTTTTATTTGATCTTCAGACTGGGCATCCGATGAGTCGCCATTGACTGCAGCTTTCTTTGAGAGCGGAGTTGCAGAAGCCATGTTGATGAAGAATGCGGTCACAATTAGAGTGAAGACGTGTGTGTTGAGAAGGGAGAAAGCTTTCATCGCAGTTGAGAAGGTGAGGGAGACTCGATTGTGTCGGTCGGTCGGTTGGTCGTCGGTCGATAGATGGGGGATCTAAGTATGCAATCTTGGCTTGGCTTCTTCAGGACAGAATGGTTCAGAAGGAAAGCAGGACCGGGAATGGAGGCACAGAAACGTACTCAATCGCATCGCGCTGACCTGGTCTCCACTCCGTCACTCTGCAAAATCTCGGCTCTCGATGTCTTATGTTCGGGCACGTGCAACACCTGTCATCGGCAGGTTTTCCAATCGGCTCGGGACATTTTCAGCGGCATCCTGCGACACTACGAACGAAGACCTGGGGCTCCTTCCTACATCGGACTGACAGATGATTATAGCGGTGTGGTGATCCCGCCATGTCTGAGTTAGTCTGTCTGCTCGGAATGTTGTTAGCTGGATCTGACTTTTTGGACAGGCGCGACCTGTGGCAACTGAGTGTAGCCAGGCACTTCGCTCATTCCCAGAGCTACCAAAGAGTGAGATTAAGCGTCTGTAGTTGCATTATGATTAGCCTGACGACTATTCTCTATCGTTTCCGGAGGCTGATCCAGCTCCCTGCCAATCACAGAATGATGCTGTTTCGTCGACTCTAAGCCAGCTGCAGCTTTCCTTTGATCTTCCTCCATTTTAGCTAATGCTTTCGATATACTAGGATCTTGGGATAATATCCTTCTCATCTCTGCATTCCTCATTTCTACATCTATCACTCCTTCTAATACTTGCAGCAGATTCGCGTTGCGGTCCGTATTCGATTTGGATTGTTCGAGCAGCGTTCGCTGTTGTTCTCGTATACTTTGCCTGCGACACGACGCATGTTCCAGGAGGTCAGGAAACAAGCATACACCCTGCATTATAGAGAATTTTTACTTACACGGCTTCTTCTAAAGAATCCAATCTATCAGCAACCATGTCTCTCCTCTTGCCTTCTTTTCGGTTCGACCGGAAGCCTTCGCCGAGTATTAGAGCCATAGCCACACTGAATAGAAAGGCTTCTGAAATGAAGTTCTGCAGTGAAGCGGTCATCAGTGTACAAACCAAAAGATACTTGTTCGCAACTGAGTTTTGCTTACTGCTCCGGTCGCTATCGCTTTGGTCTCGCTCAATGCTCGGATGTGCGGCTTCTGTCCAGGAGCGGCTGCATTCTCGCCGAGGAGGTTGACGCGCATGCCTATCTCCCATCTATGCATAGTCTATATATTGCCTTGAGAGTCTCAGCAGCAAACTCAAAGAATCAAATGGGTTAATGGCTACAAACCTGTGCTACGTTAACACAAAGTCGGCGAAAACTGTCATGTTCATGAGCCTTCTGCTTCAGCTTGTTGGAGATAGGTTTCGCCAGAGTGCGAATGACTATTTGAAGACGATCCAGTGCCATTTGCAATGCGTGAGATACCACAGTCAGCAAAGTTGGTATGTGACATCTTCACGTGTCAGGCTGGGGACTCCCTCACCTGTGATGAAACGGTCAGCTTTGCCATGATAACACCTTATGGTCTATTACATCCATACCTAATGATGCTACCTTGACAGTCGCCATAGCATGTGCGCTGCTTCCAGTGCAGCTGTCCGGTAGGATAAGGTCTCCAGGCCAGTTACTCGTATGCACTCGATCAAGCTCGCAGTGTCAGAGATAGGCTTGCAGAATCGATAGAGGCAGACTCAAGAAGTGATTGTGGATAAGCAGGTCTTCTACAGCCGCTGCGATGTGCTGGTGTCGCCTTATCGTGTTGTGAACTGGTGCAAAAGGAAAAAGCCAACACTCGCCGTTTATTGTCCTTGTGCTTCTTCTTTCTCTGCCGACAGGACACGAATCGCCGGAAAGTGATACCAAATCCAGGCAAGCATGCTGGCAGCAAGGAGCAGGATAGGGCAGTGCTGCAGAGGAGTGGCGCAGCATCCAGCGCGCGCATTCAGTGCAGCTTCGCACTCGTCGGCCTCGGCAGCTGCAGAGGGATCCTCGTCGCAGTCAGAGCAGCAGGCTTCGACGTCGGCAGCAGCTACATGGACGCCTGAATCGCAGAGGACAGGCGTGCTAGCAAAGAAGTTGGGCATGACGGCGATGTACGACAGCCAGGGCGTCAGAACACCCGTCACTGTGCTTCAGGTGGGTATTCCATGCTCCGATCATCGAGGTCTTGACTTTTTTGCCATTGACTGAGAAGATGGTATACCTGCCTTACAGCTGGAAGAAGTAGCTGTTACCGCTGTCAAGACTGAACCGTACAATGCTGTGCAAGTTGGAATCAAGAATAGAAGTCCGAAGAATGTCAATAATGGCTTGCTGGGACACTTCCGAAAGAATAATGTAGACCCGAAGTACAAGCTAGCAGAGTTCAAGGTGTCAGAGGATGCCCTTGTGCAGCCAGGTGCGTTTGCATGCCATCTAAAATAGACTATCTACTGATATTCCTGTGACTTCCAGGCACAAGCATCAGTTCGGCCCATTTTGTACCGGGTCAATTCGTAGATGTACAGGGCAAGACGTAGGTTTGGAGTGGCCAGGAAATCAGCAAATCCTGCATGCATACTGACTTCATTCACATACCCTCATGTTCAGCATCGGCAAGGGCTTCCAAGGTGTCATGAAGAGATGGGGTTTCAAAGGTCTACGAGCATCGCACGGTGTTTCCATCTCTCACCGTTCCCACGGAAGTACGGGTCAGCATCAAGATCCAGGTCGCGTTTTTCCAGGCAAGAAAATGGCAGGACATATGGGAAATCGTTTAAGAACATTACAAAATCTACTCGTTATGAGAGTTGATACTGCCGAAGATCTGGTCTTCTTGAAAGGATCAATACCAGGCCCTCCTGGTCGTTACGTTAAAGTTACCGATTCAATCAAGAAATGCGTTTCAAAAGCTAGAGATCGCCAGAGGAGGACATTACTTGGTACTAGTGATACTCCTTTACCAGGCATTGGGAATGGGGTGGCTAGCTTGCCTTTCCCCGTTGGTACCCCGGAGATGGTGAAGGAGCTGGGGCTACCAGGCTCCATTTTGTACAACAATGAGAAGAAGCAGTAAGAGTATTCAGGCTCAACTGCTACTTACGATGTACTCTATCTATACATTAGTCTTTCTCATAACGCAGTGAATTCAAATTGAACGAAGAGGTTCGTTCCACCACCTAGCGCTTCCTCTGATACCAGCTGCATACCCTGCTTCTGTGCAAGTTTGACAATATCATCTAGATCTCGCAGGCCAAACTCTGGTGTACGGGCCTTCAAAGCATTGTCGAACTTGGCCATGCGTATCGTTTCTCAGCCGAGGCTCATTTGACGCTTCCAAAGAGCATTCTTCTCACCTTCTCGTCAGCCTCGGATTGAAATTTACCACCCTTCTTCAGAGCGGCGTACAAGCACAATATGCCTCCTTCACGTCGCAGAATCGGAGGATTAGAGGTGCCAATCGCTTCGAAGAGATCTTCCGTAACCGACCTGTAGAGGCCATATCAGCCTGTTTTGCGAACCTATGTAGCGCAATCCAAGCCAAGAGGTGTGCTTACCACGGAGCGACGTTCACCAGATTTGTCACTGTTATAACATCGAATGGCGCACTTATCCGTTGACTCAGAGTATGCCAGTCTTGTTCTGTAATGAACATGAAAGGTCCATTAGCCATTTACTTTGTTAGTATTGCCACCAAACCCAGCTCACTATTTGTGACGTCTAGCGTCTTAGGTGATTGCACATTTGGAAGACTAGCATCTTGTATCTTCTTCGTTAGTTCATCAACAAGGTAATCATCACACTCTGTAGGCTGAAAAGTAACGTCTTGATGTTCCCCAGCATATGCGAGTATATGATCTCCGAAACCAGATGCTATTTCAAGTATTGAAGCTGGATGAAGTGCTTTTATGACTTTTGAATGAGCTTCCAACAGATGAGGTAAGTTCTTTTCGACTGAGCCTGGATTAATGTACCATAGAATTCCAATAAGCTACCCAAAACCTGCTTAGGATCTCATAATGTAGACTGGACCGGCTTGCCTGCAGTCGACCAGGAAAGTTGATTCTTTGGATCTGGTTTCGACATAGTTTTTCTTCAGGCCAACTTCGCAAAGCTTCTAATGGATGTTCCAGCCATGCGCTGAATAGCCGGTATGTTGTCGATAGACATGCCCGACCACCATGTCTAGTCTGCATACATAGAGGCGATCGACGTCTCCTGCAGGTTAGCCGGACTCCAACCGCTCAAGACACTTCGGATGGCAAAAGTGACGACTCCTTCTTCATGACCTCAAGCACACGCCGGCGCCCTCGTTGTCGCCAATGTCCGAGTCCGAGCAGAATGGTCAAGTAGAGCCTGCTGGGGAGTGTGCAAGAGCTGCTGTCGAAGGACCGCCTGCCTTGGGAGCATGGCTAGGTCAGGCTCTTCAGCCTGATACTGGCCAGCTTCGCTTGGAATGGCAGCAGAGTTGTAGCAATCAGACTGGTAAGCTTCTTACATGCTCACCGACGAGCAGATGCGCCGAAGTCCAAGAAAACGTGACCTGATATTGGTATACTATGGGCTCTTCAGAATATCGACTTCGTCAAGTTCTGCCACCTAAGGCTGTATTCAACCCTACTATTGAAGAAGACGCTCGAATTGCAGAAGTCGCCCCATTCTCGCTGCGCAGGCTTCGAAAAGGCGTATGTCCATTCCTTTGCTTGTTGAAAGTATGCGATTTTGTCTGAACAAGGATTATACTAGGCCGAATTTCTAGACGCTCGACATTTCGACGCATATGTTCCGCATGAAGATCTTGTGAGAGTCCTTCTGCAAGAGCCGGAGGTACTGGCCAAAAGAACGGTATTTCCTGGATCTGCCATATGCGCAGAAGTGGGTGTTGTGCCCCTGGGAGAAACTGCCGTTACGCACTTTTATGTTGTTGGAACAGTCACAGGAAGAAGAAGTAATGAGTTCAGTACGTGCAGAAAACCATCCTGTGCAATTCCACAATGTTCTTGTTCTGTATTGATAAGTGCGAAAAATATGCTAGGCGTCCTTCTACCACAAGATGCTATCAATACTTCGAAACGATGGTCTGTTGCCCCGATACCTGAGAGTTTGTCCGTGGTAACAAGCTATCCTACACCAATCTTGGACGTGAAAGTGCACAGTACACCCAGGGGTAAATATCAGTCTGCAAAGCATCCTCTTCGAAATAAGAAGCTGAAATTGTGTTGCCCAATCAGGCAATATCTTCGGTATCAGGACTCAGTCTCTTTTCACCTTGTTACCGTTCTTCCGTAAAGATGAAATACGCGGTGTCGGGGATATTCGTCACTTTCACTGGTTTGAACCAGTACACTTGGACAAAGAGTGCGTCGGGGGAAATGGCATCGCGGATTTCACTCTCAATCCTTTTCCTGCTCGAGATAAGCATGCTCGTAGTGATGCGTTGCTCGTTGACGATATTGGAGGGCTGTGGCAGACGCGACCTGGCATACTTGATGCTGATAGAGCTACGCTCGTTTCTCCGTGAGCGCAAGTGTTGCTCTGTCCATGCTAGACTTCTTTTATCTGACAATTAGTTCGCAGGTATGCCGGGCTTGAGCACTTGCGAGCTGGTAGTCGAAGTAATGGCCATTCGCCTTTCGCTAGAATAGCTTTTGGTCACAAACCGGAAATAGCTATCATTACTCGTGAAAACGCCGTGCGTGTCTTCAATCTAGAGGTGAGCTTCCTATGTTCTGCAATATTCACTCACATCAAGCATCTAAGGAAGAGCGATTGGTGTCTGTAGAATCATCGGCTAGACTTTACGATATTCATCACGCCTGATAGCAAGACGCGGATATTGGATATGGCGCAGCCTACACGTCAACATCCTTCTACGCCATACCGAATCATCTGTACAACTACAGAACTCATCTGGTTGGATCTTGACAAGCCTGATGTGCCTGCTCTACGATACAAACATTATAGAGACGCCGATGATACTCTCTCTTTACATTCTGCTTTCTGTGAAGGCTTATGTCATACTTTTCTATGGTCACGTCAAACATCCTCTACAACGGTATTTACACATCCGGTAATTGGACCAACTCAGCTTGTCCTCCCACCCTATGATCTCCCTCCTCCTGTTCCGAACATTCGTCGCTGGGGCCTGACTACCATTCAAACATCAATGAAACAACGTTACAAAGCAGTCGTCCCGGAAGCTCTGATTCTCATTGAAACAGCGGCGGATGGTACAGTCTACCAGAGAGAGTTGATCAGTGAAGCAGCACCCAAACTATATTCGGAGGCCATTGAGAAGGAGAGGGTTGAGCATAAACGTATTGCTGCTGAGAACCCTCTGTCCAATCTTCCGATGGAGGATCCGAAGCGATTTCGAGTTGCCCATCTGCTCATGCTATATAATAGTAAGCCATGCGATACATGCGTCCACAAGCCTCCCTGATTTAGACTTTTCACTCTATGACAGGACTGTTCAGCAATCAGGCTAGTCTTCACAAGAACTATAGGGAAAGCAATAGACTCCAAGTCAAGCAGGATATCATCGAAGGCGACATTGCGCGCATCCCGCTTGAAATCGTACAGAATGCGGGGTGCGATAATGATCAAATGGTCGGAGCTGCAGCTAGTTCATCATCTTTCACTTCTAAAGAAGCTGTTGATGCGGCATCCATATCCGTTAGATCGATTCAAGGAGAGTTAGATAGGCTGTCCTTCTCGAATAAAGCAGAACTCTCCTTTCATATTCCGAAAGATCTTCTGGGTTACGTGATGACGGACCCGAGTGATCCCGCAATAATGAGCAGTGCTCTTCAAGACATCTATGGAACCAGCCGACATCGACATGCCCCCGCAGGCTTGGTGTCAACAGTGTCCGCAACAGAAGCCGCACATCGCTTTGCTTGTGATCAAGTTGCTGTGGATCTGGCCCTGTCAAGAGATGTCCTATTTAGTGAGGGACCAGCACCTGTGCCAGAGGGGTCATCGAACAAAGCGATGACTTCATATGACCGGGTAACGGAACTTCCCGATGTTGAATACGGCTACTTCAAGCCTATCGATGCTCAGGGTAATACGCCGTCCAGCGATGCCGCTCGTGCGTTGTTGAGCGAATGGACATTAGGAGCAGATCCCTCCATTCGACCTGCTTTTGTTAATCCATACGGTCAGCAAATCAAGGATCAAAAAGTAGCGAATACGCAGTTGAAAGCGTTCAAGACGAGAATTGCAGCTGGGGTAGGGGTTTCGGCGAGTCAACCGCTACCAGGCACTAGATCTCGCCCATCTCGACCTAATATGGGAAGACTACCGGAAATGAAACGTCGTGGAGAGGACGATGGAGAAGCTTTGGGAGTAGAACGCAATGAATCTTCAAGTCAGTATCAGCCGGAGGCGCAGATCCCGAGCTCTACACAGGCAGAAACGCAGCCTGCGCCGTTTACGCAGATGCTGCCTGGTGCGCATGGTGGAAGACCCGCTGTAAAGAAGAAAAAGAAGCGCACTGGCGGTTTCTGACATTTTACAATGAGGTGCTTTAGTGCATTTAGGTATATCAGGTAGTCTTCTGTACAATATTTGTCACTTTAGTTCAAATTGTCGTTGTAGAACTGCAGGCTCGCAATTCTTTCTGGCGCAAGCGTCCACTGGTATGTAGTCAGAAGAGTATACCGTCTTAAGCCATCTACTATGAAAGAACTTCGGATGGCATCGATCGTCCGCCTCATCCGGCCGGCACTTTGTATTGCCCAGGTCACGATAGGACCGAGTTATCAGTATACAGGACAGGAAGGAGCAGCGGATTGGATTCCATGACATGCAGGGAGTCGTCCACACGGCAAGACAGGTTGCACTAGGCTGAGCAGCACACGACCTGGAGAAGCGAAAGCCGCTGCAGGAGAAGCAGCTACGGTCGAATGCAGCTGCCATACGAGCTGGAAGAGTGGATATACAAGCACAGGACGACCGTCAGCGCTGGCTCTGCTTCCTTCGTAGCTACTATCATCGGCTTTCCTCTAGACTCTGTCAAGTCCCGCTTGCAGGTCTCCAAGTATGCTGGCGTCGTCGATTGCGTTAGGAAGACCTACAAGCATGAGGGCTTTCAAGGCTTCTTTAGAGGTGCGAAGAACTACATCATAACGCAATCAATGGCTCTTACCTTGCTAAGATCGCGGCCTCCTGTGCTTCTTTATCCCATGCAGGCCTTACAATGCCGCTGTTAACGATCACGCTCGTCCGAACGGTGTCATTTACCATCTACTCGGAAACGAAGAAAGTTAGTCGCGGGCAAGCCTAGCAACCTGGAATCTATTCTCAGCTGATTTCACCATACTTCTACTATAGTACTTCGCCGACCCGAGCACGACATGGCTCAATCCAGACACCCTCAAAGGCAAAGCCACCTTGGGATTCCTAGGCGGAGCTACAAGCGGACTCTTGCTATCGACTGGAACATGCGCGTTTGAATTAGTGAAAGTTAGGTCGCAGCTTGAGTATCTTATATCGTACGCGAGACAGTGACTCCGCTGTTAAGGCTACTGTCCTAGCTGACCTAGAACAATTCAAATCCCGTTTTACACAGCAAGAAACGCGGGGTTCCATATGCGCCACAAGGCACGATATCTGGAGGATTATTGGTAAGTGGACATGCTTCGCTCCAGTGGAGCTCTTCCTTACCATCCTTCCGCTCAATTTCGCAGGTCTACCGCGAAAATGGCTTGCGCGGGTTATATTTTGGCTATTCCCTGCATACGCTGAGGGATACGGTGCGTATTTACCCATCTAGTACAGTAGCTGATATAGCGCGCTGACTCAATAGAAACACGCAGCTTGGCACAAGTCTATATTTTACGTCATATGACTCCCTCCGATATCTTCTAGATGAGAAACGGAACAATTTTGGCATTCCACCTACTCTCATACCTTTTATCTGCGGCAGTACATGCGGAATTGGAAGCTGGTTCCTCGTGTATCCCATTGATCTGGTCAAGACAAGAGTACAGAGGGACGCACTGTCAGGAGTGCAAGATCGACCGAGTGCGATGGCGATATTCAAGAGATTACGGAAGGGCGGAATTGCACGATTATACAAGGGTTTAGGCGTGTCTGCCAGTCGGTCTGCTCTGAGTAAGTCCGAGGTCAAATTGACATCGAAAGGGGATCGTACTGATTGGCAACTCCTCCTTCTGCTCTCTGCTCTCAGCTCATGGCTCACTCTGGTTGATGCTGTGAGTTCTGCCTGACGTTTGTCCATGTGTTCTAGCTGATCAATTGTATGCCAAAGTGAAAGCTTCAGAAGTCGCATCGAACGGCGGCATGCTTTACTGCAGCAAGTAGGGGACGTGAGCACAAAGTAGAGTGGAAGGATATGGAGGAAAGGAGCATCCGGCTCGTCGTCGATGTGCATGTAAATCAGTTCATCTTGTACCTCTCATTCGTTATATACCCTTTTCGTAGGCCATATCAGCAAGTCCAATCCATAGAGCGCAGAGGCTTTTCCTCCCTCATAGACGGTCGTTGTTGTTCTCTGTAGTATAATTATCGTGTAGTATAACTATCTTGTAGTAACATATTGTCGATGTTCATAATGTCCCCGATCACCTCTCTACGCGACACGTCTTTATTGATTGTTTGATATGCCACTTTTGCTTACAACACTGCCAACCGACACAATAACAAAGTGAAGCCCAAGGGCCACTCCTCACCACGACAAGCTGGATTTCTTTCGCTCGTACGTGAGCTCGGCGGCTCAGGCAGTCCTCGCCAAAGGAAACAGCGTCCCTGGACTGCCGGCGTACCAGCTGGGCGAGCGGACGCACGACTTTGACGGGCACAGCATCTGGAGCCTGCACGATGGTCTCAAGAGGGTGGGTCGTGCGAATGCCTGCTGTATCTCCCGTTGGTTTCGCTGAAAGCGGTCGTCTACCATACTCGTGCTTCTCATGGACATCCCGTGACATCAAATGGAACGGACATGCTTGCATATAGGACGACTCGACGCCGGTATCCGTCTTCATCTGTAGGATGGGTTATTCGCTTGAAGATTAGTCTGAGTTTATGCTGATTCTGCTGGCTTGCTGCTGCATCGTACAGTTGACTCCGCACCCTCTCCAAGCAATGGTGGCCGAGACCGACGCTCTCTCCTGCCACTTGCACGAAATGCTTTTCGAAAGCTACGCTCACTGAGGCATCCAGATGTGCTACGCTTCATTGATGGACACGAGTCAGATACCGCGGTCTACATTGTCACCGAAGCTGTCACGCCCCTCACCGCGCGTGTCGGTACAGAGGGTCAACAACCTGGTCAAGGTGAAGAATGGAAGGTTTGGGGACTGAGTAGGATTGTTGTGAGTAAGATGAACAATCTATACTGACTGCCTCAAACGATATGACTAGCGCTTCTGATGGTCTTGCACGCAGTCCGCCCTCAGATTCATAAATACGTCTGGATCAAGTACGCATGGCAATTTACGGCCATCCTCTATATTCACTTCGCCCAGTGGGGAATGGAAGCTTGGTGGATTTGAAGTGCTCAGCACAACAAAAGACTCTACGCCCGTGTTATATGTAAGGTGTCAGTAGTTACGTTTGCTGAATAAGTCTTAGCCTGACTGTCCACTCTACGAACTCTTGCCAGTCCCAAGGCGGTCTATTACCTGATAGCGGACGCTTTTCTAGTCCAGAAGTCCGCAAATCCGGCTGGGATGTTCTCAAAGAGTGTGTCAATTTCTTCTTAACAGGGTTCTATGACTACTGAAGCGAGTTTTGTCTTTATTGGACAGCCTCGATCCATCCGCTCTCGATTCATACCAACTCTATCTCCTCATCTACATTCTTTTCAACGGTCCTCTGCCTTCGTCCTTCATATCCGACCCATCACCTTCCCTACCCACAACGAAAGGAGGGATTCCGCAGGCGATCTTTCCTTCACATCGTAGGCTAGGGAATCCAAATCCTAGAGCGAGACTGAAAATTGACACTTTCTGGGAGATTGGAATGGGAAATGAAGGCGGAACAGGTCAGCAAGGAGCTGGATTCTTCAGAAACAATAGATTGGTCAGGCTGGCTGAGGGCTTGGAAGGGTTCGCGTTAGCTAGTGAAGGAGAAAGAGGTGCTCTAGTGAGGTGAGTTGAGCTGACTTTCGTCCACCTCTAGTGTGTTCTATAGGTGCCGCAGCCTAACAATATTCAACCGCCAGAACGATAAAAGATGCATCAGAAAGCTTACCACCGGAATTTGTCATGTACAAAATTTTACCATCTCTCGTCAAAGCATTCGAATTCGGTCCAGGTGGACCAGCGCTCCTACCTCTCATTCTCACCTTAGGCAATACTCTACCACAAGCAGATTATACCTCATCAATCGTACAACCTTTGATTCGAATGTTTGCAACACCAGATAGAGCGATGCGCATGGCTTTATTGGAAGGTTTACCTAGTTATGCTGATAAATTGGATCAGAAAACTGTTACGGATAAAGTTTGGCCTAATTTGGTTACTGGTTTTACGGATGTTGTCCCTGTTATTCGAGAGGCTACTGTCAAGTCCATACTTCTGATCGCTCCGAAGGTACGTCTCTCGAATACCGACTTGGAACGATAGAGGGGACATGAATAGCTGACAATGATCCAATGATTCTGTAGCTTACCGATAGAATACTCAACAATGACTTGCTACGATACTTGGCGAAAACGCAAACAGATGCGGAAGCGGGAATTAGGACAAACACCTGTATTCTGCTCGGTAGGCTAAGCAAGCATCTGCAACCTGCGACAGCGCGAAAGGTCTTGGTACCAGCTTTCGCTCGGGCACTACGAGATCCATTCGTTCACGCTCGAATAGCCGGCTTGATGAGCCTGATGGCTACTGTCGATGTGTATGAGAAAGAAGATTTAGCTGGCCGGGTCATCCCAGCTATGAGTATCTGCTTGGTGGACAAGGAGAAGTAGGTTTTCAACTCTTAGCATCAGTGACGCGATATAGCGTTGAGAGTCTCTCGTTCTGACATACAATTTCTTCTCTCTCCAGAACTGTTCGTCAGCAAGCATTCAAGGCAATAGACATGTTCATTAAACGGACAGAGCAGCTAACTGCAAATATGCCCGACACGGTTCTTCCACCGGAGGATCAACAGCAAGGCTCAAGCTTGAGTCCGAATACAGCAGTTGCTGGAAGCAAAGGTCAGCCAGGACTTGCAGAATCAGCAGGCGGAGCAGCAGTTGCACTAGCGGGATGGGCATTTACTTCTCTTTCTTCAAGAATCGGTAACTCAGAATTGGCGACTCCTATGCTTGAAAGAAGAGCCAGTACACCTTCAGGAGGGAACTCTCAACCTTCTAATCAGTCCACATCAGGTCTTGGTAGTTCATCGCTTGTCAACACATTGGCGCAAAATGCTTCTGCTTCGTTGCAAGGTCAACAAAGATCAGCTTCTCAACCCAACTTACCTGGTATCACAAATGGTAGTAGCTTAATAGCAGGTACATCGAGGGCAGCATCACCAAGATCATCACTTGCATTCAGCAGTGGATCGATAGATGATATACTTGATTCTGATCCTATGGCTGGATCAGGTGATTGGGGAGGCGATTTGATAGACGTGGCAGCGGACGAAGGGGATTTTGACGATTTCGAATCTGCTCAACCTGCTCCTCCACCTGCTCCTGCTGAACCTGTCGCATATCCTCGTTATACAATAACAAGACCCGCTACTTCAACACAGTCGAAGAGTAAACCCCCTTCCACCAATGGCAAAAAAGTCTCTTCTTTGGGTAGTGCGAGTAATTCAGGTCTTGGAAGGGCAACTGGAGTCAGTAAAGCTGCGGCTAGTGCGCTAAAAGAGATTGAAGTAGAAGAAGGATTGGCTGCGGATTGGTCTTTTGATGGAGATACTCAAGAGGGGGATAATGATTGGAATTCAGAACAGGGGCAGAATGACGGGAAGGATCACGCAACAACAGGTTTTTCGACGCCTAAGTTAGCAAATTCGACAACGATGCCTTCTTCATCTACCGCAACAACACCAGGCTCAAACACGGCAGCTACAACGTCATCAGCTATTGCCAAAGACAAGATTGCACAGATGAAAGAAGAAAGAAAAGCTAGATTGGCAGCTGCAAGGGAGAAAAAGGCTGCTTCAGCTTTGGGAGCAAAGAAACTTTGATTTATATCTTGAAGAAAGGTCGTGACCGAGTTCCTCGAAATTGGCAGTCAGTTAGTACGAGCTACGACGAATTTATTGACGTTTTTGTAGATGCTTGAGTGCTAAAGATCACAATACTGAAGTGTTGTAATTGGCAAATCGACATATCCTACGTAGCAGTCCCAACTATCTAACGAGGAAGTGTTAGCAAATCGTCCATTCGCGCAATCATCCGTACTTGCTCGCCAGTCTACTGAATCAAACAACCTTGCAAATCGAAGCGAAAGGCAATGTGAGAAGTGAAAAGTTGAAGGGGAAACTGGAAAGACCGTAGCATTAGCAGTCCGAATGGGCTGCAAATACTACGCTTCCTATGTATTGCGATAGATCGGAATTGCCAATAACAACAATAAAAGTAGAATAGTTGCTATTCAAGATAATCCCGTCTCCGTTTCTTCAACGGCAAGCACAGAAGAAAAACCCCTTTTTCGAATGAGAGGAATTCGAGTTGCCCCATTTTCATGTTTTGTATAAAGAACTACTCAAAACCCTAAGAAAGAAAGCGAATGAGAGAGAAATGTCTATATTTACTCTGCATCCTCTTCTGTCTGGGTGTTGACGTTGAAGTATCTCAGAGTGAAGGTATCCTTCTTTGTAGCGACGACACGTAGCCAGTCTCTCATGCTGTTCTTTCGTAGGAACTTCTTTGTCAAGTATTTTAGGTATCTGCATGTCAAAGAATATATCAGTTTTGACATTAAAGAACGGGCCAATTCGACCACACCCACCTCTTGGATAGAGGAATCTTGGATTCAACAGATAGCTTTCCGTCACCTTCTTTCGAGACGATGACATCGTTTCCTAGGTTGCCGGCCTTTCCTTCGACCTTGATCCTCTCCTTCATGACTGGTGGTTTGATGGAAAAGCAGATTGCATTAGATCATGGAAAGAGTCGAGAGGTGACGTTGTTTCTTATCACTCACACTGAAGGTAGGCATCACCATCGAAGACGGAATCGTTGGCGGGGGCCGAGAAGTCGACGTAGAACTTCTTGGCAGGAGCCGAGGCAGATGACTTTGTGACCTTTTTGGACTAAGACAGGAACAAGAGATACCCACTCAGCTACTGTGTGCGTGTGTGTAAGAGACAGGTAGGAGGAAGACTGGGCGAGGCTGAGCTATTTGCCATGCCATGCCATGTCCTGGATGTCTCTTTGTACACCCATCCCATCCATGCACTGCACAGCAAACTGAGGACGGCGTTGGAGGGGGAGAGGGATAGAATGGATGATGGATAGATGGATGGATATAGATTGACGGGATAGAATGACCATCCCATCTGTTCATAGCATCCACCGGACTATCCTGTCCTTTCTAACCATAGCTTTCCTTCCTCCACGAGACAGTCGAGACAAGGACATGGCCAGCACGAATAGCCAGCACTCCCCTGCCCAGTCTCCATGGCAATGATATCAACGTACAGACATGGCTGCTTGAGGTGGTTGGTGATGTTGGCGGGAGTGCATCTACTCTCGAGCGTATATTGTATGGTGAAATGGCAATTCCTTCCGCAGGTTGAGCCTTCCCTGGGTGAGATAGTCACGTGCATTTGTTTTAGGGTGGGCTGATTAGCCAGGATGATCGAGGGACTTAGAGAATTTCGAGATGATGGTGGCACTGAATAATTCGATCGCCCTGAGAGAGGCAGAGGCAGCTTTTTCGATGCTGCACCTCTTGGATGGATGCTCGTCTGATATCGCCGCACTTGCATTACTCCATTGGCACCTTAGCCAGAGTGCATTTTCACCATGGCAAGCTCATCCAACCCCATCGCCCCCATCGGCGCAAGCCAGCAGACCAACACGCAGTCCGACGCCGACTACATGATAAAGCCACAGAGTGTAGCGCCGGTATTGGACACCTCCAAGTGGCCCTTGTTGCTGAAGAACTTTGACAAGTGGGCATACATCTATTCACATAGCTATTCATCCTATCTTAATCAACTGGCCTGCCTCTCACAGACTCCTAGTCCGATCAGCCCACTTCACTCCCATCCCTGCTGGCTCAAGTCCTCTCAAGCGTGACCTGGCAAGCTACATCAAGTGGGTCGCTTTTACACTACGTTCAGCTTCCTAGTTTAGTTCATTGCTAATCATATGCTTCCGGATTGCTTAGAACCGGCGTCATCAACCTCGACAAACCCTCCAACCCATCCTCCCATGAAGTAGTAGCCTGGATCAGACGCATTCTACGCTGCGAAAAAACTGGTCATTCAGGAACTCTAGATCCAAAAGTAACAGGCTGTTTGACAGTCTGTATCGACCGTGCTACTCGTCTAGTCAAATCACAGCAAGGTGCAGGAAAAGAATACGTTTGCGTACTAAGATTACACGATGCCATTCCAAATGAAAAAGCATTAGCAAGAGCACTTGAAACTCTCACTGGTGCACTCTTCCAACGTCCCCCTCTTATCTCTGCCGTAAAGCGTCAGTTACGTATTCGTACAATCTATGAAAGTAAATTAATTGAATTCGATAATAAAAGACATTTGGCTGTTTTCTGGGTATCTTGTGAAGCTGGTACTTATATTAGAACTTTATGCGTTCATCTTGGTTTATTACTTGGTGTTGGTGGTCATATGCAAGAATTAAGACGAGTAAGATCTGGTGCAATGACTGAGAATGATAATATAGTCACTATGCATGACGTTCTCGACGCTCAATGGATGTATGACAATACAAGAGATGAATCATACCTAAGAAGAGTTATTAGACCTTTGGAAGCTCTCCTCACTACATACAAACGTCTGGTCGTCAAAGATTCAGCTGTCAATGCTATTTGCTATGGTGCTAAACTTATGCTTCCTGGTTTATTGAGATATGAGAATGGGATTGAAATTGAGGAGGAGGTCGTCTTGATGACGACAAAGGGTGAAGCTATTGCTATCGCCATTGCGCAGAGTGAGTGGTCCCAGCATCTTGTCAAGCATTAATCGTCAAATTTGACTGATGCTGTGTAATTGACAGTGACCACCGTCGAAATGTCAACATGCGATCATGGTGTAGTGGCCAAGATCAAGAGAGTGGTTATGGAAAGAGACATCTATCCAAGAAGATGGGGTCTAGGACCAAGAGCACAAGAAAAGAAGAAGATGGTTAAAGGAGGTCAATTAGATAAATATGGTAGAGCAAATGAAGCTACTCCTGCAAGTTGGAAAAAAGAATATGTTGATTATTCAGTTTCCGGTGATGCTGCTGCTTCTTCTTCTTCTGCTCTTATTCCCTCTCAACAACCTGGTGAAACATTAACATCAACACCAGAAGCTTCGACATCTGCTGCTGCTGTAGCCGTTACTGAGACTTTAGCTGGTGACGTATCTTCAATAACAGAGAAGAAGGAAAAGAAAGAAAAGAAAAAGGATAAGAAGAGGAAAAATGTTGATGGTGATGCATCAACTGTCACTGCCGGTGATGTGACGATGGGTGGCGATGAAGAAGCTGGAAATGTTACTACTGCTGCTGATACAACAGCTGGAAGCATTCTTAATGGATCAGGAGAAACAGAAGAAGAAAGGAAAGCGAGGAAAAAAGCAAAGAAAGAAGCTAAAAAAGCCGCTGAAGCCGCTGCTGCTGGAGATGAACCACCTAAAAAGAAGAAGAAGAAGGATCAGGAGTAAATCCGTTCAAAGAGGATGAAGGTGAAGGATGAATCGAAGTGATGGAGGGACTGGAAGGGTTGGTGAATGGATTTGGAGTGGGATGGGTTTGATATGGGTTTCCGGAAAGTTTCCGTACAACCATCATAAATGCCTTTGCGCATAAGAACGGTCTCTTTTTTCTGGTATTTCCGCTTCCTCCAGAGTGTACATGCAGATGTGCCAGGGATAGCCTTGGGAAACAGAAAATTGAGATCGTTACTTAAGGCTACAATATGCACTTTTCAAATCACAACTACCTCTTCTCGAAAACAGAAGGGAATAACTCCATCTTTTCCTTTTCAAAAAAGAATGTAAAAGATCGAGAGAGGGGATCTTGGATATGTCTCAGTACTTCTTTGTTTCTTTCTCTTCCCCCTTTTCCCCAGATTTTCCGCCTACATAAATTACATTGAGCTTAAACAGAGACTGGGACAGAAAAAGAAAGCTGCGCAGGTCGGCTTTTTTTTTTTCCAATTCTTTGAATCCCTATAAGTCTCTTTGTTTCCAGAGCAGTCTTCCAATGCAGATTGGGAATGCTCATTGGCGCGAAAGGAAAAGGGTTTTGAAAAAAAAAGTTTCAAAAAGTCTGGATATTCCCTGGATTCTTCCTCTTATTCATCAGTATCATTCTTTCTGAAGAGAAGTGGATTTTTTCCTCTTTTTCCGAAAGGTTCGTTGTGAGGTGCTACAAAATCACACAAGAGCGAAGGAGGAATAGGAACGTTAGTCCTCTTCCTTTTTTCCCCTGCTCATTCGGACAACTTTCAATCCGTATCCATTCCATACATACGCCACCTTTCATCCTTTCCCATCCATCCATTCTCTATATATCTCTCCTCGTCTCCTCTGTCTCTCATTCTCCAAAGCTTAGTGGGATTTCAGCGGACGCGTGCCTGCATCCTTCGGCGGCGATTCACAAACGACCTAGTCTCATTCCTGTCGACGAATCTTCCTCTTCTGTCTTTCTCATGGCTTTGAGTACTTTTGTTCGTTGTTGTTTGATATACGGCTTGAGGTTATACGAGTAGGTGTATCTATAGCAAATAAATCCACATCTTTACAAGCGATCTTTTACGAATTCTGTCTCACTCACATGATACTATCACTCTTCCACTTCTCTTCTTTATTTCCACCTTCCTTCTCCTCAACCCAATGCAGGTTCACCAGCAGTGGGCGTCTTTTCCCATATCTGAGTTGGGCTTGGATTGCCCTTCTGAGATACGTGTTAGGAAAAAAGATCACAGCGCTTTCACTTTAGCTATTAATAATTCCCTGCGACAAAAAACAACATGTCCCCTCTTCGAGCCATGATACTGCTTTCTCTCGGTCGCGTTACTCTTCGTATCGCTCGTTTTCAAAGCTGGATCATGCTGGTTCCATTCGGATAAGACATCCGCTCGCTATTCCGAAGACGCTGGGTTGGACTTGAAAGCGAGAGCTCTTAGAACCGATCTCCATCCTTTCTAGGATGGTTCTCTGGACGCTATGGCTCTCTGTTGCTCAAGTCCGCTCAATGTCTCTGGGATACCCCGTAGATGTCTCTGCCAAATGTGTGACAAACTGTTCCATTGCTTCAAATGAGCACCAGAGAGAGTAGGCTGGAGGTGGATTTGAAGCGGTGGAAAGGCGTCCCGTCAAAGAACAAATGATGAAGCTCTCGACAAATATGTATATCATATGCATATCGATTGGTTGGAGCTTATCTAGAGACGTTCAGGCTGCTTCATATAGATTAAGCCATCATTTTCTTTTTATTGGCGATGCTTGTTCTCGTGCAATTGAGGAAATGTTTGTTTACATTGTCACGTCGTTGGACTCGCTTTTCCATCTTGCCTCCCTTCGGTTGTGGCCGCAGTCCGACTTTGATGATCCGACGAGTGTCTGACGGCTGTCTCGCCTGTTCTTGCCCTGTCTGGTGTCGATGTATTGTCAGCTACAACACCCGTTCCAGCAGCAGCAGTAGCAGCGGCCAAAGCCATTTCTTTTGCCTTTCTCTTTTCTAGAATTGCCTTTCTAAGATCGTCATAACGAGCTTTATACCTTTGAGCATTAGCAGCTTGTTTTTCACTTTCCAATTTTGCCAATTTTACTTCTTCTTGTAAGTATAATACTTTCTTTTGCAATTCTTCTGTTTGATGAGAATTGTTATTTATACCATGCATGAAAACTGGTAATGCAGTCATAGGTTGTGGTAAAGGAGGAATTATCTGTCGTCTATTGTCGGTAAAACTAATAGTAGATTGACCTAATCTTTCAGCTTGTTTTCTAACATCCCTAGCAAAAATAGTAACACTATCTTTTAATGTCTCCTTTTCTTTTAATCTTTCTTTTGTTATCCAATCTAATCTCTTTGATAATTGATCCAATGTCTCTTTTAATGTTGTATTTTCAGCAACTAATTCTTCATGTGTTTTATTTGATGCTGAATTTGGTCTTGAAAGACCTTCTTCCAGTATGGGAGCAGAGTTTCCTCTAGCTGGCTTACCGGGCCTGTTGATGGAAGGTACAACATAGAAAGACTCCAGAACCTGATTTGAGGCAATGTCCCGTTTACGCTCGGCTTTTGATGTTCTTTGCAAAACGTTATCACTAGCTTTTTGTCCGTGAACCGATGGATCGGAATCAGAATGACCTGAAACAGGTGGGCCAACATGCAAAGGAGCGGAGGCGAATGCAACGGCATTCCCTAGCTCTTCGACCATGTTTTCAACAACAGTAAGGAAGGTCGTTACTGGATCAGCAGGGTCGTTCTGTCATTAACAAACAAGTGTATTCATTCCATTTAGCACGTATCTAACTTTAAACAAGGCAAGCCAAGTCTCAGCCACGTTATGATAGACTCACCTCTGTATTCATGAGATAATAGCTTTCTTCAACACTACTGGTCTTTACAGACTCAGCGCCAGAATGAGGGAGACTATGTGATATTTGGCTTTGTGAAGGCGAATTGGACTTTCTCGAGTATCTTGAATCCGCCATGTTCGCAGTCGATGCATCTATCCTATCTCTTGGAGTAGGCAATGTGCTGAAAGCTCCAGTCGCTCCAATGTTCATGCGTCCTGCTGGACTGTATTGCTGTTGTAGTCCAGTCATTGTCGTGATGGATGGTCCATGGCCACCAGAAGGACCATTGTAACTTCGTCGGTACGCCAGACCATGAGTGCCGCTGTTGCTGCCGGATGAAGGCGGCTGAAAGTTAACTCCACCATATGGTCTGAAAGACTGAGCAGTATTCGATATCTGAGCAGCTGCATGGCTACCTGTTGTTGTGGTAGTCGTCGATGACGGTGTCGCAGTGGCTGATATGTTAGCAGGCTTGCTCCTTCCTCTCTCGAGCTTGCGCTGCACCTCATTGGCAAGCTTGAGCTGCTTGTCTCGCTGAAGAAGCAATGCCTTTGCAGCTGCCGTGTCCCCAGTCGCCTGTGCTGCGAGCTGGTATTGCTTTGCAGCTTCAGTGTGTGCTCCATGGGCTTGCTGATATGCTCGTCGTGACGATAGCTGCTCGCCCTGACTGGCGAGTGCGTCGGCCTGGGGGGACACAAGTGGGCTTAGATACTTACACAATACATAACGTTCTACCCACCTTCACCAATGGAGGCGCATCTGGATCCATTCTCGTCGAAGGAGCCGCTCATCGCATCAAGTGGCATGCGAGTCGTCACGAAAGAGAAAAGCACGTGAGCGTCAATAAAGTGACATCCGACATCCGACAGCTGCAAGACCTGGATGCAGATATGCACACACGTGCTATTGAACATTATGATATTGTACACTCTTGTTAGAACAATGTCCGCAGCCGGGTTCTACAGTCTAAGCCTTAACAACAAACGATATTACGACATATGTAACCGAGGATAGGATACCTCGGATACCTCAATCTAATAACCTTATCCTTGCTAGTCTTTCAAATTGCTCTTTATAGTGTTTGATCTAAGCAGAAAACTTCTTGACTGGCTGGAGGTCCGTCATCTCGCTATCAACGTCCTTCTCGCTTTGCCTGCTAGTCTATGATTTGCGAATCATGAAAGGAATGATATAAACGAAGTATCTGTCAGGAATTCACTGATGATACGGCTCAATTAGAGAAAAATTGAGAGGGCTAACCTTTGCGAGTTGATCAAAGCAGAAACCAGGATGGAAGATCGTCAAGACTGTCGCTGCTATGCAGACCATACTGTACGACAAAGCCAATTTAGGGATGATATGTCAATGATGGATGTCTTCTACGAAAATCGGTGTTCCCATGAACACGGATCTAAGACTCACGCTCCATCCAACACCAAGAATGTGACTTCATCTCTCTGAAGACCATTACCCCATCCGCCTGCCATTTCAGGTATTCTATGCGGAAGATAACAGGTAGACGGTGCATTAGCAAGGAGGATCGTATAGAAGCCTTTCGTAAGACTAGGAAGCGATGGTATGATCTAGTCACTCACCTGTAAATGCATCTAATTAAAATAGCAAAGAATGCCACAGTGACAGAAATCATAAACCATCTAAACTTCCAATCTTGAAGGTAAGCTTGACCTCTCTTTGGTAATTCATGCGTTTTGGAATATTTGTAAACACTCCAGATATACCAACCAGAAGTAGCACCGAATAGAATAAGTTGAACTACTTGCATTACTATACCAGCCAAAATAACGTTATTACCCGTATTGAGTAGTTTGACATTATCTTCCCCACTTGCAGCTAATGCTCCTCCTATAGCTTGTAACAATATCGAAAAGAAGTCTAAACCGATGAATAGCCAGGTATATAATGAAGGTTTCAATCTTGATAGTTGAGGTCCAAAGACAATGACGATGTGCTTGAGGGTTAGATCGATACTTGCAGACATGAACGATGGAGCTAGTACCAAACAAACGATTTGAAGTTTGAATCCAGCGCTACTCCAAGGGTTGTCATTCATGAGTATTCTTCCAGCATAACCAGCGCACTCCAAGCCGCATCCAACGAGCATTGCTGCCATCCAAGTCCAGGTCTTGTAGTGTATTCCCCATACGAGTTGAATGACAAAGTAAGACCCGAAGATGGCGCAGAAGAATGCATTTCCCCCGAGATTGGGATAGTAGCCGTATGTCGTTGCTTCTACAGGACAGGCGGCAGATATCTCACTGCATACGCGCATGCTCATCGTGAGCTAGGATTGAAAAAGTGGGTCGAGCCTTGGCTGGCTTTTGCTTGCGGGACGATTGATGCGGGAGTCTGGGTGTATGCAGTCTGGCGTCGAGGTGAGTGAGTCTCCAATCAATAGTCGCTATTATTCGTCCACTCGTCATACTTACAAGCTCTTGCTTTCTCTGATGGACACCGCCTCTCCAGTCTCCAGGTGCTGTGGGAAAAGCGCTTGAAAGATCACGATAGCCGATGCGAAACGACACGACGCTGGCCGAGTGATGGACGGATGCGACAAGCAGAGCGAGGCTTGACTGTCGAGCAAGTGATGAAGTCGACGAGAGAGAGAGAGAGGCAAAGCAGCATCATCATGCAGATATCTCTCGCCGACTTCACGCCTGATGCGAGGCCGTCCAGTGCCGAGATCGCAAGCCGACATCGAATGCCGCCTCTCGGCCGAGCAAGTGCAAGCTGAAGATCATCGAGTAACCGTCTCAGCCGTCGTGACTTCTTTTAATGCCGAATACTTGACTCGGTTATGAGTTGCTTGTCACGAGCTGCAGTCAGTCTGCATCCTGTCCGACCAGTAGTCTACCCAACTGTACCCATTTCCTCGAAACCTCCAGCATTCGCACTCAGTGGCAACTGATTGTATTCCAAATCATGAGATAGTCCAAGTCTAGCTATTGGAGTCCAAAGTAAGTACATCTACAGTAAAGTAATCGAGCGCTTAGCTGGATAACTGGCCAGCCAAGGGTACATCCATCAAGGGGAGATGACACAGGGACTATGTTCAAATGCGAGACATTAATAGACAAAATAGCTCGCGCAAACATAACTCAGCACTTCCTTCCTACACACTACCTGTCATGTGATGCGACATGTAGGCGAATCAACGCGACTTGTTGCTTCTTATAAGCCTGTAAGCCAGCATAGAAGCCATCCACCAGCATCTCCTACATCCGTCCCTTTTCCACATCATACTGTTGGCTCTTTTCATCATTGAGTGAGCCAGTCAAGGTCTTTGGAGATTTATCCAAATCATTCAATTCAACAGAGGATGTATTCATTCCATTCTTCTCATCTTGTTCTTCATTCTGGAAAGGTCCCAAATGTACGGTATTACTCGAGTCCGAGCAATAAGCCTGCATGGTTTGAGTAGAAATTTGTACACCAGACTTTTGCGAATTCTTGCTGTTGATTTTAGTTCGGGAAGAACGGTCGTTTGAAGAGCCTCCAGAGACAATAACACCAGAAGTAGACGCTGATCCCCATCCTCTTGCTTCATCAGACTCGCGGAGACTGAGAACAAGTCGGCAAGCGAGAGAAGCGGCGATGATGGTGCAGAAGTTGGAGCCTGTCGGAAGGGCATGGCAGAGAGTCAGCAAAGAGCTCTGTATCCTACGAAATCGCCCAACTCACCGGGATAACCTCGGAAAGCAGAGTCGTACTTCAAGGAGATAGCACCAAAGGCGAGGTTTGCAATGACCGACAGACCTAGTCCTAGGGCATATAGAGCACCGTGCCTGACGACGAGGGAAAGGACTGCGTCGAGGGGCAATGTCAGTAACAATAGGCGGATGTGGATATTGACAGCCTTCACAGCTCACTTTCGGATTTGAGGCCGCCAGCAACACGGGATCTGATCTGATAGGCCCGATAGACAAGGAGACCAGTAGCGGTAAAGTCAAACAGGACAGAGAGAATCTATAGTGAATGTAGGGAGGGTCAGCATGAGAGTTAGAACGTCGTCGTTTGAGCTGCTACCTACACATCCAACGGTCATTGTCGGTCTTGAAATCATGTAAATGCAGGGACCTCTTCCACCAGGGAATTGCACGACTACAGATTCGATAGACGTGTAAGTTATGTCTGATCAGACGCGGACAAGCGGTAGCCGGTTCAAGCAACGTCTACAACCCTACCTTGGATATAAGATGCGACCAGCCAGGCTCCGACGGCAGATTGTGCTGCTTGCAGAGCCAAGAAGAAGGCCAAGATCCACTTGTTGCGGTTCCACTGCAGGAAAAGCAAGAGTGATCAGCATATACAGGATAGTGTTCATGAGCATAGCTGATGAGCATACGATAGCTAGGGAGGAACAGATGAAGCAAGCGTGAGTAATAGGTATGCAAGATGTGTGATATACATCTCTGGAAGGGCTATGGGTACGGCAGAGACTCACCATAACATCTAATCATAACAATACCGGAGACTGTAGCCTGGACGAGCAATGGAAGGGCATTGGCCATAGGCATCAACGTACGTCTACATTGAGCTTCAGTGTAGTTGACGTTGAAGCTGCATACGAAAGGTACCACGGAGGGTCAATATCTGTCTGATGTAAGAGCACCTGGGAAAACAATCTCGCCTACCCTTGAAGAACAAAAATCGACAATATCAAAGGAGAGTACCTAGTTATAATGTACAAACACTTGATGACGGTCCAATCTGCTTTCCATATACGCCTGTACTCGGATGAAAGTGTGCTGATCCAGTCATGCCAGTATATACAATAGAGGCTGCATGACGGAGACAAGCTGAGTATGCATCGTTGATTCGAGCTTGCCTCGGCACTCACCCAACGTAGAAGACCAGCATGTACTGCCTCGTCTGCTCAGCTGTTGTCGATGCCATGGCTAGCTGGTGAAATGGAATGTAATGAAAAGTGACAAGTAAGTAGCACGTGAGAAGGTGTGAAGTGAGAAAAGAGAGTGCGGGAAGATGAGAGAAAGCAGAAACAACAGAGGAATCAAGCATATATCTGGATCTCTTCTCCCCGCTCTCTCGTAATCAGTCGATTTCCTGCTGGCTTAAATGCCCCAGCTGCTCCTTTCGCCCTCCCTCGCCCTGGCTAGCTCGAGTCAGTCGAGCCACATCGCACTCTTGCGTTCATTGAATCGGCGTCCATCTCAGGAATGACAAGAGCATAGTAGTTCGAGGACATCTCAGTACTTGCATCTCTTCGCTTCAAGGCCACTGCACTCGTTGATCTGTACAGTTCCGAGAGAAGTAGAAGATGAACGCAGAGGGAGAATGATGATCGGGAAGTGCGAACCGACTTGCCTGCCAAGTAGACCGAGGTCTGCATTTCGACAGCATGCAGTTATTGAGAACATACTATATAGCTGTGGGCGGGATCCTAAATAATGACTACTGTGACCACCTTCCGCTGAAAATTCCAAAGATAATGTATACTTCCAAATAGTACCCCAACAGCACAAACCCCTCAATAAACAGACTGATCCCCGATGATTCCCTGCCTAAAATGACCATTCGTACATACTTGAACCCGAACCCCTTCTACCTAAAGAATTCGCCTTGCTTTTCATTCTCAATATCATTCTCAGATTCTCCCTTTTCCAGATCCTTCCCCTGATCCTCCTCTAAAGCTTTGATAACGGCGGAAGCCCTTCTCAATTCTATCTCTTTCTCCACTTTATCGTCTTTCTCAAACATTCCGCCTTTACTTCCGTTGTCCTCTCGTCCATTTTCGCTGGAGGCTCTTCCCTTCTCTTCCTCTTCTATGTATTCTAGTTCCAGGATTCCAGAATCATAAGTCTCCAATTCATCTTGACTTATTACTATTCCTGAACCATGTCTATCATAAGAAGGTACTGATTTCTTTCTTTTCAAACTACCTCTAGGAAATGCAGGTAACGTGATCTTGCCACTATTATTTGGGGAGTTTATCGCTGTTGAACCTAAAAAACCTGATCCGCTACCGCTAATACTAGGATTCGTATAGGCGTTGGAGAGACCTTTCCTAGAGCTCCACGCACCAGGGGAAAGAGGTATGCCGCTCCCTTCAGATCCCCCCATCGGTAGTCTACTCTCGTTCCACCCTGTAATGGATTCGGCAGTCGGTCTTTGGCGAGCATCGACATTTTTCTTCAGCGAAAGAGCTAATCGACAGGCTAGAATAGTATTGAAAACTGTGCAGCTGCAAATAATGAGGTAAGGGATTTACTCAATGGAAAACGCGGTAGTACTGATGGGACTGACAGATTTCCGCCTAGGTAGCCTCGGAATGGAGTACCCCTTGAACTGGATCTAGTCCACGAGAAATGCGGAGTAGGATGTCACCCCAGAGTTCACAACACTCGTACTGTAGAACAACCGAAAAAGGTCAAGACTCACTCATGTATAAGAGCCATGTTCGCAGAGACGATAACAGCAGTACCAAAAGTATAAAAAGTGCCATGCTTTATGATACTCAGCAGGATAGTAGATTTCATGGTCTTGCCAATCATTTGTTTGACTTGTAATGCTTTGTAAAGTGTTAAACCTGTTGCTGCCAAGTCATAGACGAGTGCTGTGATCTGCCAAGAGATGAAGTGAATTGGCGAGCAATTAGTATAGCCATGAAAGGAGTCACCTTGGCAGGACTAACAGATTAGGCTACTTACGCATCCAAACATTAGATTGGGTCGCGAGTTATAAGGGATACACGGTCCTCGATCGCCCGGAAAGACCATAGCTGCGGAGAATTTGGGCTTGTTATAACGGACTTTCACCTTTGAGGTATCGCAGAGGGCTCGTCTAAGCGAACTCACTCTTCACATTAGAAATTGATAGCCAGCATGAGATGCCTATGTGTACCACATGAAGAATCATCAAAATTGTGAGAATCATCTTGTTGTTACCCCACTGTAAAACAGGCTAAGGATCAGCATCAATGACGAGGAAGCGTCTGTACTTTGTGCCCTACAATAGCTGAAATTAATACAATGTCAGCAGAAAGGCTTCACAGACAGATCGAATGTATACCCACCGTAGCAGCGGATCATCAGCATAAACCCTGTCATCGTTTGTACGATCAAAGGAAGCGCGTTTTGCCAACCTAATAGGTATTTATTGCATCTTGAAGTACTCCAATCCATATTAAAGCTGCAAAGAAGAGACAGTTGACTCGTCAGAATGGCCCGATAACGCATTTGGTGAACACTAGAGCTGACACCCTGCTTTCGTTCTGGCTGTCTGGGGCATTAGGCCGTGGCTGATTGACAATTCCGCAGTGCAGTATACCCCAAGCAGCGCAAGAAGCCATTGAAGCAACTTGAACTCACCCTTGAAGGATAAAGACGGTCAACGCTAGCATTGTATACCTATTCACGAGGTAGACGACCTTGACAGCTGTCCATTTCGACTTCCAGATTCTATGTATTATGGGTCAGTGAAGTGTGAGATAGCAGCATGCCCGGTTTGATAACTTACTTTCGATATTCCTAAGTTGGTATTCGGAGATGTGGGTGTTAGGCAGCGAGTCACTGCCGGCAAGGGCAAGACGGACCAAAAGCCTACCTTGTGAAGGGTGACCAGCCAGTCAAACCAGAAGATCGACGACAAGCTGTGGCACCAAGTGAGTATGCAAGTCAGCTATATACTTGTACTGTGGTGCCTGGTTTGAGGTTCTGGTAGTTTCCAACTCGAGCCACTGGATGAGGGGTCCCAAGCTCACGCCACATAATAAACCAGCCTGTATAGGGAACAGGAAGTCGGAAAGTTCAGCAACAAGCCGAGGATTGAACATCCGTCAGAGGGCTTACATATACCGGCGAGTCTCTTCTGCTGTTGCTGGCATTTCTGCTCCAGGTCTAAAATAACCAGCTGGAAGATGAAGTAGAAAGAGAAAGAAGAGCAGTTCTCACGCCGAGCGAGAGAAATGCTTCTCGTGAGATGCGGAAGGATTTAAGCTGATAATCAGGTGAGATTGTATATGCGAGGGTCAAACCTCAGTCATTGGAGATCCCCAGGCCTTCTCTCTTCCGCCACTTCCCGTGGGCGCAGGAGATGGAGGCCATCACCTTTTCATCCGAAGTATAATTTTGCGGACCGGTCTTAAAAGCATGCTTGGGAGAGCGGAAAGAATCCTCATGAAATCCAAAATGTACAAGCGAATGAGTACCGGTAGTGGCTGAAAGTGCCCGCGTAGCAATGTTCGGCATTGTTCAGCCTGCTCTAGAAGAAGCAGGATTGCGCCGGCCTGGGAGCGAAATGCTGATGAAGAGGGCGAATGGCTACCATGCCAAGAGCTAGAAGACGGCGTCGAAGCAGCAGCAGCAGGTGAGCAGGCTGGAAGCAAGATTTATCCAATTTTCATTGTACGTAGAGTTAGCTCTTGCAGTGTCCTAGGCGTTTGGCGCAAGCCTATTGAACGGGACTGCGGCTTTGAACACGCCAAAAGGGTGAAAGATCGGACTGTCTGTATAAAACATATACAGTGTCTGGCTGATTAGGCTTGAATCGTGCCAACTCTTCCAGCAATCCGCTGGCACGTGAAGGCTTCAGCATCAGATCAGTACCGCGGTCTCCATGATCCTGTTTCTCGTTCGGAAGCTTCAAGCGGCAGGATCAGAACGAGTGCGGTCTCGTTGCATCTGTGAAGCATAGTATAGTGTGATAGTATGGACTTGATATAATGCAAGGAAAGGTCGAAGAGAGAGAGAAGCTCGTTTGCTTCTATCAAGTTATTAGAGAGGCGATCGAGGAGACTTGAAGGCTAATCTATGAAATAATTGAATTGTCCGACACGCTTGTCTTGCATTAGACTTCATCAGACAGACACAAGCCTGCAGTCGAGAGCAGCAGCAGCAGAAGGCCTGCATCATGGCGGATGGTCTTGGGGCTGTAGAGGGAGCCAGCGAGTTGAGGCAGCGAGTAGCCGCCGGTGCAGGTGGAGGCAATGGTGCAAGCAGTGGCAGCAAGAGCAGCACCAGCAACAGCAGCAGCGGTGCACCCACGCCGACAAGCAAGAAGAGCGTGTATGGACGCACTCCAGACGGGACTGGTGAGATTCGCTGTGGTTCGGTATCGCCGTGAAGATTATACTGATCCCTCCGTACCACAGTCTTCAAGATTCCAGAGACGCATAATGTGCTCGCTGGCCTGTTTGACCCGAGACTGCCGAAGTCATCGCTGGATCTCGTGACGCTCGCTACTCTCGGCTCTCAGGTCTTGCTGTGGCTGTATCTCCCGCTCGACGTGTCAAAGTACCTGTTCATGGCGCTTTTTGCCTTCTGGAGACTCGCCTACAAGTGCGTATCAAGAGATCCATTCAGCTGGTCTACTAGCTACAAACGACAGAAGCAGGTCTAATTAGAGCTTACTGACACATCTCAACCTCGCAGTGCCGGTCTAGGTTGGTTGCTCACCCAGCAGAGCAAACGCAAGTTCATCGTCAACACCGTGAAACGAAATGCTTGGCTCGACGAAAATAAGCATCCAGTGATAAAGAACTGGATAAAGACTCAGGTCTCCATCAAAATGGGCAAAGACTATGATTTTGACGTGATTTATGATACATACAATTGGCTAAGTTAGGACCTTTTTCGCTGACACCATTCCGTCATATCATTCTCCGCAGGCTATGCCAGTAGAATGGAATACATGGGTTCTCTTCCGGCACTCCGTCGATGTCATCCTATTGAACGATTTCCTATCTTATTTCTTCTGTGGAATATCATTCTTGACCTTCCCAGATGCTTCAGATAGTAAAGCTGTTTTCATGTGTGTTCTACGCTGGGTCGCTGGAATCACGCTACTCGTATTCAATCTTTGGGTCAAGACGGATGCTCATCGTATCATTACCGATTTAGCTTGGTATTGGGCAGATACTTTCTTCACTTCTATGCAGGATTTGGTATTCGATGGCGTATTTGAAATGGCTCCTCATCCGTTTGTTACTTTTCCCTCATATTGTTTACTATTTTACGGATCACTGACTCGTGCGACTCTCCCATAGCATGTACTCTGTTGGTTATGCGGGCTATGTAAGCCCAGTATTCCTTTCCTCAGCATTACCGTCCTCGTTGCTAATGTCTATACTCACTCTGAACAGTACGGACTTAGTCTGATTTCCGGCAGCGAGGCAGTCTTGTATGTCAGCTTGGCTGCACATGCATGTCAATTCGCTTTCCTAGTCTTCTTTGAGGAGCCGCGTAAGATATGATTTGACTGTATTCTTATACATGCGTACTGTTCTAACCCACGTCTAATTTCTCCACCCCCAGATATCGAGCGGACATACGGCGAGCGGAAGCCTATCGCGATGCGAACTCCACTTCCTTCGACTGCACAGCTACACCCCGACTTGAACGGATCCGCAGTAGAAGAAGAAGGAGAAACAAACGGTTCTCTGGAAGCAGGCGCACGCAATATCACACCTCGTCCTCGTAAGGCTCGTGTCACATCAGAGGCTTCCTCTGCAGACTCGATGGCGGACACACCTTATGGGACAGATGCATCGGACTACGACACCGATACCGATTCTGCTGCACACACCTTCACTGCAAGCCATACGGACAACACCGGTAGAAGAGCATCTGTCGCTTCATCGAACATTTCAGAGGATCTGGATGCAGAATACGATGCTCCAGCTCCGAGTTCATACGTCTCCTCATCCGATCTCTCATCATCATTCGCACCAGTTAAAACATCAGATAGATCACATATAAGATCAAAACACGATTTTGACGCTTGGTATTTCCGTCAAGATACTATAATATTTCAAAATTTTGATCCTTTAAGAGCTACTGATTTCGCTTTCGGTTTAGCTACTATTTATCTCTGTGCTGCTTTTATTTTACCTTATCTTAGTGAGAGACAACAGCTTATTGCTGTTTTCGTAAATGCTCTGCTGTGGAGAATCGGTCATACTTTTGTATTGGGTAGTATTTTGAAGGCACAGAGTGAGAAAAAATGGATGGTTAGACACTACTTGAGTAAGTTCACAATCAATCGCTTGTCCCGATATCACCGGGACACAATACGACTGCAGATGTCTGACGACTTGACTGGCAGAGCATTATCACTACGAGGGTACCGGATACGGTGCGGTCGAAGAGGCTTTCAGCAACTGGAAAAGCATATACAACATGAGTGTAGGGCTGAATGTCCGCATATCTATCCGCAAACTAGTGCTGATTCGTTGATCTTGTCATGCAGCTGTGTATGGTATACGGTAAGCAACAGCTCACGGCCGGTCCATCCCAGCCTGAAACGCAGCCTAACTAGTCTATCCCTTTCGACAGGCTCCTTCGTCCTTCTCGCTTTGAAATGCTATGACTGGGCTCTAACAGAAGAGAAACTCCGACACATTCTCGGATTAGTGTGTTCTATGTATCACATCCATGCATTTGTCAACTCGAGACTGACAGTGTTCTTCACTGATTCACCTGCAGATGTTGATCGCGCTACACATGTGGACGTCAAAGGGGATATACGAAGTTCTAGGCAGATTCGGCTGGTTCTATGGCGATTTCTTCATTGCTAGCGAGACTGCTCCTCCTCAGCTCGTGTACACTGGTATTTACCGTCATGTGAACAACCCAGAGCGAAGTAAGTCGAGCGAAGGGTGCCTAGTTCCGGTGCACACAAAGCTAAAGATTTCGATCTCATTTCAGTCATGGGAGGAGCTGCATTCTTTGGACTCGCTCTGATTAGTGGTAGTAAACTCGTTGGTATCCTTGCTATCGTCAGCGTCCTCTCACACTTCTGGTTCCTTTCACGAGTGGAAAAGTGAGCTTCGCCGTATTTCCCGCAGGCTGACTTTCGTACTGATACGACTGCTCTCGAAGCCCACATATGCGGAGACTGTATGGTGACAGCCTTCGACAAGAAGCTGGTGTTACCAAGACCTTCAAGGTAGTAGCTAGCAAGAATGCACACCGTGCTCCTCCTAAAGTTGCTAAAGCTGTACAAGAGTTCCAAGGCACACTCGAAAGAGTTTATGATGATACGGCTATAGCTTTAGAGGAGTTCCTGAAGAAGTGTATGTTCGATTGCTACACAATGCAATTTGAGACGGGTCCTGACTAAGTCTTCTGTGAAAACAGCGGCACCGCGCCTCAGTGGCTACGTCGAGAACACCAAGGTCCTGCTCCGCGAGTCTGGCGAGAGACTGCTCATCACGTGAGTCATGATACAATTGTCTTGGAAGACCATGCTTACACAGTGATACCTGCTCCGTACAGCCGGGTTGCCAATGTTGCGTCTTTGGATAGGTCTGCTTACTCTCTCAAGATCGACCGACCGGAGGAAGCTGGCACAAGCGAGAGCCTACCTGATTTGCCACAGAGCAAAGGAATCCAGTACCGTCTGGGCGAGCCGATTCGTGTCAACTGGACCGCACCTAGCAACTGTTCAAGGAGAGATTGGATCGGTCTATACCGCCACGGTGCTAACAAAAGCAAGCTCGTCACGAGGATCAGAAGTAAAGGGCGCTGGCTTGGTATTTACCCTGATGAATGGGATGGCAATGATTCACTTTCTCCAGAAGGAACCTCTACCTCACAAGGATCGAATGGTCCTAAGAAATCAGGATCTTTATTGTTCTCTGGACATCGACTTTTCTGGAAGACTGGACAATATGAATTCAGATATCACCATGATGGCAAGCACAATGTCATGGCTGTATCTGAACCTTTCGAAATCAAGGTTGAACACCCTTCAAACCCATTAAACTTTACTTCAGTTTATTCCACTCTATTACCACTCGTCACTCGAGCGTTGGATAGTGATCCTCAACTTGTTCCAGAAACAGCATGGCCATTATTGAAAGAACAACCAGATGAATCAACAAAAGCAAAAATTCACGCTAAAAGAACAGATGAACATGATTTTGTTCTTTATGAGAATGAACAAGCTGAAAGAATAGCTTCAGTTTTAAAAGAATCTTCTGGTATTGAAATGTCAAGTGATGTTATAGTGGCAGAAGCTAATCTGGCGAGATTAGCTAGAAGTATAGTTGAATCTCAAAAATTACTTAGACCTTTTGATAAAAAAGTCAACAAGATTGAGAAAAGCATTAGTGGAACATCTGAAACCAGTGAAGTGGGATAGACTTTAGCGACTTTAATTAGATAATCAAACTCGAGACGGCCTGCATGAGGGGAAGAGAAACGTATGTTCATCAACTGAATATGCACGATATGATTGATCAGAAACTAGAGCAAGCGAAACTATGTAGGGAGCAAAATCATTTACGAAAAGCAACATTCCGAAGAGCTTTGTAGTACACTCTTTTCTAGAACCACATAGAGACTGAGAATGACCTTTCAAGTGATTTCAGGGAATGCCACCACCTATTTGCCAGACAAGGCAGATCAGTATGGCTTTTCGACACATTCGCAAATGTCCCTTTTTGGCTTACTTTGGCGGCATGAATAGCAAGTCGCCTGCTTCAAGTATAGCCTGTTGCGCCAGTGGCACGACCTCGTTGCGAAACAACACCCCCTGAGGAGTGCATGTGTCCTCTTGTTTGTCCTCTTGTTTCGTCGAAGCTTCGAAAACGTCAATTTGAGCTGTATTGTCCATGAATTGTTGGGCTGCTGCATTCCTGTCGTCATCGTGTTCGTGCTCGTCCTCGTCTGACTTCTCCTTCGAGGCCGAGCCTTCCATGATGGGACTGCATTCGGGCGGGGCTATCCAAATGTGCTTACTGCCTACGACTTGAGCTATATGGAAGAGTGTTGAACTGTAAGTCGAGAGACAAGTTTCATTTGAAATTACGATTCAAAGGAGCTTACCGTAGCAGTTATAGTATGGATCAGTATGAGCAGGGCTATAGGTATTCTTTGGACCCATCCAGGCATTCTTGGTGTATCCAGAAGCTACATTTGGAGGTTGGTAGTCTGGGAAATATTCTGGAGGACCAGGATCAGCGAATACATAGTCTGGTACTATTATATCGGCTGCCAATTCTGGAAACTGCTGGAATAAATCATGTTGTGCTAGGTAAAGTATGGGTTCTTGTGTATCGCCATTAGGAAGTCCATGATTATCTGATTCGGCGGAGCCAATTGCATCATCCCACTTGATTTTAATGAGGAAATCCTCGAAACTCAACATTTGTTGACTCCATCCTTCTGCTGTGTAAGATGATCCTATTTCAACTGGTACGATACGACCTCTCCCTGCTATTTTGAGGAGGTAAGCAGGGTCTGACCAGCGTGTTCCAGTAGATGATACTGCGGGCCAGTCTGAAATTCCTCCTTTGACAATGAAAGGCTGGGTACGACTTGATAGATCAGTCATATCGGGCGCCTCATCTTGAGTGTATGTTTTGATTGTTTTTATGCCAAGTAGGAGAGTAGGTTTGGATGAAAGTAGTGGCGAGGGTAGTGGCGAGGGTTCGACTGGCGATTTGCCATGCTTGCGTCGTTTCTTGAATGGAGGTTCCGGTGGATGTTCGTTATTTGGTAAAGGTAACTCGGACTGAACAAGTGTAAGGAGACTGAAGAGGACTTCTTCTCTTCCTTTCTGGAAATAAGCCGTCACGATATTCGCCATGTCCAGGAGCCTCACCAGCTCAAGGAGGTCGGCTTCTTTCAGAGGTGTGTCGTTCAGCAAAATAGAGACAACATGGAGAAGGGTAGCATCCATGTATAGTCTTCTCCAATGATCAGGCACTTCTGAGTAAGGGTATGTCGATATCGCTTCGTTGGCTTGCTCTTTCAGCATGAGACATCGCTTGGCTGTGTTTTGCAAGCGAGTTGTGGATTGGATGGAAGATAGAATGCCAATCAGTATGTCAACTACTGGCTGACCGCAGGAATGCGCTTCTGTAGATTACGACTGTTAGATGTATGTATGGACAGCAAGAAGTCGCCTCGATCACTCGCCTTGATGGCAGTCTTTCAGGGCCTCGATAGCCTGATGGAGTATGGCAGTCTTGTTCATGGTGTGCCGTTGTTACGTTATACTAGTTGTGCATCGTGTCCAGATCCAAAACAGATCCTCATCGCCAGCTCCAGTTGTCCCAAGATAGAGAAGCTTGCTCGTTTTCGCCACTTGAACTTCTTCTCTGTGCCCGTCCGCGCGACTTGTTTTGTGAGAGAATCAACACATTGCTGCAGTCAGCATGCAGACAAGCAGGCCAAATGCTGCAGCAGCGATAGCATCGAGGAAGGGCCACACTGCTCATGCTAGTGCTACAGGTGCGACCACGAGTGATGGACCTCCCCGCTCACCGCTGGCCACAGCAGCGCGACTCACCTCGCAGCTGGGCAACATGTCAGTGAGCAGCAGCAGCAGCAGGCAGGGCAAGCCGAGTGCAGTCCCCTCACACGCCAGAAGCAAGTCCATGTCTGGCGCGTCCTCGTCCAGAGCCAGGTCGTCCGGCAGCTGCTCCCCAGTCAAGGCGAGCAGTGGCAGCAGAAGTGGACGGACATCCCCGGTGAAGCAGCAGCCACCACAAGCCAGCAGGTCATCCAGCAGCAGCTCGAATCACACCAAAACCCCATCACGAAGCCATGCTGTGCTGAGCAAAAGCGCAGGACCGTCGACTGCCAGTGGTGCGGCTGCCAACTCGCTCATTGCTGCTGGCGGGCTGGGGAGAATGGACATTGTCACCAAGGACTGGGACGGCGGAAGCTCGAGCCGGAGCGGGAGTGCAGGCAGCTCTCCTCAGAAGAGACGGCCTGCTGCAGCCGTGTCTGCAAAGGTAAGGCCTCACGCTGTCCCGACAGACTTCATTATCCACATTGTTGATACTTCTCTACAGAAGTACGATCGGTTCATTCCGTCACGTGAGAACTCGGCGACGTCGACAAGTGGTGCAGTGGAAGAGAACAGCAATACGAACAACTACACCAATACCAGCACGGGCAAGAAGCCTCGCAAGAGCGATGACTCCTTCGAAGCCGAAAGATCCGCAACCTCCGAAGCAAACGCCGAAGAGAACGAGGAAGGATTCGATGATTCTCCTCCTCCTACTCCATACCATCAAGATCATACAGATCAAGCACACACCGCCGAACTCAGCTCATCACTCGGTATAGAGCTGGGAAGACGCATCCTGTCATTCGCTGCTGAACCACCTCCGGCTTCGAATGAGCATTCTTCCTTGCTCGCTGCATATGCTAGAGGTGAAGGAGGTATAGCCCGCGGCGTCAACGGCCACCAGACGTCTATTGCCGCAAGTCAGCGCAGACGTATAGCAACCACGCCTGAAAGAGTACTCGACGCACCAGGCTTGCAAGACGACTACTACCTCAACCTGCTCGACTGGAGCACCACCAACCTAGTAGCTATCGCCCTGTCAGACGCAGTCTATATCTGGAACGCAGAATCAGGAGAAGTAGGATGCTTATGCACTCTCTCTACGGGTGACGAACTATCTACAACAGCGCCTGAAATAGTAACATCTGTCAAGTTCTCCGAGGATGGTTCCTATCTAGCTATCGGTACATCAATGGGCTCAATCCAAATTTATGATCTTTCAACTTCTGCTAGAATTAGAACAATGAATGGACATGCTACTAGAATACCAACTTTATCTTGGTCGGGTGCTATATTAAGTTCAGGAAGTAAAGATGGTTCAATTTGGAATAGTGATGTTAGAATTGCTCAACATAAAATCGCTGAATTAAATGGTCATAGAGCTGAAGTTTGTGGTTTAGCTTGGAGGAAAGATACTGGTTTATTAGCTGCTAGTAATTCTGCGGGTGGAAGTGCAGGTGGACAAGGATTGCTCGCTAGTGGTGGAAATGATAATGTAGTCAATGTTTGGGATGGTAGAATGTTGAGTGCGCCGAAGATGGTCAAGACGAATCATACAGCGGCTGTGAAGGTGGGTCGAGCACGTCCGGATGATGAATATCGGATGCATTGGTGGCTGACTCTTCATCTGGCATTGCAGGCCATCGCCTGGTGTCCTTGGCAATCATCCCTGCTTGCAACTGGAGGTGGTCAAACCGACAGGACAATCCAGTAAGTTAGCCAGCATCGTCGATGGCGGCACTATCTGGCGACGTGGTTGATCATGCTCTATGAATTAAACAGCTTCTGGAACACCACGACATCCGCACGCCTCAATTCACTCGTCACTCCTTCACAAGTAACATCTTTAATCTTTAATCCACATTCAAGAGAAATCCTATCAACACATGGTTTCCCAGATTATGCAATATCAATTTGGACATATCCAACATTATCTAAAGTAATTGATATTTCACAATCACATGAAAATAGAGTTTTACATTCTTGTATTAATCCTGATGGTACAACTATCGCTACTGCTGCTTCGGATGAAAATCTCAAATTTTGGAAAGTCTTTGAATTACCGAAAAAAATTGGAACTACTACTGGTCCTAATGCTGCTCTAAATGGTTCAAAGGGAAGTGAAGGAAAGATGGAAGCAGATATTGGGAGAAGGGGAAGGACTGGTATAGCTATCCGATAACCTGTGACGTCAAGTCCGCACTCCATTTTCAAGCGAGTGCTCACATTTATGTTTAGCTACTTGTCATACTACTCTCACCGATCCCAGCAGGCAAAGCACAGTCGTCACAGAACGTGGATTTAATGCTAAAACACCTTCTCTCCCAGCTGACACCCCCACACGATGATCTTCGGTCAGGATCCGACTCAGCTAGCTTTTTGCCGGAACTGTCAAACACGAAGCTCGGGTAAAGCTACATGAATCGACGAATGCCGCTCAAATGCCTATCGCTTAGGAAAGAGTCCAGACGTAGCCTGTCATACGGACAGCCTGCCCGTCGTCCGTCAGTCAAAGCTACGTACAGCTGATATCTTGCAGGCCTACACAGTCATGGTTGGCTCGATACGACTCATTCACCTGATTCTTACCATCTGGTACTGTTCAGCGTTTATCTTGGCATTCCACCCTTGCGCTAACTTGATCCCAGCTCAACCATGTCAAGCATTAACGCAGCGAAAGTGTCGGACGGAGCTGGAGTCCCTAAGACGTGTGCTCCTGCTGACTCCTCTCCGAATGTCGACCCCGCCGAGGATACCAAACCAGTAAACCGTAGGTGACCGGTTCGTCACCATGTAAACCCATATTGACTACCTCGCTCGCGGTTTTCTTCAGACATTCACATTGTAGTCGACTGGTCGAGCCTTTGCACTAGCACTGCGAGGCTTTGGTATAAGGTTTCAGCAAATTCCTTAGCGGAACAATGCAGCTGCGCCAAGAAGAACCGTACTAGTCTCAGTAATCGTAATGCCAATGCGCTGGAAGTACTGTCGAAAGCCGAAATCGAGCTTCCAAGTCAGCTTGCGATGAACAAGGCCGTCTATTCCGGCATGCACGTCTTCGGAAACGATTTAATGGACACTTCTACCAAGAGCAGCCTAAATGTGAATAGATGATCCCAACAGGAGTATCTCGCTTTCTGCTGACGATGCTTGCATCCAGAGCCTTGGTTACAAAGTGCACACTCTTCACCGAGTGCCTGGCCGGTACGATGACGAGGAGGACCTGATTGAGTATGATGACTTAAACAGCGCCACTTCTCGCAGATCAGTACTGAGATACTCTTCATCATCCCTTTAGACAAGGCGTGGTGGAATGCCTCATCAACAGCTGTAGATCCTTTGTTCTTGATGTGCCCACGAAGACAACTTCACAGGATAAGTACATTCTCGTGATGATAGCCACGGGCAAACGCTGTACATTAGAAACCGTGCGAGAGCTCTGCAGGTAAGCATACCATAATCCGTGTGTCAGGAAAGGTAAAGGTGTATGGCGCAAGTTTGATCGAATCGGAAAGCGTCATCAAGCAGGCATCAAGACGAGGGATTCACACGCACTTCTTGTCCTGGGAAGACGACAAGGTTTGGGACTGGCCTGAACTTGCGGAGAAGGTGTCTGGCGTCACAGTTAGTTACCTCGACCGCGTGTACAAGCCGTCTGTTCAATCGTGCCGGGCCTGCTCTGCAAATGTACTGCCTATGACAGTCAGCCAGCTGTGCGCAGAAGAACCGAAATGGGCAACAGCAAAGACAGTGCCTTCAGTCGCGGAAACAGGGCCTCCCCCGCCTCGGACCTATCGTAAGCGGTGATTTTGCAGTAGAGCGGCTGGGACTAGGGTCACCTGACGCTAACAGCATGATGTAGATGCCTGCATCGTTGTTGACTGGTCGAATATCATTATTGGCCTCCGTAATACTTTGAAAGCGAAATTAACCTTAAATTGCGAGTGCAAGGCCATGTGGGAAAACCTCTGGAGAAATCTCGACTCAACTCTAGAGAGGCTGTTGCAAAAGGTCGAGGGATTTCTGAAATTCACAGTAGCGAAGCAAGGAAAGACTCCAAGTCTTGTTTTCCAGAGGAAACACCTTGTCGGCAATGAGCTTCTCCTACGGGATGATAGAGATGAAAGGCTAGAAGTCAGTCATTATCGGCAATAGCGAACTATGTGATCATCCCTGATAATTGCTTGCTTACGGGCGCTCACAGGCATTGGGCTACCGCGTTACGTGGATACACCGCTGCACGGTTGAAGATGAAAAAAAGGAGTAAGTGCTTGGTGAGTCGTGCCCAGCTCCGCAAACAACCGAGCTGATTAAGTATGTCACTAGACAGGGTGTTGATGAGACTTGTCTCAGTTACTGTCGCAATTTTATATTAGACTCTGACCGATATAGAGAAAAGGCCAAAGACCAACCTATCATCGTATACTTGTCGGGAGACATGTCGGCCACACCGTTTGACGAAAAAGGCTTTCCCGGGTACGCGGAGCCTTTTATGACAGAAGAAACAAGGCTGATGGCCCCGCTTGGCATGCCACTTTGGCTAGTGTTGCGGAACAAGCTGTAAAACACGGTGTAGGTCTCTTCCTAGCCTCCTGGAAGGAAAGCCAAGGACAAGCGTGGGATGAGCTGTACGCCAAGTATCCTGGGTATATCCGTCGAACTGACTTGGACGATGGTCTGGCCTCGATGAAAAGGTGGTGTGAGAGATGCAAGGATTATGTTGGGCCTTCACGCAGCCGCGGGGCCAGGATATAGTAGATCATGCCATACAACTACCAGGACGGAGCGTGTATAGCTTGTATTGTAGCGAGAGCGTTCTAGCGTTATACGAAGTTACGATATCACTCAGCCCGTCTTCCGTGCCATACGGCATAATGGTCTCTACACCGTCACCGTCGTGAGGTCACGTCTCCCTTCTGCCTATTCCAAGAATCGCACTTTCGCAGGGACCGGGTCGTTCGAATGCCAACTAGCTGACGTGCTGGTGTCTATCGCTTGAACGTCCATGTGATGTGATGCCATCAGACGAGCACGGCCGACCAGCTGTCGTGTCTCAGTTCTTCTCAAAGTCTTCTACAGCTCAGACGAGTCCTAAGAATCACCGAAATGGCCTGAAGAAGCAGACGAGCATCATCTCGCTCTCAAGCAGCGACGATGTAGAAGACGATGATATCCAGGTCATCAAGACCGCACCTGCTGTTGTCGCTGCTGCTTCGTCTGCTGCAAAGAAGCGCAAGGCAGCACCGATTGGCGAAATCGCGAAGCAAACTTCCAGCAAGCCATCGTCGCAGGAGCCAGCAAGCAAGAAGGTCAAAGTAGCTCCCTTGTTCGAACGTGTCAAGAATGGTGGTGGGGCGTCGTCGTTCTCCGTGAAGAAGGAAGACAATGCAGCCACAGTTCAGCGTCTTCAGCAATGGAAATTTGCAGCTGGTACGAATGGCAGTACACCTCCGCCTGAGACAGCCGATGTCGTGCGTAGTATGCACTCTTCATCACCTCTTCCGGAGATTGCAGCGTCGACGCAGGCTGTTCAAGCGCGTCGAGCGCAAGTGCGAAAGATGCTTCTAGGGATCGACATAGATTGGCGAAAACCGCCAGACGAAGAGGCCGAGCCAGAAGGCTCCCACCCCGACGATAGCGGAGATGCCAGTGACGATAGTCTGATGGAAGATGGACCTATCGCAAGCACCTCAAAGCTACCACCCAACGGAAGAGCCCAAAGCAAGGCTAGCAAAAAGTCAGCATCAGATGCAGGCGCCTTACCAGACCTGTCGAAGTTTGCAGCTGATAAGTCAGAGAAATCAAAGAAAGGGAAATCAATCGCTGGTACCGACAAGAAGGGCAAAGCCAAAGCGGTAGAGCCGGCTATCAAGTATACGCCTCTTGAGCAGCAGGTTATCGATATCAAGCAGAAATATGTATGTTAGCGACACCTTCCGTTCATCAACTCATCTGAACATTTGCTTTTTAGCCCGACACCCTGCTCATCGTTGAAGTTGGTTACAAGTTCAAGTTCTTCGGTGAAGATGCCAAAATTGCGGCGAAGGAGCTCAACATCGGTAAGCAAAGGTCCTTACGAGGTCGACGGGATTTTATTGATATCAGCATCCGCTTTCATTCAGCTTGCTTCAAATCTCAGAACTTCTACACCGCTATGATTCCCGAACATCGCTTGCAAGTTCACATCAAAAGGTAAGAATGCACATTCTTTGACTCACGAAGGAAAACAACTGAAAGACCCACAGACTCATTGCATCCGGTCACAAGGTTGGCATTGTCCGACAAAAAGAAACTGCAGCTCTGAAGAAGATTGGCGATAATCGCAACGCGCCTTTTACGCGCGAATTGACCGAGTATGTGCGATATTATCCTTCGAAAACATGGAATCCAGCTGACCCGCACTTGCAGCCTATACACGGCTGCAACTTACATTGGAGGGCTCGACGATGATCAAGTGTCGGGCTCGACACCAACATTCGGCACTTTACTTTGTTTGTGCGAAGAAAGCATAGGCGGTAAAGGCAGCGACGAGAAGGTCCGCTTCGGTCTGGTGTCAGCACAGCCTAGCACTGGAGAAGTGGTGTACGACGGTGAGTGCTGCCCCGAGTAACTATGACAGCGTGTACTGATGTTCGCCGTTTCAAAAGAGTTTGAAGACGGGTTTTTGCGAGCCGAGATTGAGACACGCCTCTTGCATATTCAACCTGGCGAGCTTGTCTTGCAAGGTGATATTTCTCCGCCTACGCAGCGCGTCATAACGTATTTGCTATCGCAAGAGTGAGTATTCTTAATTCACTCTCATCAAACCTACCTCAACTCAATAATGCGTCTACAGAAGCATGTCAACAGGGCAGGGACAAGGTCGACTTACGGAAAGTCGTCGAACGCTCTCACAAACGGATGCGATCGCCGCTTTGACCAAGTTCTACGGCAAGACGGCCAGCGATGAGCGGACACCTTCACCACGAAAAGCCACAAAGGCCAAGAAGAAAACACCAGCTGCCGCTTCTACAGCCGGCAATCGCGACAACGCAATAGACTTGTCCGACTCAGAATCTGTCGGCGGCAGCGGAGGAGCTTTAGCTTCCGTGCTTGGACTGCCCGCTCGAGTTGTGTGGGTCTCGTGATACGCTGATTACCTGTACACGTCACTGACTGTTGGTCTGCAGTATCGCATTGGCTGGTCTCGTTCAGCATCTTACAGAGTTCCACCTGGAGTCGATTTTTCATCGCCCTCAATACTTCACGCCTTTTGCACAACGCGGTCATATGCTCTTGAACTCAAATACTATCGCAAATCTCGAGATCTTTCGCAATCAAACCGATTATAAGCAAGCTGGGTCCCTCTTTTCGATACTAGATCATACTAAAACTGCCTTTGGACAACGTCTACTGCGGCGCTGGGTTTCAATGCCTTTGCTGCAAAGGGCCACATTGCAGATTAGGGTTGATGCAATCGAGGAAGTTACCGAGTCACATTCGTATCTCCTCGGGAAGCTTCGCGGACTGCTCAACGGTTTGCCTGACCTGGAGCGAGGCCTAGCTAGGATACACTATGGAAAGTCTTCGCCTCAAGAATTGATCAGAGTACTTTCTGCATTCCAGCGTATTGGTGACGAATTTCCAAATCTGCCGAAAGATTTGTCACAGTCGACTGTTGGGTTCAAATCCAGCCCCATCAACGATGCCTTCTACGCTCTCCCAAAAATCAAGCCGCTAGTTCATCGATTTCTCTCCATGCTCGATATCCCGAAAGCAAAAGAGGGTCGGAAGGCCGATATGTGGGCACCGGATCACGAGTCCGAAGAGATCACCGATTGCAAAGACGTTCTGGACACTGTTGAAGCTGAGGTAAGCATGTCTCTTCCGAAACAGTATCAATATCAGAGAGGTATTTAAGTACGTGTCAATCTAGTTCCAGAACCACTTGCGTGAATGCAGAAAGCTGCTCAGAAAACCTGCGCTCGAGTACATCACGTAAGTGTTGAGTTACAGTAGACGCGCCTATACTTACCAGAGCTAATGATCGAAGCAGTGTCGCACAGGATGAGTACCTGCTTGAGATGGTGAGCCAAACAGCACCGAAATCTAACTTGTCATTATCTGAATAGGCTTCCACCTTAGCGTATATCAGAATCAAGCATAGTGCCGGATGATTGGGTCCGCATCAACGGAACCAAGAGTACGTGTTGCAGTGTCCTTGCGAGCGATATAAACGCTAACCAGATCTACCTAGCTGTTTATCGGTATCGATCTCCACGTATGCAAACCCTCCTGCAAGAGCGTGACCAGGCTACGGAGCGATTGGCAGCTGAAGCAGACTATGCTTTCTCAAAACTGCTAAGCTCTATCTCAGAGCAGTACGAGGGCTTTCGTGACGGTGCGGAGACCGTGTCATCTTCCATCTAGTAGTTGCTTGTGTGGCTGAAGGGGCTGTTTTGCAGTGGTCGTTCATTTGGCGACTCTGGACTGCCTGATCTCCCTTGCAACCGTCGGACTGGCGCCAGGCTACGTCAAAGCGGTGAATTACACGGGACTTTCTACTGTTGAACCGCATCTGCTTACGCGTCACTGTGCAGGAGCTCATGGATACGCCTTGTTTAGACATCGTAGCTGGCAGGCATCCTATCGTTGAAACGGGTATGGTTAGCTTATTTCCCGTTATTTGCGGCACTAAAATAACTATTTCGCAGTGACCGACAGGCCTTTCATTCCCAATGACGCGGCTTTCTCATCCGATGGTTTGCGAGCGATGGTTATCACTGGCTGCAACATGTCCGGAAAGAGCAGCTATTCCAGAATGGTTGCTTTGTTGGTGAGTGACCTGCATTTATGCCCTGATTTCGCCACATTAAGATCTTCACCAGGTAATAATGGCACAAATAGGTTGCCGCATCCCTTGCACATCGGCCAAGATAGGTGTGGTCGACTATATTGGTACCCGCTTTGGAGCAAACGATGAGATTGCACGCGGTCGTAGCGTCAGTACCGCCAAAGCTCCTCTTTGAGATTCTAGCTTACGCCTTTAATCGCAGACGTTTATGGTCGAGCTTACAGAAACTTGCGAGATCATCAAAGCTGCAACACCCCGTTCGCTTGTTGTGTTGGACGAACTTGGTCGAGGAACCTCCACCAATGATGGCTTAGCCATAGCACACGCTGTCTTGCAATACTTAGTCAAGAGGATCCGATGCACGACTCTCTTTATAACCCATTTTCCACAGCTTGTGGAAGTTGCGCAGGTAGGATAGCTTTCCACGCGCAGATTCCTTATACACCGTCTGAATATGCCCTTATTGCAGAAGTATCATCGAGAGTGCAGGATGTTTCAGATGGCCTACAAAGAAGAGATTGGCATTGATCGAGTTCCCGATATCACGTTCCTCTACAAACTTGTGTAAGTCAAACGTCTTGCCCTGCACCTTAAAATTCCGTCACTATTCAAGCGGTTCTGCTGCTGCCTGCCAATGATGATTTGCACAATATATCAAGCTCAACAGTCCAAGCACATCGTGCGGTGAAGACTATGCACTTCTTCTTTTTTGTCCGAGGCTATGCCTATTCCATCTTCTTCTTCCTCCATCCTTCCTCACTTGTTCCATACTTCCTCTTTAGGAGTTCACTAATTTTTCCCCTTGTCAGCCCGGGAGTAACGGACCGCGTACATGGTGTAGCATGTGCGCGTATGGCGGGTGAGCTTAGACGCCTACCCGACTCAAAGGCAATCAGGCTGATCGCTTTTGTTTATAGGTGTCCCCGAGTCGGTGTGTCAGGTGGCTGCAAAGAAGAGCGAGGAACTGGAAAACAGTGACGCTCGGATACAAACCCGCAAGAGGGAGGCCAGAGCTCGAAATCTACTCAGTCTGCTTGCTCATCGCGGTTCTGCCTCTGAAAGTCACATTCTCATTGCCGCCAAGAAGGCAATTGTAGCATAGACATGCCCATGTAAACTTATCTGCTCTTTCTGCTTCAAGTCTTCCGCCAAATTTGCTGGAGATGTAATTGGATGTTCTGGCCAAGGGGCAGCTACGAGACTCGTAACATACGGTACAGCAAGCTGCCAGTCAGGCTATGGCTCGACCTTGCGCTCAACTAATGCGATCACCTTTGTAATAGCTATTGCCGACTCATTGCCGCATTCGAGTCAACCAGCTTGTAAATCACGTGACTCGCGTTGTAACCCGATGAGAGTATCCAGGTGTAGTGTGACTTGCTTTCCGCCAACTGCACGTACGATGGATGCATCCACGTTGATGTATGCTCCAAAGCTTCGGCGGCCATTTGGATGCAGCCGTGCCAGTCTCGCCGATGCAAGGGCGTTGACTTCGATTTTCATTCAAAGCTTCGAGGAGGATGAAATGACACACTGGGTAAGGGTTTATACCATGAGCTGAAATTAATAAGCTAATGATGCTGTTTGATCCTACGATAAGATCTACCGCTATGCTGCTGCCAACACAAGCAAGCGTCAAGCTCAAATGCAGTTCGCCGTGGACTTTCGGCTGCCGGATTTCAAGAGGATACTGGTCAACAAAAGCTTCCATCCATTTCTCGTCCGAGACAAAGAGAGCAGCCAGGTGGTCGCGTTATCTAATTGGAAAGTAACAGAGCCAGAGAAGAGTTCTCGTGGGGTGATATCCCAGGAAATCGAGTATCGCCCTCTAAGTCGAAAGGATGAATGGCGCTCCTGGGTGTACTGGACTTACGACAAGCTATCCAAACTCCTACCGAATTGGCTATACCGGATATTCCGCCCAGAAAAAGCTAGCATTTACGACCGCAAATCTCGTTGGTTTGCCAAAGTCCTAAGCAATTTCAACCGTAGCATCTTGGAAACCGACAAAAAGCTGGGCTACTGGACGCTCATGCATCTGGGGGTACATCCACAATTCGGAGGGCAGGGCATCGCCTCCGCCCTGCTTCAATGGGGACTAGACAAGGCCGACAACGAAGACAGGTCGATATACATCATTGCTACCATAGCGGGCTCAAGACTGTATTCCAAGCACGGCTTTCAAGCTGTTTCCAAAGATGTATACTTCCCTGGAGAACCACATGGCGGATTTGAAGAGATCATCATGCGGCGAGCTCGGCTCAGTGAGCGCAAGTAGTAACGATGCCCGCAAATGTCACATAGAACTGAAGATCATGTAAACGAAAGATCGCATATATTGAGGATTTCGTCGGATTGTAGGAATTGAAGAGGAAAGCTAAGGCTACAAGTCTTCTTCGCTATTGGTAATCTGCAGGTTAAGCTACGAATCCCTAGCAGCTGTTCTGGCCGTAAAGTACTCGACAGCTTATTTGGCTTGCTCGGCCAACGCCTTGTGACCAAGTTAGGCGGCAGTGGTCGCGGCTGCAGTGCTAGCAGCAGCAGTGTCTGTAGCGGCGGCTGTGTCCGAAGCACTACTAGTTTCCGCTGAACTGGCCTCCGTTCCCGTACTGGCACCTGATTCTCCAGCTACAGTCCCTTCTGTAGCACCAGGGAAAGCGGTAGCTGTGGTAGTGGTCTGACTAGTCAGGGTTGCATTGCCGGCGCCAATACTGGTTGCCGATACGCCACCTGCAGCTGTAAAGGAGGAGATGAGTGCAGGAGCATTGGAAGCAGCTGAGATACCGGATGGATCGGCGGTACCGGTCGGAAGGTATGCAGGTACTCCGCTTGATGCGCCGCTAACGGTCAAGTTGCTGAATACCGCAATTGCTTGAGCCTTCCCCCATATTGCATCAGTCATTGATCAATGGATGTACATCCAGGTAGGCACATCACCTACAGCAAGGTCCACAACTACACCGTTGCAGACGGCGGTAGTGCCATCTTCGCTGACATCACATTCTGTTGCCTCTGCAACGGCACAAACGCAGAACATGGGATAGTCAGAATCCCTGCGACTGTTGACATTACGCTACTGGAAAGCTCACCTAGTGGATTGCCCTGGTCATCGAAGACATAGAGGTTCAATTCGTCTTCGCTAACGACGAAGATGTCTGTACAACGACACAAGAGATGTGAGCAGGGGCACGTGCTAAGTGAGACTATTTCCACACCTTCTAGTACGACAGTGGTAGTCGCACCAGCCTCATCAACAGCGGTGACGGGCTCTAGGCCGACCTGTAAAATCTCTTCAGTACGGAAAGTTCTCAGGAAAATCAAATAACGCTCACAAGATAGGTCTCGTTGGCACCAGTGACGGCATACAGGGTTGCGTTAGGGGGACCGCCCGGAGCTAAGGTCGGAATGCAACGAACAGATCATCAGCGACAGGCATACATGGAGTTCGTTCGGTCAAGACTAATTGAGAACCCACATGGCACGAAAGCAGTGATGGTAGTCTCGGGAGCTGCTGATGACCCGGTGGCAGCGGCATCCGATGCAGCCGAGGTAGTGGTGGCTGTATCAGTGCCAGTACTGGCAGCTGTATCGGTGCCAGTGCTGGCAGCTGTATCAGTGGCAGTGCTTGATGCTGTATCTGCTACTGTGCTAGAAGCAGCAGCAGTGGAATCCTGTCGCTTGACTGGAGAAGCCGAAGCTAGTGCCAGGACCGATAAAAGCCCGAATGCGGGGCCCAATTTCACCATCTTTTCTTTCTGATTGACCTGAACGTAATCGGGGAGTAAACTGAAGCGAATGCAAGTGAAGATGTAGATTCGTCACAAGAAGATGAAGAGTGAGTACAGAAACAAGCCAGGCAGGTCGTCAGTTGCAGGATAACACCTCTGCTCCGTGACATGTGATTTCTTTGTGTTTCTGCTTAGTGAGGCCATTAATGAGGGAAAACCGTCTTCATTGTCGCTAACGGGGAGGATCAACACCTTTTTGGGACAGACAGACGCCATGATCACTCGCAAACCGACGGATGCCGATGGGCCTTATAAATTTAGAGAACATCGTGGATGGTGGTTTCCGATCGCTATCTGAGCCAGTTTACTGTAAGGTGAAGCTGGACCGAGGAAGCTCAAGTGGTGTTGGTCCGACACCGAAGCTCATCTCAGCTCTCCTGCGCACGAAGCAATTAATGAGTGAAGTGACGATGATAATTCGTGGTGCAGTTCTGTGCGTGAGGAAAGACCAATAACGTCTAGCTAAGTACGAATGCCAGAAAAACAGGAACGTGGTAAAGCTGGTTGCAGCCCTCGCCATAGTCACTGACGGGAAGCTACTGTCTTGCGCACTGTTTGAAGAACAACTGCCAGAACAACTGCCAAGGAGAATCTGCATTTTGAGACAAAGATATTGAAGTATTGCATGCGCTGCGAGGGAGAACGTAATGTTTAAACTCGCAATTCGCCGGCTGCTGTAATACCATATCTGCCGTGAGAGGTACTCTCATCCGGGACAAGAGCGGTAGGTAGAAAGAGGGCCGTGGCAGCTAGCCATACCGCCCATAGATCAGAATCTGTGCTAGCTGCTGGCTGCGATGATGAGTTGGCTTTTACAGGAAGGGACTACGGCAGTATGTCACGTGACGTCGATCGCGCATGGCGAGCACCGGTTGTATCATATGGCAGGCAGTCTGTGACAAGTGGAAGAGCGAGCATATGTTCTCCCTGTGTGTGGTCTGGAAGCCTCGTATCGTGTATGGAAGGCGATGCTGGTGCCATGCGCGAGGTGTCTTGTCGAGGGGCATCGGGACGTAGCACAGGCTATGCTTCTGACCAGGCCTCACTTCGTCGCTCATGCATGCATGCGGATGGGCTGCAAGCTGTAGCTGCTATGGTGATACACAAGCAGCTAGCAGGATGCAATGGATGTACTATGTACTCCTCTCGTTGCCTTTACCTGGCTGTCCATGGCATCAGACTGTCGAGTGGTTATACCTATTATGCCGTACTGCGACTTGGCTTCAAGTTGTTGCGCCTGCATCGATGGCTCTCGTCCTTCCAAGCAGATCCATGGACTGAAGTGCAGCCGTATGCAGGCGTGCATGCCTATTTCAAGCGTCCAGCTCATCGAGGGCACTGCATAGAGCATGGCTGCCTCGAACGATAGCCCGCTCAACATCAGCACTGCTGCCTCGGACCAGGCCGTGGGCACTCCCTCCGCCAGTCCCAGAGCACCAGCACGACCCCCGAAGAGACCGCGTGTGACCGAAGGTGAGCAACAGAGCGTGTTGCCTTGCTTCTGGCATTTTGAACCATTGCTGGGTCTGATACCGAGGTCTCTCTCAACGATCACGGTGCTGTCCGAAGGCCCAAATGGCGGCGAGAAGAGCGCCAGCGACAAGACCAGCAAGACTGCATTGCTGGACAAGAGCGTGTCTGCTACCTTTCCATCCTGCTCTGAATGCAAAAGACGCAAGGTAAGGCGAGACTGCGGAAAGACCGGTGCCTGGGTGTGGCTTTGCCCGCAACTGACCTACCTGAATTTAAATGCTATTCGGCGGGTCCCGCGAATAACCTTACGTGCAATCTCAACAGGTCAAATGCGACAGGAAGATCCCATGTGCTGCTTGTGTCAAGCGAGGAGCCCCAGAGACCTGTCAATGGCAGTGGAATGACAATCAGATTGATCCTCTCATCCTGTTCTCCAAGCTGACTGGCGATATCGAAGAACTCCAAGCTCGTCTGCAGCAAGTAGAAGCCTATATCAAAGCTGCACCTGCCTATGAAGCTGCAGCGACTTCGTCCTCATCCACTGCTGCACTATCTGTCCCAGCGGTTTCCTCTGTGCCGGCTGAGAATACCTTGCCTCTAGAGTCCTTCAAGCGCAACGAAGCCGGAGATGCCACTATGGACATGCCCATAGTCTCCACACAACCTGGAAGTAGGAATGTAGGGCTCATACCAGCTCCTGCGCCGCCGCCAGTAGGCACGAGTACAGCTGCTAAAGTTGCGGATCAGAGCCTGGGACATCCGACTGCATCGAGAGCCAACAGTGGACCACAGGAAGCGGAATATGACGCAGCTGCAGAGAATGCAGCAATATACCTGGAAAGCTTTGCGAATCAAGGGTCTCGCACCGAAGATTCCCAAACCCCAGTCTCGCCACAGCACCTGCTCGACACCGCTGTAATGAATCACAATATATCATGGCATGACATGGAGCTTACAGAAGCTTTAACCAGCATAAGGGATCTTCCGACACGATTTCAAACCGGAGATACCCATTTGACTTGGTTCCCGCACAGCGTAGACGGTCTCAACTATACTTCAGCGCGTACAAAAGCCTTACAAGAAGTCTACACTTATCTACCTACCGCTGCACAAACCGAATACCTTATACAGTTATTTGAGGAGAAAGTGAACTGGCGGTTCTCCATTGTCCACCTACCTGCCTTGCGATTAGAGCTTAAGCGTCTTTGGGAGATGTTTGCAGCGGGACGTCAATTGGAAGTTGACCCTCTTTGGCTAGGCGTTCTGTTCATGGTTCTCGCACTTGGTATGAACAACCATCCAACAACGCCAACCCCTGGTAATGCCTTCCCAGGCTTGACTACGGAGCAGATCAGTGCACTTGCTACTGGCTACCATTCGGCAAGTTTGAAAGCACTGCATATTGGGGATTGCATGGGCAAACCTAGACCTCGAACGGTTCAGTGAGTCTATTTATTTCAGACTTGCTACGATACCCCTTATTTATGTCCATGATCTGACATGCTGGGGTTTTAGAGCCATATGTCTCTTTTCAGTCTACTTTCAACAATTCCTGCAACCTGCTGCTGGACCATCCAGCGCTGAACGTATGCTTCACTGGCTAGCTATCGCCATCCGATCAGCACAGATGATGGGACTGCATGTTTTAGGCAATAATCCTGAAGTGTGAGTCTTCCGCTTTACCTCGAGATCTCGCTGTGGCGGGGAGCTGACCACGCCTCATCCCGATTAGAATGCCGCCAGATGATCCAGCTTGGCCTCCAGGAAAGAATGCTTTCAAACGGCAGATGGCGCTTCGACTGTGGGCAAATCTTCAATGGGCAGATTGGATGTCAGCAACCTCATCTGCTCGAAGCTACTCTATCCATCCTAGCTATTGCACGTCACAAATGGTCACAAACGTTAATGATTGGGAACTGTCAATTACGGATTGGAAGATTAAGCCTCATCCACCGAATGTCATCACTTCGGTAGCATTCCAGGTTACGGTCTGGAATATAGCAAACGTCCTTCGTATGACTTATGATAAAGTTGTTACCAATGCTTCCACTTTCTCTTATCATAATGGTGCGTTTATCTTCATCGTCCCTTTGGCTTTACGTCGGTAAGCTAACGGGCCCTTGGGGTTTTTTAAGTGTTGGAGTTGGATAAAGAGTACCAGAGAATGCTAGAAGAGCTTCCGTGCGTCTATGCGCTATATGTCTGGCAAATCGCTGCGCTAATCTTTTCTATATAGCCTTCTCTCCGATCAAGCAGATGAATCCAAACTTTCCGAAACCACCTATATGCAAAGACGTATGTGCAGTCGCCTCAATCGCCACGTAGCTGAAGTCTGAAATCGATCCATCACTGTAACAGACATCGCCCTCATTGGTACCCACTCGCGCATAGCGCGACTACACCGACCGTACCTTTCTCGAGGTTACACTCCCGGCTCGCGCTTTTCCTACTCGAAAGACAGATGTTTGTGGTCTGCTGGAATCATGGTTCAATGTCACTACAAAGTCAAAGAGATTACCTCACGAGGAAGCTTTTGGTAGGCTAAGCCATAATTGACGGTTTGCACAGGGAGCACAAGCTGATCGTCGTCCCCAGGTTTGCCTACTCTCATACACTAAACGCTGCAATGGTTCTCTTCTTGGATCTTCTCTGGTCCATCGATAAGTGAGTATGATGGCAACTTCGTGCGACGTCCTCTGGCCGCGGTGTCCTTGACTGATTTGTCTTCGTGTGTAGCGACCTTCCGATATCAGAATTGGTGGCAAAGCGCAAGATGTTACTAAAGATACAAGAAATCTTCTCGGATTATGAAAACATCGCCAACAAGTCGCTGCGTGAGATGGTTGGTCTGAGCCATCGAGTCATGACGTAAGTCTGAGAGTTGAGAGCTGCCATACCTGGAGCGGCATCTAATGATCTCCAATTCGTAGTGGCCTGCTGCGAGAATGCTCCGCTCGACAGACAAACCGCTTAACGACGCTGTTCAATGGCACTGATGATGAATCGAACGAAAAACCTGAAACATTCGCCTCAATCTTACGGCGCGTGTCTGTTGCAGTACAGAAGGAGCACGAAGAGAAACAATTACAACAGCAAACTAAATTTGGAATCGAGGCGATGCAGATGCAGCCCGCTATTGTTGGAGCGGATCAAGCTTCGTTCCATTACTTGCTCGATCCCTTTAGCACGAGTGCCTCTCTGCATGCACCAACCCAAATGCCTTACGCAAACGATCAGCCTCATAATACCGCCCCGACAGACGATACAAATTCAGCTATAGCAGCCAATTTCGCTGGTTTGGTGAGTGATGCGCATTTACGCGTCAGATTGGGTGGCTGAGCCATAAAATCTGCCCATGCATTGAAACAGAACGGACTGGATGATTTGTTGGAGATGGGCAATAATGAGAGGTACAACTTTAATCTTTGGAGTATGCCGACAAATCAATCACATGGTTTAAGCGCACAATATTACTCTCAAGATGTGCCTGAAGAGGAGACGTCACGTATCTTGAGGCAGCTGATGGGCTTCGAGCCGTCATACCAGACTAGCGTGTAAAAACAGAAGACGGCCTTGGCTTGTTTGAGAGATGAGAGCGCCGGCATTGTTCAGCGTGACGATAGTCCATAACGCAACGCTAGTACGGCAGCCATTGCGGATATAGCAAGCCGCCAACACCTTAACCTCTGCCGGAGAGTATGTAAGTCGTGCTTGTATCGCTCTGATGCCCAGGCCTTCATGTCACTGAAATTCTTACACCGCGCAGTATAGTCCAGCCTTGCGAAAATCCCCTTTCCTCAAGCGATATTGAAGTGAAAAGACCGCTTTACCCTCGACGTCCCGAACTTCGGGTATCCATCTCGTATATAGGTACTGCAAGAATCGCGTTTTTCTGCCTGAACAACAATATTGAGGACCTGGAGAACTATGTATCGGATGGGGGACAGTCAGCTGGTGGACGGTCTACCCGGTTTCCTGAGCAAACGGTCACAATCTGTATAGCCTCCGGGGGTTTGGTATTGCTGGGGAGGTTCGAGGGTGCCAGATTCTAGGGGAAGGGCGCTCATCCTTGCGATACTCGATGCTAGTGGCAGAAGACAGATACCTTGCTTTGATGTTTAAAGACAGTAGGCCGCCCGTTAATGGGGGAGATTTTAGTAGATCGAGGCTGTTCTGAGTACACTGAGAAACACGGACAACCCAGTCACATCCACTGGCTTTATCAAATACTGGGAATACATTATGACCTTTGGGCTCGCGATAGAGCGATGTCGAGCAGGATCTTATTTATGAGAGAGCGCTTCATGAACTGCTCTCTTGCAAGAATCCTTGTGCGCTGCGGTCGAGGAACGAGGCACGAAGAGTCAGTACATTGTTAAAGCGTCCTATCTCGGCTCAACGACCTGAATAGCCGGAAGATAGTCATACATACCTTGAGGAAGCGTTCAAGCTCTTCTTGTGTCCGTGTATCCGAGTTGAAATATCTCGATAAATGGTATATAGCGTCTTCCAATGCGTTATCTTCCGCTACCAATTCCAGTAACCTGGAAGCCGAGTGGAAAGAAACCATCAGTTTCGAATTCCATGCACAATTCTGTACGATATAGGTTGCACTTACTGATTATGCACAACGTTCGTCCCACAAACCAACTCATCTACTTCAGTTTCGGGCCTCGTCGATAAATCTTCGATATTCCTCTGCGCAGTACCGACTACATCGTTCATTCTGTCTCTCACACTCGTACAAACATCTTTAACAGCTTCTAATCGTTGCATTTCATCAAGTATGGCAGGTTCTCCTTTAAGTAAATCGTTATGTAATGCTCTCAAGTGTTCATTTTCAGCGTCCAAATGCGCTTGTAATGTATGTAGATGATGTACCAATTGAGCATATAAAGCCCTCCGCATATTCAGTAATGCCGGGTTGGTGGGGCGTGGCGGTGGTGGAAGAGCTTGTTGAGATGTAGATGAGGAGGCATGTGACGGATCATCGTCCTCATCGAGGATATTAACCGGCGTTGTTAGTCGCTGACTGTGGACAGACTTGGGAGTACCCGGCGATGCAGAAGAGCGAAATTGATCTGGGCGAGGTGGTATATATGGGGCCTGCGGACCCGTGTTTGATGGCTGTCCTGTATGACTGGACGATATTGATGCTTGTCTATTCGGCTGCGATTGGTATTGCTGCTGTTGGAAAGGAGGTTGAAGATGCTGCTGAGGTGGACTCGCAACGGGCGCGGGTCCTTGTCGCGCATTTGAAATGCCAGGCGTGCCCTGATTGTTGATAGACTGTGCGTAATAAGGCGATGCCGGGGACTGAGGAGAATAGAATGCTTGCTGTTGCTGCTGTACCGGATGCCCATGGTATCCCTGCTGAGGAGGCGGAGAACGCGTCGAAGTCTGGTACGAAGCAACAGGCTGCACATGCAATGAAGGTTGCCTCGAGGGACCCGCTTGGCCAGCAGAGGCCGATCTGCTGTGTTCATATACGTGAGGTATAGGTGGTCTCGGTGGAGCTTGATGTGGAGAAAACGATTGTCCAGGTGGCGTTTGATGGGCACTCGACATCGATGCGGAACGATGGTGTGTCCCATTGGGTGACAATGGAGAGTTTTGCCCATTTATCCATGGTTTTTGCGGTCGACCTGGCGGACCTGGCGGACCTTGCGCATTGGGTACGGGCTGTGAAGTATTCGTTGGCGATAGAGACCCTTGCCTACTATCATAGGCTGTGGGCGATCTGGGCTGGCTTTGTGAAGCTTGAAAAGGACCTATGGAAGCTACCGGCGGGGGAGGAGGTGGTCTCGGCCCTCCTGCTTGACGGGAAGGTGGTTGACTCGGTCCAGGTGTAGGTGAGGAAGGTGCGTACCCGTTCGTAGTAGGTTGCTGTGTTGGTTTCGCATAAAGAGGAGGTTCACGTGAAAAGATAGCTTGCAGTGTTTCCGTTAAAAGAAGTAGATTGTTGCCCTGTACCATATATCACATTACCAAGGCAGACACACGTCGTCAGCCAGTCCAAAGCCAAATGGGCAGACGAGGACGCTTCTCACCTCCCATTTACGAGACCAAGCTTGCAAGAAGTCGGCTTTGATTAGTCCTGATAGATCCACTTGTGCGCTTTGTCGGACTAGCATGTTCGCCGCTGGCACGACATAGGCTATTGGAGCTTCCCGTGGGTAGGCATGTGGAATCCAGTAGGCGACTGGGATATTGTACGTTACACCTCTGAATGAGATGGGAATCGTTCCTTGTAGGGTGAGAAGGAGTACAGTCCGACCGTCATCGTATGCTGTGTATATTGCAAATGCGCGTCAGTATCAATCAAGGCTTGGCTATGTCGCACCCAGGGAGAGAATTAGCATCAAGCTGACTGTAGGTATCAGTACGCGGCGAAAGCGATGGGATGGCTTGAAGAGTCCTGTCGACATCAGCATACACTTCGTCGCGGTATCGATACTGTCCCATATTGGAATGGCAGCATGTCCATGGATGATCGGCGATATCAGTACACTCAGCTGGATGATGATGATGGAAGACTGATAAACGAATGCCGACTCACAGGCCCCAGTATCGACTGCAGCCATTTCTGCACTGGATTCAGCGCCATTCCATGCGCGGTGTGTGAGTGATTGATTCCAGGTGGGGAGAAGCAAGAAAGAAGACAAAGACTCGAAGGTGCATATAGGTTTCCTCTGCTCGGACTGAATGGCAAACCTTCGATGATGCGGTGAAGCTACAAGATGCAGAGATGCACGCATAGAAAGATATTACCTACCAGGCATTCTAAGCACCATCGGAGAAGCGCCATGCTATCATAACCGGCCTCTAGCGCACGTGAACTGCGACTGATGATGGAGAACAACCTTTCAAGCACAGATGGAGGCTGATGTACCAGCAACTGCCATGGAATGCTACTATCTAGTGTAATGACAAATGCGGTAGCTGACCGGCTGGTGCACTCAAACAAGACTTCCGCGTAGCCGGGCAGTACATCTTCAGGAGAGCAATACCTGTCAAGAACATTTTACACAGGCCAGGCAAGAGCTGTGCAGACACTTGTACTCGAATTGCAGAAAAAGCTCCCGGACACTCTTTCCAGTCACCATACATCAATGCACCACCGATACAGTGAAACCATCCCATCCTTTTCCATTCACAGTCGAGAGGACAGTCGTTGTGACGTTTGGTTCTTTTGCAGCTAACTCCATGAATGCTCTTACACCCACGACGTTTCTGGAAGAAGAGAAACAAGGATGTATGCAAGAATCAGCTCTTTGCATAGTCTGATGTCCAAAAGTCGACAAAGGTCTGTCGACCCTTATGTGACCCTTGCAGTGTATGGCTTGAAGTGCGCTTGAACAGAAACAAAATGCTTACTCATCTTTGTTCTCTGGATCGGCTATTCTTCCTTGTCTGACTACATTATCGCCAATGATCATACTGCCCTTCTTTGACATTTTCATAGCTGATTTCCAGTACTCTGGGTAGCCTGTACAGCCAAGGGCAATACTAGAGTTGAGTACTATTGTCACACTCGATGCAAGCAAAGGCAAAGCAATGGACTCACTCCCTTTGTCAGCATCGATAAAGAACAGATCAAACTTTTCTCCTTGTTCAACTAATTCTTTTATTGTCTTTCTTGCATCTCCAGTGTGAACCTGTACTAAATCACCATTCCCATAACCAGCAGAAGCTATATTCTCACGAGCTACTTTTGCGTGTTTTTCTGAATATTCCAAAGAAATCACTTTAGAGTTGTTTCCTATTTGTTTTGCTGCTTTTGCTAGCCAGAGTGTACTGTCTGTCATATTAATCCATTTGAATGTGTACACATCCATAATTAGAATTGCCCGGCTATCGAGTGGCGATATGATACAGAGAGTCCACTTACATCCCGCTAGAGTGCCCACTTCGAGTATTCGAATACTACCGCGTGGTATACCAATTGATAGTGCTGTGTTGTAAAGATACATTCCTTGCAGGGGTGAAACATTGATAGCTGGGATGTCTTCTTTACCGTGGCTTTCAAGAGTGCGCTGAAAAGCTTCGGCTTCTTGGGGTGTTCCTTCGCCCGTCGGACAGAGGAGAGGTTCCAGGTAGTCATCCACTTTGCGCCATGCTGGATCGACTGTCTTGTCTGCTAGAAGATACGAATGAGGTGCCATGCTTCTGGTGCTTATGGACTGATATGATCTGATAGCCGGAGGAGGGAAAGCCGTGGATTGGCGGAGTTGGAAGGAAGCAGACCTGCGGAAGAGAGCAGCGAGGACCATTAGATAGAGGCAAGGCGTGAGACAGGACTGGGTGCTGCTTCTAATCGGCTGGCCTGCTATCTGACGCCTTCTGCTGCTGCGGGAGCGGATGAACAGGCGGACCGGCATCTCGCTGTTATCCTCACGTGATCTACACTGATGCAGCACACTTTCCAGACGAGACAGTTTGGGAGTAGTTGGAAGCTCATGAGACGGCTCAGTGAATGCCTGCTAGCATCACTAACCTGTGTGTCCAGCTATTTTAGCTCTCTGGTATTCAGTATAAGCGTCCATACCAAGCTTGCCACTCTGCTATGCACGCGAATCTGCATATCACGGACACACTGCCACACCTCGACTACACACCAGCACAGCACAAGGAAGAGTGAGGACAGCAGCGATGGACCGCCAGTATGCCCAGTACGGCTACAGCGACAGCCATCAGCAGCAGCAAGAGTATGCCGACTATCAGTATTCGTATCCTCCCTCGAACGCCGCAGCAGGCCAGCAGCAGCAGGATGCGCGATACCTGCAGACGAGTGCAGCGAGGCCATACGACAGCAGCAACGACAGCAGGAGCAGCTTAGGATACGACGAGAAGCATCTGCACAGACAGCAGTCATACCCAGACAGCGATGCAGAGACCCGCGTCGCCTCTCTGTACGACGAGAAGAACGCGCAGTCCTCGACAACAATGGCGCCAGGCATGATGAACACTGCTGCTGAGGACGACGAAGAGTACATCCCTCCTGCAGTACCCCGTCCACGGAATGCCAACAAGAACTTCGCACCTGGCCATCTTTCGCGCGGTTCAGTTGCTATTCAAGCTGCTGCTGCAGGAGAGATCCCAAAGAAAGAAGCACTCAAGATGTGGAGGTCAGACGAACACCATGGCACTTTTACAGCGGGCGGGAAAGGAAGAGCAGCTATGCGATGCTGCTGCTGCACCCTTATCTTTGCTGTCATTCTCATCGTTGGAATCATCGCGGCTTTCTTGCTCTGGGTGGGTCTATTCTATCAAACAAGAAGTCACTTGTTTGTAGGGGTGTCGGAGTGCTGATATGCCTGCTTTGTTTGAAACCCTCCTCACCAATATATATCGCTCTAATGTCTTCATTTCACGCTACTTAAACTGCTCCATATGCCATACTCACAGGTCCGCCCGCCAAATATACAATTCCAAGGCATAACAGCGCCACAGGATGGTTCTCAACAACTGGCAGTCACCTCGTCTGGCTTCAATCTGAATTTCGTGCGTACCTCATCAGTCCATATAGAACGATCATCCCTCGAATACCTCGTTTGACGTGTTATTCTGACATCCTACACGCCTTTGGCGATCCCTCTCTGTGCAGGACCTAGATATTGCAGTGTCGAATCCAAATTGTAAGCCTTCTTCCATTCGAAGGCAGAGCCATACTGCCACGATTACTGACTGACTTTCGAATGCTTCGAAATCCTCTCCCATCGTCTTTGCTCTCTCTCTGTATTTCCAGTCTTCGGAGCTTCTTTCAAACGGATAGCAGCGAAAGCATATTACCCTACCAATAGAAATCAAGCTGTTGGTGGTGGTGAAATGTTGAATGTCAAAATTCCTGCCCATAGTCATAATAAGCTATACTTTCCTTTTAACCTCAAGTGAGTTTTTCTTTTGATAGACTGGTCATTGAAAAGGTCTCGAACTGTCTTTCAGACGAAACACGGGATAATGCGTAGATTTCGCGTTATTACGTCGCACGGCAAGAAACAATGACTGATTGTGATGAAATTTCCTTCCTTCCTCTTTCCCTTTACCTTTTCCATTTATGCACCTTATCACTAGTTATACCAAATCAATCGATCCAAATTCTGCAATCCTACTGGATATAGCTACAAAATGTGGTTTCGTAGGAGATAGTGGTCAACAAGATATAACAGTCGATTATGATCTCACTCTAGCTATGAAGATTGTCGTTTTCACTATTTCACCGACGTTTAGATCAAGTACGAGTTTTGCTTGTGAGTTTTGATTCTTTCTCCTCGACTTTGGTTGCTTCTCTGCAGACATCTGCCTCTTTATTACGATGTGAATGTTTTACTGATGAGCGATTGCTTCCCCCGTCTCCGTAGGTCCACTCTCGCAATCAGATGTGGAAGGCTTAGTGGGAAGTGCTGGTCTGGGCTCGCTCACAGGTGGGGGAAGCTCATAAAGTAATCACCGCATCATAACAACGATATACGTATGTCAAGTAATACGAGAACCCTACTATGCGAGTTTAGTTTCAAAGGCCTAGCGGTCCGTTCTTTCGTCCAAACTCGAATCAGCCTTTTCATGTCTTCACGTTATGTAGCTCGCAATGTTTATATTATAGTCTTCTCTTCACTCTCATTCAGTTATCAGTCTCGTTCGCTGTAGGATACACTCTTCAGTTCGCAATAACATTTCACGTGTAATAATGCTTATCCGGCATGCTTTTCTTTCAGCCTTATGCGCTCTGAGCGCGGATGATTTGGCCTTTGGGAATCCAAAGGGGGGCTCTGTTCTGAATTAGTATAAATGATGAGTATTGTAGCGTTCTTGCACAAAAGTTACATTATTATTAGTATGGAAGGTGGCAACCTGTCGATCTCATAAAGGCGGTCTAGGTCTAACAAGAGCACATCTTCTTTCAACACGTCAACCTGTAGATAAGCAAAGCATGGCTACGAAGCATGCTCTCGTAGTAGGAGGCTCCTGCTTCTTAGGTACACGGATATACTGCTTACTGTAGCTTTATTGCATTCAGCTAATGACTTGCTTCTCTCCAGGCTCTTCTGTCTGTCGAGCACTCCTCAAGCATGGATATGCAGTCACAAGCCTCGCTAGGAACGGCAAGCCTGCTTTTACAGGGCTGCAGGAGCCATCATGGAGCAAGAAAGTACGGTATTTCCTACTCCTCTCTTCGTTCCACCGTCTATTCATGCCTGTTTTGTGTCTGATCGATGATGCTATCGCAGGTCAACTGGGTACAAGGTTCAGCATTCGATGAAACACTGCTCAAACAGGAGATTCTTCCAAATGTAGACTGTGTAGTGCATACGCTGGGTATCCTATTCGAAGAAGACTATAAGTCGAATGGAATCCATAGCTTGGCGAAAGCTATTAAAGACAACTTCAGAGATCGACTAGTAGGAGGATCTAGAGGGAGATCTTCTCAATCCTCACTATTCGGAACATTCCTTCAAGATAACAGCAAGAATCCATTAGCGACTCACCGTACCAGTCGTCAGTCTGATACACGAACAACTGCTCACTCCGGTCCCACAAGCTCAAACAGCGAAGAGGGCGCATATGAGCGCATCAACCGAGATTCAGCGCTCACAGTCCTCCGAGCATTCTTAGAGACTCGCCCTCCTTCAACATCATTAACTTCACCTGCGACAACCTCCACAAATCCATTTATTTACGTTTCAGCAGAAGATATCTTCCGTCCCTTCGTACCAGACAGGTATATCTCTACGAAAAGAGAAGCAGAATGGGAAATCCTTCGAACAGCAGATACAGCTAAAAGCTTGCTAGAATTGAGCGAGTCTTCACCTGGTGAGAATGAAGGTGAAGATTTGGAAAAGCCGGGACGTCTCGTTAGGCCTGTTCTTGTGCGACCAGGTATGCATCCTTCCTAGCTGGAAGTTCGCCAAGAGTCGACTGAACAAAGCTGATGATATATGTCTCCCCAGGCTTGATGTTCGACTACGACAGTCGGCCTATCACGAAATTACCCACCACTTTGCTCAAACTCTCCACAGCCATTCAGGAGACCCTTCCTACGGCCTTGAAAGCACAAACGCTCTCAATGCTTCTTTCTTCCATTTCTCAATCCTACACAACAAGAGACGATAGAGATGTCTCACCCAACTACGCTTCATTGGCAAACCTACTATCCACTTCTCCACTCCATGTGGATGTCGTAGCAGAGGCTATCACACGAGCAATCGAACTACCTCATATCGAGGGAGTACTGGACGTGCAGAGTATGAGAAGCATGGTTGAAGGCAAAGGAGCAGGTGATCAAGCACACACAGCACACAACTTTGCATGATGAGATTGTCAATTTCTCGAAGTTTGCCGGACACGATAATATGGATGACGCCAAAAAGAGGACTCAAGAGGATAACAACAACAGCATTCAACAATCGACAAGGGAATCCTACGGAGCCCATTTCGGATAGATATTCCACATTAGATGGACCGCGATTGCAGGAGGTTGCGAGTCGCTTCAGCTATACAGGTCCTCCTCTTCCTCCTCGTACAGCGGTGGTTGCTCTGGGTCAACTATTGCAATTTGAGAGACCTCGGCCGGCGCGACCTGGGCTTTCGATGGCGGTGTTACTGTAGTGGAGGGCTCGGCCTGCTCAACTACTTTGTTTTCTGGAGCAGAAGCCATCTTTTGTGAAGAGGAGAGCTGTTCAGCCTCATCGATATCTTTCAAATAGTCGTCATCAAAGGCCTCGTCAAGATCTGGGTCCACTTCTTGAGCGGATGATGAGGTAGTAAGGGATGGAGTTTTGGAAGAGGAGGAGATGCTTGTGCTTGCGGCACTGTCGGTTACTGTCTGCATGGGCGCCTCTGAAATCGCAGCCGACACACCCTTTTGCTCTGCTCTTCGTTCAGCAGCAAGAGCAGCTGCTTCCCTATCACGTTGTTTCTTCTCAGCCATTTCCATTTCTCGCATTATATCTTCTTCTTCGTTTCCAAAATCGAAATCATCAAAATTCTCTTCATCTGGATTAAGATCTGCTTCATGCTCCTTAGAAGTGTGACGACTTTCGTGCGGCTTTGGAATGTTCGATTGTTCACCCTTGCCCTTCCTTTCGCTCGCTTTCGGATCCGCATAGAAATCAATAGCTGAATTTGTAGCTGCTGACAGCGATCTTCTATGCCCTCCTTTCCCAGTCTCTTTTCCTTTTGAGGATGCTGTTGCTTTCTGCGAGGGTCCTGTATTGAAAAACGCATGTTCATCATCGTTATTCATGGCATCCATTTCCCTCATTGCAGCTTCAGCTTCCGCATCCAGATCAAAATCATCTTCTTCAAGGTCGAACGTTAAGTCCATATCGTTGAATCCAGCTTCTGAGGTTGTTATAGGTCTGGAGTTATGCTGTGATGGAGGAGCTCTTGCAGTGGAGGGACCAGCAGGACGAATGACAGGAGCAGCACTTCCAAACAGACTTTCAGCAAGATCCATATCTCTATCCTCATCTTCTTCCATTTCTGGATCCCTGAATAATGCTCCACCAGGTGACGAAGTAGGTATATCATCAAAGTAAGATTTCTTAGGTCTGCTGGGTGATCCTGCTTGTGATGTTGTTGTTGATGCTGCAACTCCTCTGTTATGAGCGAGTACTTCTGCTTCATCGTCTTCATCGGAATTGGCATGCCTCGTCGGACCGTTGGCTTCATCGTCTGAATTAGTTCGTGATAAAGGTGGTGGCAGTTTCCCTTGAGCTTCATCTCGCCAGCCTTTGAGTAGAGCCTGCATGGCGTTTGAATAAACAACATAAGCGTGCAAGTGGGATGAGATAAATTGCGAGAGGATTTCACATACCTTCATACTTCGTTTCTTGCATAGCTTCTCGACTTGGGATATGGTATCCCTGAATGACCCAGCCGGGAACATCTGATGCGCCCATAGTTGGTATACATTCATCAATCTTCGAAGGTCGTCTTCCTATAATCATCAGATAGCAGCGCAATATTAGTGGTTCGTTTCAGATATACGCGCCTTCCGCATCCGGTGATAAACAAGTGATAGCAATACGCACCTCATGTCCTTTGCCCTTAATCTTGAAGCCCTTCAGATTTTCTTTCAATCTTCTAATACCTTTATCACCTAACAAACGTTCCTCATTCATGATTACAGGTTTCCTCTTTGGTTTCTTTGCTTTTTCAGCATCAATCTTGTCATTTGTCGCGTCTCCATCGCCATCCTCTTGATCGAAGAAGGTACTTCTGCCTTTTCCTTTCGAATTGCCAAAAGCTGTGATGGTATCGTCTATCATGCTATTTTGAGTGGCATCTGGTCTTCCCCGCTTCAGTGGAGGCGGTAATCCATCGTCTTCGTCGTCCAAGTCTGCAAACATCCTGTCTACATCCTGCGCTGTTGTTGCCCGCTTCTTCTGCGCCATAGCAAGACCAGCTCGCGCGTCACTGCCACTCCCGCTGCCATACGCAGCAGCACTGTATCCATGTCCATCTGCATCATCGCTGTCGCTTTCGTCGTCTCCCAAGAATCGAGCGACGCGCTTCAGTGGACGCGATGTTGCGCCTGCTCGTTCTTGCGCTGCTGCTGCCTGCTGGGCTGGAGGCGGCGGCGGAGGAGACCCTCCCGCAGCAGACACATCCGAGCTCTCGTCGAATGCGAGTACTCTGGCCATGTTAATCTAAGTGTACTTGCGATTGTTGTCAGATGGAAAAGCTACAAAGCGTCAGAGTAGATCGATCAACACTGACGGTGTTTACAGTGTGAGCGCAAAAACACGCGTAAAGTAGAAGATTATAAATTGAAGACAAACTATGCTTGAACGACTCATAAACAGTTCATGACAGCCTAGGGACCTATACTACAACCCTGTGATGCTCCATTGTCGCAAAAGCCTTATGCTGAGGTACGCCAGTACACAGCAGTAGTTCCGTCTGATGAGTAGCAAATCAGTAAGATACACTCCATTAGTAAGGCCGTTTCGTCCACTTACATCCGCAAACTATCTTCTCTTCCAGTTTACCCGTCATAGGAGCCAATTGTAATCGATTATGTGGCATATGTGAAACTGCTCCACTATCCAAAGATTCCTCCTCTTTATCACCTCCACTAATTTTCTTCTCATTCAAGAAATCTTTAACAGATTGACTTAATTTATAAGGTAAAGGACCAATATGTTGAGGTATAGCTAAATTACTTCGTTTTCCTGTTCCTAATTGATAATCTGAATTATGTCCAAACATGAAAACATCATTTCCAAATTGTACTTTACTAATTGGATCTTGAAAAGCATCATTAAGTACGACAGCTACGTGAGTTGCGTTTACAGAAACATCTTGAATAGGAATACCCCGAACTGATTGTATACTCTCATCGAACTCGGATAGACCAGAGACGGTCTTTACCTTGGTAGGTGTTCCGACCTGAATTGCAATCATATCATTAGTGTAATTTCGATGAAGTTGAAGCCAACCTACCGAGAAGAATTGACCAGTACCCATGCCACCATACATGCCATTTCCAGCAGCCAGCAGATCGGTATAAGTAATCTCATCTCCTCTGGAGTTCCGCTGATTCATATCCTGTCGTTCAACAAGGAAATATGACATGTCTCCTCCAGCATACAACTTCTTACATGCTACTCTAGCTGTCTTCGGGTACGAAGCTGCAAACGGTGCTTCTGTTGGTGCTGGAATAGTAGGGAAGGCATAGGAAGTGCCGAGAGCTAGTTGTCTGTAATATAGAAGATATAGAAAGGAGTTAGTGATGACTATGATATTGGCAATGCTCCTCGTTAGACCCACCCTAAGGAGTTGTTTCCCCAGCCTAGGACCCGCCCCTCCGACGTCAAAGCCAGACTATGTCTATCACCAGCAACGAGCTGTTCAAGGGTTAATTTCCTCAAAGCTGGAATCTCCTTTAGCGTAGTATCATAACTAATGTCTCTCTCATCTACTTTCTTACTTCCTTCCACACTGCTAATTTGTTCCAACAGCCTCGGTCCGCCCAATTGACCCATTTCATTAGCCCCGCTATCCACTGCAGCACAAAGTGCTTTGCCTCCTGAAGATAAAGCTAACAAGTGAGATCTACCAGCTGAAATGTCGACAATCTTGTTGCCACCTATCAGATTCTTATCTTGAAGTTCCATCTTTACAAAGTGTACGCCTGGATTGCTGTAGCCCAGTATTCGCCAGAAAATGGAAATGGTAGGCAATGATCGGCCATTGCTTGTATCTAGCTGCGCTATCCGCGATACTGGTACGATGAGAACTTCTCCTGACTTTGTTCGGGCATAGATCTTGGAGGGCGTAAGGGCTACTTGGACTACATTCTGTCCTTTCAGAGTTGGCGTAGGCACAGTTGCTTCTTCTGAGTATCCCGTACCCCATTGCAGGAGGTCCCCTTTTGAGGTGACTGCTACTGCGTATGCTTCATGAAGAGCTAGATCTCTGAATGATTGTCCTGATAGAGGGGCCAGATAGCGTGGTTTCTTGACTACTTGGGTAGAAGCGTTTGGTGTATTGTTGGGTAGGATAGAAGTTTTTCTGACAGGAGCTTCTGCATCAGGTGCGACGATCTTGGTTCTGCAGCATTCATGACAGAGTTAGTAAAGAGCTGCAACTATCGAGTATATTTCTTATGCACTTGTTTGATCCCCATAGAAAGACGCCCAGTTGATCGATTCCAGCATGGAGACTAGCAGTCGGCGAAGTGAGGTTTACGTTTTTCGCAGCGTCCAGACGGAGTTCCGGTTTGTTTACAGTCAGTTCATACGTCAGGAAAGCCACTGCAGAGCCAGCCAGGATGCTCTTCGATATAATACTCCTCGTCGAATGGCCGCTGCTGGAGATCGCAGATGTCGACGTCGATGCTGCACGGCGTGGATGGGACAGCTTCTCGCTGACACGGCGAGAGATGCATCTCGAACACGATGCGACGGCGTTGGTGTTGCTGCGAAAGGCCAGCATGCTCGACTGCCACGACGTTGTTGTAGGAAGTGAATAGTGGTGCATCGAGTAAAGAGTGGCTGAAGTATATGCCAATCGAGAAAGTGAGTGTAGCGAATAACGCAAAGTGGAGCTGAGAAGCTGCATACAGGGGCTTATTGCGGCATAGTAAGGTATGCTGCATCTTACAAGCTTCCTTGTCCTGACTTCATGCTCCGTTTCTCCGCTACTTCTTCTTGCCACAATCTCCAAGCGTGCAGCTCTGCTCTTCTCCAAAAAGTCACATCTTCAGCGACCATCTTGACTACCCACTTGGGTTGGCGTCACATTCAAGATGGCTCCTAGGAAGAGGTGTGTCGTTGGAAGGCCGCCAGCAATGCCCTGCTCGTAACAATCTACTTACACTTTACATGCTATCAGAACCTACAACAGCCCGCCAGCAATGGGCGGAGACTCGTCCAAGCGTGTACGCTTCGGCAGCGACGATGAAGATGACAATCTCGTAGATGCTGCCGAGCTAGACTTTCCCATTCGTAAAACCAGGAGAGGTGCAGTCAAAGATACCGAAGGCTACCATTCCGACAGTTCAAACGAGGACGACGAGACCATGATCAAGCGCAATTCAGCGACTAATGCAATGGATGAAGAAGATGATATGTTTGGTGATGATAATGCTGCTTCTGCTTCTGGAAAAGCTGGACCTGATGGCCTGAATGCGAAAGACATTGATACACGAGTCAAGGATACTGGACTACAACTAAAAGGCGACGCCGGCAAGGGAGGAAAAGAGTTCTTAGACTTAGGGGATATAGAAGGACAAGAGTTTGATGACAGAGAAGGAGACGCTGCTCGCTCACAAAGAGAAGCAGTACAGCAAGCCAAGAAAGTTACGGAAGACGAAATCGACTATATCTCGGGAGACGAGAGAGCCAACGATGATGATGCAGTAGTTAGCAAAGAACGTAAATCAGCAACAGGAATGGGTTTTGCGATGTCCTCATTCAATATGAAAGACGAAATGGCAGAAGGAAGATTCACAGCTGATGGGTCTTATGAAGCTAATCGAAAAGATCCAGATGCAGTTTATGATAATTGGTTATCTGCAGTAACTACAAAAGATATTGAAGTAGCACAAAAAGCGAAAGAGAGGCAAGACGCTTTATTCAAAGCTAGGTCTCAGCAACTAGCTGCTTCTTCAATGTCAAGAATTGACTGTCTGAAAGCTTTAGTAGAAGGAACGGGTGGTCTAGTTAAACCGGGAGAAAGTGTACAAGCCGCTTTAGCAAGATTAGGTAAAGCAAGAAAAGAAGAGAATGAAGCTGAAAAAGAAAGATTAAAGAAGGAGAGAAGAAAAAATAAATCAAATGGTAGTGGTGTCCCAAAGAAAGATTTTGATGCTCCCGATGACCCCGCTACTCGACATGCACCATCGACCTCTTCAGCCGAGAAGACAGAAAGGCAAGATATGGATCTAGATCCACTGGCACCTCCAAATCCAACGACTTCATCCATCAAAGGCAAAGGCAAAGAAGTTGACCCATCTGCTAATGATAGTCCAACAAAAGTCGCAATTGACCGTTTGACAACATTAGCTTCGACCTTGTTAGGAGTACATGGAGAGTCCGACATATATGAAGAGACGCATGAAGGGATCATTAGACAGCTAATAGCAGAAGGTGAAGTACCTAGAGGGTGGACGCCGAAGAACGAAGATATATTGAGCGAGACTATCAATGGTGATGCAACGGCTACATCAAAACCGAAAGTCGAGGAACAACCACAGCGCAAAGGTGTCATTTCCAGACCACTTATCTCGCGGCCGAAGGCGTAGACCAAGAGAAAACTTTATTGTAACATTTAGTCTGCTTTTAAAATATCAAACTCTAACGAACAGCTGGAAAGACTACAAATACGCGACCAGGGTTTGATCCCGTCAAAAGGACAATGCGTAGATCAACGATAAATGCTAAAGTTACGGAAAAAATACATTGGTGTGTCCATTGACAAAATGCAGAGGAAGATGTTTCGGGCGTGCGCTAGGGTTTGGGAAAATCTCGGTAAGGCCTAGAGTCCCTCACATGCCTGAAGAACGTAGGACTGAAGTAGAAGCCATCTTTCGCATTCCACCTTTCATCGGTTGTGTCCTGATGACTGAAGGTGTAGACAGTGGCCCTGGGACCCTTCGTACCTGCTGTCGATTTGTTGAAGAATGAGACCCATCATCTGCCGTTGACATGGCCTCACCTCCTGGGGCAGCAGGCCTTGTGCCGCGCGCTGACGCTGACGATGACGACGTTCTAACACTCATTCCGGACGCAGGCGATGACGGTGTCATGCGGGATGACCGTCCAGCAGCCATCGAGCTCTGAGGAGCTAAAGTGCGAGTATTACGGCGCGGTGGTGATGTAATTGGAGTATAGCTTTTCTTCACTGGTGACGCAGGACTAGCTACGCCAAAGGACATTCTCGTGGAGGATCCAAGAGCGGAAGCGGGTCTAGATAAAGATGATGCATTGTCTTCCTTAGCGCCTTCATTGCTACCAGTTTGAGACCGACGTGGTGCACTCGGCGATTTGGAAGGTACCGTCTTCATTGCACTCTTGACAGGCGAAGAGGCAGTGTTATCACGCCTAGCATAGGTCGTCGAAGGAGAGAGTGGAGCTCGTGCAGGATTAGTGGCTGGATATTCGTCGTCACTTTCGTATTGCTTGGCCTGGAGAACTAAATCGACCTCATCTTCGGATTCGTCCTCATACTCTGCATAGTCTGTATCATGGAGCTGGATGTGATCTGAATAAGAATAAGGTGTACCATCTTTGTGATTGTAGTTCACCTGTTGGGCGGAATGTAGATAGCTTGGCTGAGGTACAGGGAGATTTTCGTAGTCATCGGGTATTTCATCCAAGTCATCCAGTTGCACAGATTGTGGGTCATTGTATTGTTCTTGAAGGTAAGGCAATGGCGGAACATCCTCCTCAGTCTCCGCTGTGTAGACTGATGAGAGACCGCTGTTTGTGCGCTGATGCCCTGCTCGTCTGGCAGTTGCACTCGCTATAGCCGAGCCGATGCAGTCGAGTGACATCTGATGCCGAAGTTGTCGCCTAAGGTTGGGTTCGGCGCCCGACGTGTCCATCTGAGGAACAGCCTCTTCATTAATCTCAGCCCTATTCTCCTGTATGATGCCGAGGCCAGTGGGCATGGTGAACGACCGTGCCATAGGTACTCCCTGCGAATAGCCGTAGCCCTCTGACTGTTGACTCCCGTACCAGTGTTGTCTAGACATACTGTGTTGTATGCTGTACATCTTGTTCAGATCTTGCATGTTCAGTGAATCCATTGAAGCCATTCGTGGAACGCCAGACCGTGCAGACTGGTGTATTGCTTGCAGACTTGATGTGTCATTGTGTCTATCCATGTTGACTTGCCGAAGGTGATCTGTACTCCATGCACGCGCCATAGCCTTATGATTTGATGGAAACGCTGATGGCCCAGGGTGCCCAGGTGGTGGATCGATAGACACGAAATTGACGATACGGCATGGTATTTCTACACTGACTTCTGAAGAAAGAGATCCACTGACTGATACTTTGAGTGCATATGAGATTTCCAAATAGCGACCTCGCTCGATTGTTAACGCATCAGACTACATGCAGACAAGAAAAAAAAGAAATATAAACTCAGCAACATATACGCCTTTTAACTCGAAGGATAGTGTTTGCATGTCCCTGACGTACCGGCAATTCGAGGAAGTGGCAGAATTCAGTTTCCTGATTCACATCAACCCCCATCCACATTCCCTTGGCAGTGACTTGGCCTTTAGCGTTCTTCTTGCCCATATCAAGGCTTGTCTCCGCAATCTTTTTCTTCGTAGTCTGAGTAGAACATGCATCTGGGTCGATATCAGCATACACTGGATCTTTCTCGTCGAAACCATTTCCTGCTGTGAGGTGTGGTTTCGGTCGGAAAATAGTGGTTGTCCTGATCAGCGATAACGTGAGTGTTTTGATCTACGAATATACAGAGGTCAGCAGGGTGAAGTTAAAATGCGTTTGTAAGACACAAATAGCACTGACCTTCTTGCTGGCCTCATTCCTGACGTGCAGGTTCGCATAGCATCTCTGTCCAGCAACCCAAGTAGATCGATGCAAGCTAGCTTTCAGGTGAACTTTACCATTTCCACCCATAAATAGGGCTTTTGAAGTTTCAGCATGGAGGGGCTTCGTAGCAGGCGCCAAGATGATAGAAGGGTTGAGATAAGGATAAACATCGATATGACGATAGAAATGAGCGATCGAGCGGTCGAGCCCAACGTGTGATTTGAGCTTGATTGAGCTATGAAGAGTACATGCCAAGTTAGTTAACAGCGAGATACCGTATATCTTTGCGGATATAGCCACTAACCCAATGACAATGTATTTTACTACACCAGCTTTGCCCCTCCAAGACCCTTTCGCGCCTTTTCCAACAGGAAGTTGCATCTCGAATGGGAAAGCATGTGTACCTGTCTTGCCTTTGCAGTAACCTTCGTCATCCGCTTGAGAGGCGTAGCAAGGCAGCGGTACGGGTTCGCCATCACAATTCGATGGAAGTTGATCAATGTTGACTGAATGATGGTAGAAAACATGTCTAGCCTCTTCTGCAGCAAGCTCTGCAGATTACGATTCATAATATCAGTATTTGGTCGAGGACAATCAAGATTAACTAGGATGCACCTTCAAATCCGACGATACGAGCTTTAACAGCTCCCAGCCAAACTTCACCTTCACCAGCTTTCTCTTTTCTAACTCTAATTTCCATTCTTCCTTTCAATTTACCACCCTCAACAACCATAGTACCAGCAAGAGTTAGATCCATTTCAACTCTAGCTTTTCCTTTTGAAGATTGTTCTAGTACAACTGTACTTGGTTTTCTTTTCAATTGTAAATGAGTAGAAACGGCTATTCCATGTGGATGAAATGATGTACTTCCTCCTGAATTTCGACTACCTTCGCCAGTAGAGTCCGATGCGAAAGTGGCTCTGCTTGGCATATCTGTAGAATGATATGGTTCTGCAGTAGGTGAATATTGAGATCTGACTTGAGCAGGTTTTGGGTCTAATAATCTATCTAGCTCTTTTGCTCTTTTAAGAGGATTACCACCTGCACTTAGGAGTGTTGATTGTCTCTGAAGAGTTTGAGCTGCACCAGTAAGACTAGGTAGTCCTTGCGTAGAAGGTAAACTAGCTAAAGAAGAAGAAGTAGCTCTGGAATGACCAGATGAAGAAGCCGTTTTCGTAGTAGCGACACTAGCTGCTCTGCTTCTTCCTTCTTTCTGATTCATTCCATCGGAAATAGCCGGTTGAGCCATGAGTAAACTACCCTGCATTACTTCCTTGCTTCCAAAAATGATGTTTGGACTGCCTAATTGGCCAGCATGTCGAGGATCCAGTGGCACACCTTTTACGAATCCTTTACCGAGAGAATCTAGAACGACTGCCGCTCCTCCAGTTTCAGCTTCTTCTAATCCTCGCATTGAAGCCATAGATCTCATAGATACTGCAGATTGAGCTTTCCGAATTTGCGGCTGAACGACAGGTTGAGCTCGTTGAATGGATGCCGACTGACGGTCGGTTGAAGAAGGACTTGCTGAGGTGTTGTTAAGAAGTGATGCTTTGTATTGATGAGCTGCTGCGGAAGCTTGTCTGTCCATAAATACAGCTGTCGGTTTGGCTTCTCCACTTGCCGTTCCGAAAGCAGAAGAAGGGGCACTGGATGCATACCCTTCCTCAGTGAAGACAGATGCGGGTGATGTTTCGCTATATATACCAGCTGACGACGATGCTGTAGTCGCTACTGAGAGTTGTTGTTCCATAGGGATAGATGCATTCTGAGAATGTTGCTCGGTATAGGGATAAGAGAGGGCTGTCCGATAATCACGGCTGAAGGATTGTCTCAATTCCGATACATCAATGTTTGCTCCTGCATTATATAGCTGATTCAGCTCCATCATACTCTTTGGCCTGGACATGGCTCCTGCTCTTCGCAATGCGGGCGCTTTAGCTAGATTGGTGGCAGAACTTGAGACTGGTAGATTGCCCCGAACAGTCGATACTGCTTGATGAATGGGCAGAGCTTCATCGACAATATAAGATTGTTGATGATGAGATGGGTCAGGACGGTGATATGCTCCATAGCCATCATAATCGTCCTGTATGTTCAGACTTCTGAGCTTTGCTTCGAACTCTTCTACTTTATTGGAGGGACCAGTTTGAGTTGTATGTTGTGGATGGGCCATTGTAAGGGCATCGTTGTAACGAGTAGATGAGCCTGATGAGACTGCTCCGAGAGAACGTGCAGAGAGGGTTGTTTGCATAGTCGGGGCTGGTGAAGGGTCGGCTAGGGAGGGATACACGATGCTGCTATCTTGCTTCTCTTCGAAAGAATGGTCTGCTTGTGAGGGAGAAGCGGTATAGTCGTCGAGAATGTCATCCTGATCAGCGTATTCACCAATACCATCGTATGGAGATGCAGCATTTTCATTGTCATCGCCAGGAGCAGGACTGTTTTCGCCGCTTGAGAGATAGTGTTGTTCGTGGTAGGTGTTGGCAGCGCTGACTATGCGGACTTTCCGCCTGGCGGCTGCGACGACGGCAGATGGATGGTTGGAGTGACCATATCCAGCATCCACGTCGCCTTCTTCTGTGTCGTCGGTATACCCGTCCACCTCGACATCGCTGTAATGATGGTGATGATCGCGCCGACCGACAGCGTCGGCATCGTTGGCTGAAGCTGTCCGACGGGCGAGAGCGACAGAGGGAGGCGAGCCTGCCTTCCTCCCGAGAGCAGCTTGACCCTGGATGCGCGATATCGCTGGATTGACGGCTGCTGGATGATGTGCGTGCAGTGATTGCTGCTGCGGCGACGGAGGCGGATCAAAGTTGATGCCCAGTCCCTGGAGGTCCATCGTGGCAGATCAGCAGAGCCAGCTGTCCGAATGGAGTCAGTCTGTGAGCTGTCAGTGGTATAATGAGTAAGTTAGCTATGATATCCTCCTCCCGCCCAGCAGCTCCATCACCGGTAAACATCTACAGAGGAATGCAATCTCGACTGCCTGGATGGCTGGACACGCTTGGCTGCGCTCCACATCGAGCTGATGCACGCGTAGATGGGAGAGCGCTGCGAGCAAGATGACGCTGCAAGATAGCGAATGCAAGGCTCCATGGTCGTCCCGGCTTGCAGTCAGCAAGAGCAATGCTGCAATCTACGTTACATCTCCCAAGACTGCTTGAACGCGCGCCCCGATCAGCATTCGAGCCATATCAAAGGCTCGACTGCTTTCACTGAAGAAGATACACTCGCACATACAGGTACTCACCGTGCTGCCAGCTGGGTGTCCTGTTGGCTCCTCGCGCGTCTTGCAGCAGCAGCGGCAGGAGACATCTATGTAGTGGCGTAAGACGGATGGACAGCCTCATTGCGAGACGAGGCTTCACAGCTCCGACTCACTTGCAGCGCCCAGTCTACGGTGGGGGTGCTGCAGTGTAGACGTGGTCAGCAGCGAGCGTATAAAAAGGACTCCAGCTCGGAGCCTTTCTGTTCTTGTCTATATTGGTAATTTGCTGAGTACTCACCCAAGTGTCTATCTCAGCAGTTCTGCAGATCCCTCAAGTGACTAGTGACTATCTAGACCTGCGTTTCTCGAACAAATCGGCAACATGACCACCGATGAGCTACCACGGCTCCCCGTAATGTTTGAATGGATAATGGGACAGGGCCCGTATAAAGAGGCAGATGGTTCGCTGTATACCTTCGAGACAGGGTACCGTGCATACCTAGCATTCCAAGACGTCATCTTTCGCCGCAGTCCGAGCTCCATTGAGATGCGGACAGGGCGTCAATCCCAACCGGTAGCTCAGCAACCGCCTGCCGAGCCATTGCCGACAGCGTACGACACCATAGTGTACAAGATGTCTTCGCGAAGCTTCCATAGGGCACTTAATGAAGGTGTGCCTATCCCAGGGTCTAACAGACTAATTATCATGGATATGCCTGCACTGCCGCACCACCCACCTGACGAACGAAGAGGGATGCGCAGTAAAGCGGTTTGGCGAAATTTACCACCAGGGTACTTATCAAACACCATCCTGAAACTGTTTATTGAACAAGTTACAGGAGAGCAGCAGCGACCTGTTCCCGTGCATGAGGCCCGGATAAGTTTAGTTTCTCCGCAAGGACGCAAACGCCCTATCACGCACCACTGGGTTTTTTTCAACTGCGTTCCAGCTATGTATAAATCGCCTGATCAAAGCGAAGGGCGAGCAAGACAGAGGCTCAGTCAGTCGTTTCAATCTCAGACATTGCATTTTAGCTTAGTGAAACTGACAGCCGATTACTACATGTTCATGTGCGCTTAGTTCCTAGCTTGTCTAAATCGTATCGCATTAGTCTTGTAACCAAGGATGCCCACCGGCTGCCAATGCTACCCAAGGATTTCGAAGGGTGGATGCCGGACCGGCCTTACAGAGGTGTACAAGGCCATTTCTACGCCTTCCTTCCAGGTTACGCCGGGTTCCTCGAGTACTACGATGTGGTATGGGCTCAGTCGGCGGTGCCGGGCTCTAATGTACCCGAGACTTTATATGAACGACCCTCACACATGTATCATGAAGCACTCGAATCAGGTATACGTATTGGAAACCTTCATCTGAAAATGATGGCGGCTGCTCGGCCACACTGCCCACGTGAACATGGAAGAGGAATCCAGCTTAGAGCACTGTGGGAGAGTCTTCCAGCGGGCCTAAAATCCGAAACCGTACTCATGCTCCGCATCTATCGATTCAGCTATCGAGAGTGGCCACAAGAAGTGCATGCAACGGTTGTCGTTACCAACTCGTGAAACAGGAGGTTTTCGTTCCGTCGACCATGATTGGGTTTTTCATTATTACGTTCCGCCTGACTATAAAAGGCTTGTTGGTTAATGGCTGCTGGCTATACCTGTCACCTTCGACGAGTCGAGTTTTATGATCTGGACTGATCCGAGATATTTATGCATTTGTACGACAGTCGAAGTCAAACATCAAAAGGATTATGAAAGTGTTGTGCATGCATTCCCGTGACCTTTGGAATGAACATCATTTTTGTCGTGTTTCATGGCAGTTTTGCTTCCTGACTTTGAGAATGTTAAGGGACTGGACAAGATGTTCTGTGCACCTCGTCTATATGGCCTCTTGTTAGGCTCGTACCGGGGTAGTATTGTCCATAGATGCGTACACCGAGCACTCATAGATGACTTGGATCCAACACTCTTTCCATGCCACCGACTGAACAGCAGAGCAGGGTGCGATGGACTACAGCAGCACTCTTGCCGGCGAGCTGGCAGGGAAGCTCTCGCGGCAGATAGACCTGATAGCAGCGTCTTCAGCATCTTCGTCGTCGTCGTCGTCGTCGTCGTCGTCTACCACATCGTCGAGCGAAGGCAAGCGTGATCACGACAATGACGATGAAGGAGAAGACGACGGATTCGAGCAAGTGAAGAACGACGGCGACGACGACGACGGCGGAGCACAAGATAGCGATGGCAGTGTGCCGCCAACCAGCTCGAACAGCGATCCAGGCAGCAACCCCGAAGAAGCAGCGACTGCAGCCTCGCTCGAAGCAAGTCCATCCATGCTCGCATTGCAGGCCTCTCTGGCCCGTCTGAGAAGCAATCCAATGCCGTCCTCATACAGCAAGCTGAAAGACAGCATAGAACATGCGTGGAAAGCTGAGATGGAGCTTCAACATGCGCAGACTATCGTGTCTGCCGCCACTCCCTCGGCCGCTTCGACGTCAGCATCAACGTCCAAGCTACCTGAAAGCATAGCTGACAATCTAGTATGGACAGTCAATGCACATCTTACTGCTAGCACCTACTGTGCTGTCTTGGAGAGCCTGCTCAACCATGCTGAAAAGGTGAAGCAGGAGGAGCTGTACTGGCAGGGCGTGGAGAGCAGGGACAGGTACTCGACCATGTACCTCGTTCAGAGTGAGTGAACGAATCTGCGAGCGTCCTGTTAATGCTTCAGCTGATGTAGTCTTATTATATGCTTTCAGCCCTTCCCATCCGCGTGGCACGCTCTCTGCGAGTCCTCGTTGACCGACTACAATACCTAGCTTCCTCACCTCGACCCCCTTCGCGACTGCTCTCGTACACAGCCGTCAAGCGAGCGCTACCGCCTTCCCTTCTCCTAACCTCCCTCTTTCCGCACCTAGTGGCATCTTCTGCCTCCGCTTCATCTTCTTTAAATTCGTCTGCCCTGTCAAGAGCTACTCAAGCCAAGCACTCCTCCACTCGCAATCGTTCTCTTCTTTTTCTGACCCTTTCACCGCTCCTTCTTACACGGCAAGAGGTGTCACTCAAGCTCAAAGAATTGAAAGCCCTTCGATTCGATCTTGCAAACAAGATTGGCGGTTTGATGAGAGATGCGGAAACTGGTCTCGAAAGCCTATCTTCCTTACAGGCGAGTTCAAACCCAAACAAGTTGCGCAGTATGGGAGCGATCATGGGTCAGCGCATAGCGCATATCGAGCTTCTGACGAGCCAAGAATCGTCAGGAGTTGGACAGGACAAGGGGTTGGAGCACCTCAGCTTAGCATATGAGCCGAGAGCCCCGAATGAGCTCCTCTTAAGCTTACAGCAGACTGTTCACAAGCCTGTCATGGCACATGCCGAAACAGTCTCCGCCCGCCTGCACGCTCTATCCCGACCTTCTCGCCTTACACGAGCCTGGCCATGGCTCATCACAGTTCCATTAGGTTCATATTTGCTAGTTTTAAAACTCTATAATTCTCGAATGACAATTTATAATTATTATAACTACGCTAAAGAAACAATAATAGGATTCTTAATGGATTGGTTAATAGAACCAACAAAGAAAATTTTTGAAACTTTAAGACATGGTGAAAATGGAGATAATATGAGAATTATGTCTTCTGAAAGTTTAAAATCTGATTTTGATAGTTTAGAGAGAATGGTTATTCAATTTGCTAAAGATCAATCTTCTTCTTCTTCTGGAAATAATACTTTAACTCAAGAACAACTTGAAGCTATTGGTAGAAATGTCAGACAGGGTGACCTAAGTGTGGTTCTTGGTGCTTATGAAAAAGACCTACAAGTAAGTTAATGTTACTAACAATCTTGTTGCGCTCGAAGGCGCGCTACTAATAGCTGATTTTCTACGTTGTTGTCGCAGTCACCGTTACGATCCGCTATCTCGGGCACACTGGTCAGAACCCTTCTTATTCAAGTACAGAAAGTTAAAGTGGACGTTGATCTAGCTATGGATGGAATCGAAAAGATGCTCCGAAGCCAGCAACTGACGTGGGTCACAATGCCAATCACCAGCTGCGAGACCACACCAGGCTAAGTCATGTTTGTTCCATCGCACAGCTTTGCTTTTGTTGGTGTCGCCCCTAGCATGGTTCTACTGTACGGCCTCTCTATTTGGGCTAAATCAGCTCTAAGCGTTACCGAAAGCAGCAGTAGCAAGTCTGCGCGGCGCAAAGTGTGGTACACATTGAGGTAAGTCACAACCTTGTTTTGGTTTTGACTGTGTGAGAAGGCGACTGATTACATGACATACACGGGTAGGAACATCGACCGTCTTTTGACAAGTTCTCTGGACTCGACATCTCCTAGATTATCTGATCAGACAACTGGCCTCCTCCTTATCGAACTCACTACCCTCCGAAAGTACGTCGCATCACCTGCTTTCCCTACGAGAGATAGGAGTATAAGAGCTTCTTTCCTCGAGGACGTGAGAGACCTAGAGAGCGATAGAGGCATCCAGTCGAGACTGAGAGCGCTCGATAGACTGATGAGAGTGTGGGAGAAGTATATTAGGGTATAGGTATGTGAGCAGTAACAGAGCGTTTGCGCGAGAAGTAGTGTGGCGAATCAATCAGAAAGGCATAACCTGGTACAAGGAAAGCAACATCGACCTCTTAAGCCTGTTGTATGTGCTATTCAGCGCTGTATTCAAACGTGTGTGAGAAGCTTTCATGCATATGAGCCCCCCGTCCAAGAAGTTGTCCGCATATACGCGTGTTCTTGTGTTTTGCCTTTTTGCTTTCTGTTACTTCACCACCACAGCACTTCACGCGCAGACCGACAGAAGCAAAGCTCATCGCCATGGAGGACAGCCTGCTGTATGCAAAGGACAGCAACAAGGCGTTGAAGCTGCGTCTGGGTGGGTTGGAGCTTGCATGCACGCGTCTGTCTGGCTGGCAGGATGCATCCATGCATGCACTGCTGGACTACAAGCAGGACAGATGATGCTGACGGGTGATCCTGCTTCCCACAGCAAGCACATCCGATGACACGACGTACGACTTTGCTCCCACCTTCACCTATCCCATCTTCGGCGAGCAGGAAATCATCTATGGCTACCGCGACCTCGTGATCAAGCTCTACTTTGCATCTGGCAGCTTGAAGAACTACCTCGGCATAGAGTATTCTGGCGAACCTCTGACGGGAGACAAGGTCATTGACATTGAAAAGACGCTTTATGAATTCATTCCGCCTGGTAGGTCACGCCGGGTTATGTGACTTCGTTGTGTACATGATCTCACATGAGATCCCCTCCCCCAGACTACACCAAAGATAAAGCTACGTTCGACAAGACCGTAGCAAAGGACGAAAAGAGCTTCAAGCCTTTCGGGCGGAAGATTGGCGAATACGCCAGAAGAAAGAAGAGAGACGCGACGAACGGGGAAGATGCCAAAGGAAAGGGAAAAGCGAAAGAAACCAGTGCAAAGCAGCAATGGGAGAACTGTGAAGTTGATGATGACGATGCTATTGTGTTCGAAGCTTATCAGGTATGGTACCTTCTAGCTACGAAAGCAAGGTGGCGTGTCTGATTCTCTCCGGTCTCCAACTAGACGCGCTTTGACACGAAAGGATTCAAGGAGTACCATCGTCGGATGCAGATATTCGTCCTCCTGTACATCGAAGGTGGCTCATATATCGATGAAGATGACGACAGGTGGGAGTTCGTGACATTGTGAGCATTACTGTCTCACCGACTTGAATCCTTCGAGTGCATTCGGGCAATAGCTAAAGCGTGCTTCCCAACAGGTACGAAAAACGCAAAACTGACAAGAAGAACCACTTCACTTATCATTTCGTAGGATATACATCGTTATACGCTTTCCTGCATTGGCCAGACAAGACACGGCTTCGACTAGCGTACGTTGGCAACTTGAATTGTATACATATACGCGCTGATATTCGTTGGCTACAGTCAATTCGTTATCCTTCCGCCTTACCAAGGCGCTGGTCATGGATGTGAGGGCTCGAATGCTTGTTTGTTGGCAATTCCTAACTGATGAAACATATTTCATGTCCCCTTTTCCAGCCACTTTCTATTCTCTCGTTTACTTGTGGCTGCTACAACGTCAAGATATAGCCGAACTAACGATTGAAGATCCAAGTGAAGCATTTCAAGATATGAGAGATAAAGTAGATTATAGAACATTAACATCAGCAAATGTTTTTAAAGATTTAAAAGCACCAATACCATTATCTTTTGATAATAAAAAAGATTGGAAAGAAGAAACTCGTAAAGAATGGAAATTAGCTACAAGACAATTTTCTAGAATTTTAGAAATGGCTTTAAAGAAAAATTTAATGGAGAATGCTATTGAGATATCTTCTAATAATGGTAATACGTCACCTAATAAAAGAAAATTGAAAATGTTAGATTCAGATGAAAAAGAATATAGATTACTTGTTAAAGAAAGATTAGCTAGGATGAATTATGAGATATTAGCTCCTATGAGCAGATCAGAGAAGAGAGAAGTTCTACAGCAGGTGAGAGACTATGTTCTTCAATTCTTCAAGTGGTAAAGATGGTACGTGGAGCTGACTTCGGTTGACTCCGCTTCGCAGACGTATGAGAGCTGCGTCGATGAATATCTTCGTCTTCTCGATCAAATGGGCGAGATCTAACTTGAGAAAGCTAAGAGAGTGAACACAGCATTGTTGTAACACGGTAGAATCAGAGGCTCGTTTTAAGTGAAGCAGGGAGTAAGCAGAAGCCAATTCAGCCCTTTGTTGGCAGAGAGCCCGTCATCCACATGGCGGAGATAGCGGAAACGGGTGGACTAGCATTTTCATTCTTTAGAGGGTATACATTGCTACCATTATAGTGCAAAGTCTGTGGATGCAATAAAGTATGTAGGAAGGGGTTAATACTGCAATATCACAAGCGTTTTCTATACGAGTCTATATAACTAACTATTTTACAGTTCTTCGTGTCCACTATCACTCGCTACACTGCCAAACGCATCTCTCAGCTTTTTAGCAGCTGTTTCAGAGACTTTTTCAGGCAGTACGACATTATACTGTACGAATAGATCACCGAATTCGGAACTGTGATAACGCGGTAAACCTTCACCGTGTATCACTTCTACATGCCCTGGTTGAATAGTGCCTCTGTGCGAGGGGGATTTGAGCTTTATGCTATGATTATCGAAATGGGGTAGATCTCGTTCAAAGCCAAGAAGTGCCTGTAAAGCGAATAGCGCATGAGTACGCTCTTCCCCTAAATCTCAAGAACAGAGCATGCCTTTTCGAGAACTTACATCTGCAACACTTATCGTCTCCGTCCAATACAAATTACTTCCCCTCCTCTGGAACCCACCTTGCATAGGTCTAGTCCTAATTCTGACTACTAAATCACCAGCTTGCCAATCTGGATTTTCGTCTGCTTCACCTTCGAAAACAAGTTCTGCATTTTCAGGTAAACCACGATCTATATCTACTGAAATATCACTTTCTGCTTGAACAATTCTTGCTCCTTTGCATACTGGACATGCATGCTTGATCACTTTACCACGAGCGTTGCAATGGTCGCATTGCATTTGAACTTGTTGGTACATGCCAGGAGCGCTGTCATCACCAATAGCATATTATTAGCTATCTTAGACTGGCGGATCGAACAGAAAGTAGACTCACAGCATGTGCTTGACGATGCGCACTCCTCTGCCTTGACAAACGTGGCAGTCTACGATATCGTCCCTAGTCTTTGCGCCTGTTCCGGTACAGTGGTCGCAGATCTGCTTCCTTTGTATTGTGATATCGTATGTCTTGCCGGTATATACATCTTGCAAGTCTATCTCCATGTCCATGACCATATTCGGGCCTCGTCGTACTTGCTGTGAATGGCCACCATGTCTTCCTGTAGAAGCCAGAGGGTTGCATGTCAGTCGGACAATACGCGCGTCACTGGCAGCCAGACAGAGGCGGATGAAGACCCACCAAAGAACTGCGAGAAGATGTCGAATGGATTGTGATGCTGCGCTGAGCCTGTCTGCGCGTGCTGTCGCAGTCCATCCTGAAGGGCAGGATATGCAGAAATATGAAAGTCGCGATCAGCCCTTGTATACGTGGCTGCTCTGGAGGATCAAAGATCAACCGACATGGCCGTATTTGTTGTATATATCACGCTTCTCTTCGTCCGAGAGTACTTCATAAGCTGGATATATGCACGAATCAGCTACTGCCGTTGTTGCTATCAGTCTAATCTTCCAGCTGGCCAGCTCACCCTGCGACACCTCTACAAAGCGCTGTTCTGCATCCTCGCTCTTGTTCTTGTCCGGATGGTACTTTTTCGACAGCTTGCGATACGACTTCTTGATGTCAGCTTCACTGGCACCTCTTCGCAGTCCGAGTATCTTCCAGTAGTCGAGGTCGCCCGCTGCTGCTTCTGCCAGCAAGGCACACAGCGCCAGCAGCAGGACGAGCAGATGCGACAGCCGCACCGGCGAGCCGAAGCAGCGATGGTGATGCGACTGCATTCGCAGATGGTTGCTGCGGTGTGGCACGCCTATCCGCATGGCTGGATGTGTGCGATACTCCAAGTCGGTTGAGTGGCAAGAAGTACGCGCATAACTTTTGAGCTTTTCTCGCTGTCTCTTACCTTCAGTCCGACATTCGACACTCCTAACTCGATCTCCCTCATCAGTGATTGACAGTGCTACATGAACTGCCTGCTCTGACAGCCCGTGTTACTGGCCTGTCCACGGTCTACCACTCGCGCGCGTTGCCACAGGGCCCTCTGGCAGATGGGAACTCTCCAGTGATACAGCATCGTCCTGATGTGCCTGTCGGACCATCTCTTCGTCCACTTCTATTCCTAGACCAAGCTTGTCCCTCACTGCAATACTGCCCTTCTGTCCATCGAACAGTTTCGGATTCCTCATGTAGTTCCTGGGAAAGGTATAGACGCGTTGATCATTAGTAAGAGCTATGTCCAATACATGGACTACTCACATCAGATCAGCCTCTTTGGTAGCTCGCTGCATTACCTGGCTCTCAAAGACTCGCGCTGACACAGTCTTACTCAACGCTACTGCACGGTTGGAATCTGGCCAGCGGTCGCCATGTCCATAATTGAAAAGCTCGGAACTGCTGGACCAATCTAGAATGCAGCAGCAAAGGGGCACAGGATCATTCGGGCTTGTTGATCCCTCGATTTGACAATCGAGGAACCGTGTCAGGAGGTTTGAAACGCGCAAACCTTGCTTGCCGTGTCATATCGACTGAGTTCAAATCGTCAGGAGTGGTATTGCGATTCCATGACAAGAACACTCCAGATGGTATCGTTAGGAATTCAGGCTGTATGTCCCTTATCAATTGTGAGATTCAGCCTTACAGAGCAAAGGTAGGAGAGAGTGGGTATTCATGCCGAAAATTCAATGCTGGACGGTTATAGCCAGCAATCCTTCAATGTGATATTGTGGCTTTATAACCTTCATCACAACGAAAACTAGCAGTAGGCTACACTCAAGCACAAATATTATGGCTCGACTGCTGCAAAGGCCCGGCCTTTTGTCCACTCTGCAGCATTATCTATGATTTCCGGAAATTCAGGGTCGGAGAAGCCTGGTTGACGGGCATAACGAATAGCTCTGAATGAAAGGTGAATGCAGAAACACGAGTCAGGCCTTCTATCGTGTGTATCTACTCTTGATGCGAGGCCAGCTTACCTGCAATATTGATATGAGGAGGTCTACTTGCAATCCAGAAGATATCCTCGGCCTGCCAGAAAGTCTTAGCAGGAGGTTCCTAAGACCAGTCTTGGATCACGCTACGTACTATATCTAATGCTGTCAAGGGTTGAAGTCCTTTGTAGACATTATCAGCCGCAGCCTTGTCGCCTCGGTAGCGAATAATAGAGAATTCAGTCTCGACCATGCTATTTGGGTTAATTAGTATGAAATCAATGTTAGGGTAGGGTTAGCATATATTGCAGATTAAGCTACATACCCAGGCTGAACTTCGCTGACTCTGATTTGAGTAGCTACTAGCTCTTTCAGAAGGGCGCTTGTGAAACCTGCAACTGCGAATTTGCTGGCATTGTATATCGATCCACCGGGATAGGCTTCACGACCGGCAATGCTGCCTGTCATTTCGGAAAACATTAGTTTATAATTCAGCGAAAAGAGAAAGGTAACGTGGCTGTTTTACCTAAGTTGATAATGTGTCCTCTATCGCGCTTTTTGAACTCGCGAACAAAGACCTTGAGTGAGGGGCATCAGAAATTCGATATACTGACCAAGGAAAACAGCTTGGTCTTACTTGGGTAATTCCACTGAGTAACAGAGAGATGGAAATCATGAGCACGTGTTGAACCAGTAAACAGAGAAAGGACATCTCACATTAAGCCTCTGACGTTTGTATCGAGGATCACGTCAATGTCCTCGTCGGCGATATCTCCCACTTTCTCAACTCCTTTCACGAGTCCAGCATTGTTGACTAGCAGGTCAACTGCAATCGTGAGTCGAATAATCTCAGTTCAATATATGTCCACTGTGATACAAGCATGCCTACCACTCACCCTCCTGGAGGTCCTTCGGGATCTTTGACAGAATATCCTTAACCTGATCCGGCTTTGATACATCTAGTTCAATAGTCTCGACTCTAGCATCCTTGTTAGCCTGGAGACAGAGCTCTTTGGTCTTAGCGAGCTGCTCTTTGCGCCTTGCAGTGAGAATAACGGAGCTCCCGGCTTTTGCGAACAGGATTGCGGTATCTCTGCCGATGCCTGCCTTGAATCGTCAGCTCACGAGGTTCATAATGGAGCTGGAGCACGCTTTCTCACCTGAAGAAGCACCTGTAATGCTTCACAGGACGGCGCTACAGTATCAGCCTCGCCCTACTCTCGTGGTATCCGGATGTGTCGAGGACCCCCCGATCAACCCTCCGGCTATACTGTTCACCTACAAGGCAATCTTGGGAGGCACGATGCGGAGGAAGGACATCGCTGGACGGTGCTGCTGCAGGACGGTAGAATGACTAAGTAATGTGAAGCTGCAAAGGTGGAGTCGGCAGCTCACCTCAATTCGTATGTGTGTAATGGCTGATTGCTTTCTCGATCAAATGCAGGCGAACAATTATCGCAGTTCGCCTTATGCTGTTCGCATCACACCATCCGATGGGCTGCGCGCAATCTTGGCTCAGTCAGATCATAAACATGCATATTCATTGCAGACTATGATAGCATGCTGCCTGGCCGGAACCAGCTTGCCAGATGTCCGCCGTCTCTGCACCTCTACCAACTCGCGTTGAAGAGACAGTGTGAACAGCCACGACACGCTCCTCCGGCTGCTCATGTCCGCTAAGGTTTGCATGTACAACAGACCCGCACAGCCTCCCCTCCTCCGCTCAACCCTGTCCTCTTCACCTGACAATCTAGTCGTGTCTCCTTGGCTCCGCTTCGATTCAAACCAGCTCTGGCAAGTCTCTGCACCGAACACCCACTTTGCAGCTCGAGGTATGTGCTCGCATTGCTGGCTACGAACTTGGCACTGACTTCACAACGAATTGGTATCCTTGCCCTGATATAGGTGCTTCCAGCGACCTGTTTTTTGATTCTATTCATTTTTTCCTGGCATCTCCAATGAGACTAACTCTGCTCCGAAACGTGACGAAGAGAGAACTGGACTCTGCACAGTTCGGCGCCGACGGTCCGCGCCCGGGTGTTTGGCATGTTAATGTGGAATACCCTCGCTTGCAGAAGACGCTTGTGCCGGTGATCCTGAATGGAACATGGCTTCGCGCCGAGGAGGAGGGGGACATCATATTAGAGCGAAATCAGTCGATCGTTCGCACAGAGCATTCTGCGAACTGGAGAGCTCATCATAATGCCTACCTCTATAAAGCGACTTCCGGCTTCCTCTGCTTTGGACGCCGTGCGGCTCTCGTCGTTATCCTACAACCCAAGCAGGCTTCAAGCAGGCATAGCAGCCCCCCACGAGCGCAGGTCCAACTACAACTCGCTGACTCAAATCCTCTGTACGAAATGGATGCGCCTCTAAGGGCGGTGGAAGCTCCCGCTGTTCGAGCTGGAACTTCAGGACCTCCAGCTTCAGCTGGTTGGCGCCGAAACCGAACGGCGGTTGCTTTGGCAAGCCTGCCGGGTCACTACGAAAGCAGACGAAGCGGATCTGGCAGGAACGTCTAAGCACGACTAGATTCAGAAAAATCCAGACCACTCAGAGACTGCATCCACACTTTTTACACTTCTGCTTGCCGACCAAAATGCCCTGCATACTAACCAAGTTCATCCAGTTTTCCTGAAAACAGTAGCTGTTGTAGCTTTGAAATTTGACCGCGAGCATTGTTTCCAGCCAGCCAGCTTTTCAGAAATTGTTTTTCTACCTAGACGTCACAGCGAGGTGCCCGTCACAAGATCAGCATGTTGACCTTTTTTTCGGTTTCGGCCTTGTTTTACAGAACCGCCAAACACTGTAAGCTTGCATAACATAGGTTGATGGATGATGATAGTAGAACCAAGGCAGAACGATTCGTCTATGTCAGAATCAGTCGCTCCGGCAGCGTCGTGGATCTGTCACGCAGGCCTTAGACACCAGCTTGATATTTGAATGCCGACCGCCGATAGCCGCGATTCAGCTGTCAACGGATGGAGCGGAATTACCGTGCTATCGGTTCTTCTTCGCCGCAAACTAATATTGTTAGAACACAGCAGCAACCAAGTCTGAGGTACATCACCCCTCAGTTCTGGTCTGCCTCCCCAAGCCAGGCAGTCTGTTTTACCTGCTGCAACCGATCGCCCGGAGACACATACTGCGGACATGGACTCCAAAGCAGCTAATACCGTCTTGATTACGGGTAGGTCAAAGCTTCACATCTAGCTTGCACTGTCAATCTGCAAGCCATATCGCGGTGCATCCACAAAGACTAAGGCTACTCATTTCTATCATTGCATTCACGATAGGCGGAGGCGGTTTCCTCGGCAATCAACTTGCGAAAGCACTCTTGGAATCCGACATTAACATCAAAGAGCTTGTACTAAGTGACATTGTTCCTCCACGCGATATCTATGGTTTCGAAAATGATAAACGAATCATCAAAATTACTAGCGATGTTTCTAAACCTGAAGCTGTAGATGAGTTATTTGATGGAAGACAATATACTGCTATTGCCGCTTTTCATGGTTTGATGTGAGCCCGTAGCCATTTCGCAAGAATAATATCAGCTGAAACAGAGCCTAATGACATTCATCAAATTGTCATACAGGTCCGGTGGTTCGGAAGTCGACTTCGAAGGTGGCATGCGCGCCAATTTGGATTCTACTCGTCTAATGCTAGAGAAGATCCGCCTGTCAAAATACAATAAACCACCAATCTTTTTGTACACTTCAAGTGGAGCTGTTTACGGAGGAGATATTCCTAATGGCATTGTCACTGACAATACCGTTCCTGCTCCACAAGGATCTTATGGTGTTCAGAAGCTGGTTAGTCTAATCAATCGCAAACACTAGTCGAATATGACGTAAAGCTAATAATGATATGGTTATATCAGGTCTGCGAGCACCTCTGCTACGATTATTCGCGTCGAGGATGGATCGACGCACGTATCGTCCGTTTACCTACCATTATGGTCCGTCCAGGAGCACCCAATACCGCACTCAGCTCATATGCAAGCGGTATAGTTCGGGAACCATTAAAAGGTCAACGGGCAGTCTGTCCAGTATCGTTGGATTTTGGAATCTGGATATCATCACCCGGTTGCGTAACTAGCAATTTCGTCCATTTACTACTTATCGATGGAAGTGAATATCCAAATTGGACTAGAACGACTGCATTACCTGGTATTTCAGTTACTACACAAGAAATACTAGATGCTCTTGAACAAGTTGGTGGTAAAGAAGCTGTTGCGTTGGTTGATGTTAAACCTGATGTGAGTTGAGAATCTAATTTGCTAATGTAGCTGCTAGTGCGAGAGATGTTGAAGACAGTATTGCTGACGGATAAAACTTCTAATCCTTCACTTCATTTCCTTTTCTCTCTTATTATTGGGGATGAATAGCCTAATGTGTTGAAGATCGTCGCTACCTGGCCTGGCAGATGGGAGACGGATAGAGCCTTCTCTCTAGGTTGCAAGGCGGATAAGGATATTCTGGATGTTGTTAAGCAGTACAAGGTCATGCTTGACCAGGGACAGGGATGAACAGTGTAATATGCTAATGGAAAGAACTAGATGGTTCTAGAAATGGAAAAGAGAGTTCAGTCGAGACGGACGACGATGTTCTGGATCGGTTGCAGCCCTCACGCTACTAGAGATTGCACGGCTATAACTTGCTCTCCCTGCTTGAGGCTGGAGTGGCCAACTTTTTCGGCTGTACTTTTTTGACAGCTTTTGTGGTCTTGCCTTTTGCGAGTATGGACATGTCGGAGGCGTCATACGCTTCACTCTCGAAGAAAGCGATGGAAGCGCCTCTTTTAAGCATTCTTGAGCGTACTATGACCCGCTTATTCGGACCGACGACTGTACCGATGAGCGAGACGGAATGCTGTATGGACATTGCAGTTTCATTCTGTTTGAGATGGGGCAGTATAGCAAATACATTTGCGAGTTCGAGAGCAGCGTAGATTGCTCCTGCATGCAGCGTGTTTGCAGGAGTTGACAGCTGCTCGCAGGTGTCGAAGCTGATTGTGCACTCTTCACGTGAGAGCGAGTCGATGCGGGCTCCGAGAAAGCGGTGGATGGGGACTTCGAGATAGCCCTCAGCTAGCTTCCTGATTGCACCCACACTGTCTGGCCTGTCCATTGTCGAGTTGGTGTGCATACATCCTGCAAGTCGAAAAGTTCAGCGAGGTGTAGGACAACAACGCGACTCTAAACTCCGCCGCTGCAGATGGCGAGCTTGCTTGACATGATGAGGGCAGCTGGGTTGCCTCCTGCATTGCACGCAGTACAAGACGCATTCATTGTGTCGATAGGCGTGGCAGTCTTCGCTTGAAGAAAGCAATCATTCTTGTCTACTTCTGCACGGAAATATTTCCAGCTACAAGAATGTCGATCATCCGGTCTAAGGACTATCAGATAACCACCATGTTCTGCTTTCTTCTGTCAGAACTGCGCAGAAGTATCAATGCACCTATCGTACACGTTCCTACTGCTGGATATCGCGACAAGCGCTATACGCGGTGACGTCGCTGAACCTATCGAGTGCCGTGTCCAGCCAGCCCTCCAGCCGTCAAGAGAAAGTTCCCTTCCGAAAAAGGAATCAAATCTTTGAAGCGCCATTAATCTGCATTGTGCCTGTACTACCACAAGCAGACTGATTGACAGGACAGCCACATCGATCTAGAGCGATCTCCCATGCCATGTTGACTATCATCCTGTTGCCCATGATAGGCAGCTGTCCTTCGACTATGATAGGAAGTCGAAAGATCAAGCCTACAGAGACAATTACTATGTAATCTCTCATAAATATGGCCAGACTCAGTAACATGTTAGTTTAAGCCATGTATCAATGACTCTCGGTAGAACTGTCGAGTCCAAACAAGAGGGGATTCATGCGTCGACCTCGGCCGCTGCTTGACAGTTGCAGGACCCTTCGGAGATCTGCCAGCAAAATGAAGATTCAGTGATAAAAAACCGCAAAACCGTCCAATTTAAAAGAAATGCCGCACACGTGTAAAGTGGGATCTCGATTAATCATGCCTGGAAGATCATCACTGCTCTCTCTTGACAGCTGATTGTTCACTACCGACCTGTCATGCACTATTAGGATTCCTTGACGCTTTGTCTCTTCTTTACTTACTGCTTCATAGCAAGCAGCTGTCAAGTACAACAAGCGATACGTTGCAATCAAGGTAGGCGGGCTACACTGCCTTGCATCCGCATTTCAGGATCTTGAAGAAATTCGTCCTCAATTCGAATCTCTTGGCACAATTGTGCCTCGCAAGCATGCAAGCATTACTCCTCGGAAGCGTGCTTGCAACTGCACCCCTTTTAGCTCATGCAGCAGCTGGCAACTATGCGTACTTTACCGACCGTGATAGTGGAGGTGGTGTAAGTTGGTGCTTCCCACTTTCCAATGAGCCATGCTAAGATTTTCATTGTGTTATCGTAACAGGCTCTGGTAAGCTCTAAAGTGCCGAGAAGGTTGTACTAGTTATATTGACCGAACTGATTCTGATGTACTCCTGTCGATTGCTGCTAATAGTACGGAGGAGCTCCAGTCTGGGTCCGCACAGCTGCAATGTGCCAGTCTGCATGTACAGCCGACCCAAACTGCTATGGGTGGACTTTCAGTGTCCCTCAAAATGTAAACTGGGATGGACCATGCTACCTAAAGGGCCAAGTGATGTGCGATGCCAACGTAAGTATACTACTGTCTGTTGAACGACTCGCACAACATCCGTCCAATGCTATATGTTTGCTGACTAGTCCTTTCCGTGCTACAGTCATTATCGAAAACTCAAACACCTGGGAAATACGTGTCTGGTGTCATAGGTGATCAATGTAGTGTGTAAGTTATCGTATCACAGGACAGTTGAGCCGGCAATCACAAGCTGATCACCAAGTTCAAATTACTCCAGGGTGTGCTCCGGAAAGACTGTCGTCGTACCAAGTAGTAACTGTGCCATTGTGACACCAACACCGACATCAACAAAAGCCGCGAATCGCTATAAACGGGATGCGGCAGAAAGAGAAGCTAGAGCTTTAAGCAGTCGATTATGTCCGAAAGGACAAACTGCTTGTACCATTGGACAAAGTCAAGAAGGGTATGAATGTGTCGATCTCAGCGAGGAGCTAGAGAGTGGGTTTGGTCTGGCTAAACGGCAATGCAATCCAGTCGCGTATGATGGCTAAATTTCTAACCTGCTTTAATAGGCTGCGGTGCGTGCGGAAATGATTGTTCTACGTTACCGGGTACAAAGGATGTGGCATGTAGTGAGTTAATGCTTCCTTAACATCTACGAATGTACAGAATGAGCGCTCATACATCAATTGATACAAATAACAGGTCAAGGCAGATGCGTCGTCAACTCGTGTGTACCTGGCTTCACGCTATCTCTGGCTGGAACATGCAAGAAGAGCCCTAAACTGGCTCACAAGCGAGGGAAGGGAATTGCGCACGCCTCACACGTACGGAAAGGTATACTATAGAAATGTATAACGTTTTCTTCAGTTTAGAAGTGTATGTGCGCAGATTATGCGGGAAGCAACCAGTAGACAAAGGCCGCAAGTAGGTCTAATGGAGAGGTAAATTCGCACACAAGATAAATCCTACTTTGTGCATGGGAGGTAAACGAAATTGCATGCTAGACGATTGCTTTCATATCATTATCATCAACAATGTACAATTAGCTAGACAAGCAATGACATTACGTTAGAGCGCAACTAGTTGGCACCGTCTATACTACACTTTGATATTTGAGTCTTGCCTTATAGGAATGACGGTTGCAACTGATATAATGTACTGTATGGCACTTGCTTGAGATACTAGCCACCCGTGAGAAGCTTGTCGATCATGCTCGAAATGCAAGACACGCGCTCAGGAAAAGCAGAGCCAAGCTGCAAGAGCTTGGGACTACATGACCAGCTTAATGGCTTGGTTAATGCTACATCTCGCATTAGACAATGGCTGGAGCGAAGCTTCGTTCTCTGCCATCTCCCACCGGTTCGCCCGCCACTTCGAGCGGCCGAAATTTCCAAAAGAGGCAACAGATTGCGGTCACGTGACTTGAAATTTCCCAGCCATCAGCTTCGGAGGCACGGATGGCTGGACATTCCTGCTTTTTATCAGCATGCCAACGCATCAATAAGGGCAATCAACACACCGCGAACCTAATTTATAAATGTCACAACAAGACCTCTGGCTGGCTGATTGCTGCGGTGGCCCCTCTCTCCAATCCCGCCCTCTGCCTGTTAACTGACGAAAAGCAAGGAAAAGGAAGCCTTGGAGGCATGCTTGCCATTCTCTCTTTGCTGGAAAGCAAGAGATGCTGAAGCTTTTTCTATCTCTCAATCTAGTTAAGCTTCTTGATGTCTTCTCGCTCGTTCATGACTGTGTCTCTCTTACTCCTTCCCATCCACAATCCTCCATCCAACACCCACACACTAAAGGCTGATCTTCACTCAAAGTAAAGGTCGAGCATTACCTTCGAAGAAGGTCAAGCACTGTTACACTTGGGTGTGTAAGGTGATAGTCAAGATGTCATCCTCAGTCAAAGCCATCATGCATGCACGTTCGCTGGTCGCTCTACTCCTCTTGAGCATGGTCGCACCATCCCTCTCAGCACCTGCACCAGAACCGCAGAATCAGTATACTCTGGCTCTAAGCAGAGGTCGAACGCCTCTCAAGTCAACAACAACATCGTCGTCTTCTGCTCTCAAGCCAGTGCGCACTGTCACATCATCTTCAACGAGATGGGTCACCACCTCCACAACGAGAACAGTGGCGACGACAACGACAACCAAGCCGGTCATCCTCAGCTCAGTCAGAGGTGTAACGACCACTACAACCCTCACACGCACTACACCCACGACAACAAAAGCTACCACCACATCGAAACCCACCACAACTTCTAAGCCAGCTTCCACCACTAAAACAACCTCGAAAGCTTCTTCTACTACTTCGAAACCCCCTGCTTCCACATACAAACCAAAAAATGCAGTCTACTACCCTGATTGGACAGGCGGTCAGATTCCACCTGAGACTGTTGACTATTCTCTTTTCGACATCATCTACTTCTGTAAGTCGATTGGCATGTTGGTCTTGTTCTCGAGACGGTAGTCACTGACATGTTATGTGATGCCACACAGCCTTCGCTATCCCCGCCGCCGACATGACACTCTACTGGACACAATGGAACTCTGCAGATCTGCTCAAGCGCACCGTCAAGGCTGGTCACGCAGGTGGATCCAAGGTGTGCATTACCATTGGTGGCTGGACAGGCAGTCAATACTTTTCCGATGCTGTGAAGAACTCTCAAAATCGCGAGACTTTCGCGAACAATATCGTAGCTATGGTCAACGAATACGGTGCCGACGGCGTTGATATCGATTGGGAGTATCCAGGTCAAAACGGGGCTCCTGGCAACATCGTCGCAGGCGCCGATTCTGCCAACCTTCTTACCTTCCTCGCTCTTCTAAGAAGCAAGTTCGGTTCCAACAAGATTATTTCACTTGCAACACCTACCAATGTATGGCTGGATGCAAATGGTCAAACGCTCACCGATGTCTCTGCCTATGCGAAGTACATCGACCATGTGCTCATCATGAACTACGATATCTGGGGCTCCTCTGCAAATCCTGGTCCTAACGCACCATACAGCACCTGCAGTGGATCGTGGCAACCAGGCGCCAATGCTGTTGCCGCTGTTGCTGCATGGAAAGCCGCTGGTATGCCCGCTAACAAAATCATGCTCGGTCTGCCATCATACGGATACGTCTCCGACTCGACTGCTACTACTTTAATTCACAAGCGATCCCACCACATGGAAGCTATGCAGGCTCGTCGCATCGCAGCGGAAGCCCGACTTAACATGCACGATGGCAATCTCCGTCCTCGCATGAAATCCAATGCAGAAGTCAAGCGTGATCTCGTCTCAAGAGCCGATGCTGGAGACATCAGTTCATTCAAGAACTCTCAGATTCAATTCAATCAGCTCATATCCTACAAGGTACTCAGCTTGTCTACTACTGGCGTTTATTACGGCAAGAATGGCTACACTCGAAAATGGGACGATTGCAGTTCCACTCCTTATGCATACAACCAAGCTCGCTCAACTGTTGTCACATATGATGACCCAACAAGTTTGAAAATCAAGGCTCAGTTTGCCAGAGATCAAGGTCTTGCTGGAACAGGAATGTGGGATATCTCTGGAGATACTAGTGACTGGGCTCTTGTCAAAGCTACAAGAGCAGGTCTTGGTATCTAAGGAACCTGAAAAAGTGCAACTAGGAATTTATAGGGAAGTTTGTAATACTACAATGGGGATTTGGGCGAATTAGTACAAAGTCGTGAGACTGGCAGTTTAGTCCGGTTACAGGAGAAGTACAGCAGTGATAGAACGTTATTCGACATTATAGGTCGCTGTATCATTAGTATTCCGCCAGAAGCGAAGTATTGCTATGTGCCACTATAATAGACATTGCAGGCAAAGCTTTATGCCCCCGAAATTTTTCTAAGTTACTAATGTTCGCACAAAAATCATGCACTACTGACATGTCTGTGACGATGACTATGCTAATGACTACTGGTCTTTACGAAGTTGTGCAAACTTCGTGAATACGGTATAAGGCACGAAGGTACGAAAGAGGGGCTGTAATAATCTCTTTTACCGCTTGGCTAATCCCACAAAAGATTAGCAGGCTGTGATTCAGGCCACTCTCAAAACCGGGAAGGAATAGTGAGGTTGTCCATGCTCTTCCACAATCGCTGAGATTCGTTCATCTAATTCTCTGAAGAATTCGAAAGATAGCTTTGCAGGACGGCCTTGTTTCATCTGCAAGATTCGACAAGAGAAGGAGCAAAATCAGCTAAGTGTAAGTTTTTGTCTTGTTATAAATCCATAATCGGCGTTGGCGTACCCTTTTGTACATCACTATGTAATCATCGATAGCTTCCGCAGTCTTAGGGACTCTTTCTCTCATCAGCAGAAAGATAACACCGCATTGCTGTCGAATAAGTCTAAAAGTTTGGATTTGTGCAACTTCGCCCCAAACTCCATAAGGTTCACCATCCTTGATTACATCTGTTAATTTGACGCTGGGAAGTATGTTCTCTAGAACATCTTCAATAGCCCTGACCGATGTCCATAACTTTTGTGTCTTGTCACTTAAATCCTCTCGCCAGTTAAGTGGAGGATGTCCCTTAATTTCAGTCTGGTTACCATACCAGTACGTCTTGTTCAGCCTGTAGAGAATCAAAGAAGTGAAAAGAAGAGGAAAGAGGAGGAAAGAAGAGGAAAGAAGAGGAAAGAAGAGGAAAGAAGAGGACGGAAGGAAGGAAGGGAGAAGCAGAGGAAGAGGCAGGAGCAGAGGCGGCGAAGACCAAGAAGAAAGCCATAAAGCCATATTCATACTATCAGCTCAAGCCATCGTAATTCAGTTGCGGTTAGCTTCCAATTGGCATTGGACTTACTTGTTCATCCACGTAAGGCCTTCTTCGGAAAAGCACCACTTGACAGCATAACGATTCCATGCGAGGTTTTGCGAGTCCCAATTAATTTTTCTGATATTGTATCGAACTTCTTTTAATATCGCTTCCTGGCGTACGAAATAAAAGAAGAACGTCAGAAGCTTGTTTTGATTTTTCTGACCGCTGAGTCAATCTGAGGCTTCGAAAGAATGTACAAAACGCTTTCTTGTTGTGAAAAGTTGACTTACTGTAAGTATTTCTTGCTTCTGTACTCTACGTTTGTTAGGTTTGATGTAATCTATTCTTATTCGATCCATTATACCAAAAGATCGTTCATAATCGGTCTTCGCCGTTCGGAACCGGAAAGATCGGTTAGCTGTTAGCATCATCAACTTATCAAGTCCAGGTTGGAACTGTTATATCAACGTAATCAGGAATAATCACACAATACATCAAAGCATTATTTTAGTTATTGATTGTTTTGAGGAAGTATAGGGAAGGAATCTTGTCACAGACTACGTACAATCTGAACTTCGTCCTCGTATTTGTCGTACTCCCAGTCTCGGCCTTCAACGAATCTGAATCCCGTCATCGTATCAGTATCTTCATCATCACTTTCATCACTGGATGGCAGAGTATCGCTGTCTTCTTGTGCATCTCGTTTGACCTGTGATCCTTCTTCTTCTTCATCATCACTTTCGTAAGAGCTGTACTGACTTTCGCTAGAGTTTTCAGAAAGTAGCTGTCGTGCAGTACGGTGAATGGGCTTTCGAGAGCGAGAATGAGAATGAGAAGTTCTTGTAGATGTAGAGGACTCCTCTTCTCCTTCCTCGTCAGACGAGATCTCTATGATCATCTCGCTTGGTAGACTTTCGAGTGTTGACGCGTCGTCATCGGACTCTGAGGAAGCGGACGGTGGAGAGATGCTTCTCGACATTATTGGTATCTATAGAGGGCCTTGAACTGATGTATGTGCTGTGTAAGGACAGGTTAGTGTGAAGGCTGTTTGATTGCTCGACATGGGTCATAAGTTGGTTGGGAGAAAGAAGAGAGGAACCTTGAGGTACGCTTGGATGCTGTTGTAAACAGCGAATAGCGGGAACAAAGCTCGTCCAGGCTGCCGGAATGGAAGCGAAGGTGTTATTGGAGAAGTTTCCTATATTCTACGAAAGAGCAAAGGTTAGACATTCGGGATAGTAGGGCGCAGTGTTGTTGTATTCATGGTTCCGCTAAGCGCAGAGCTTATACAGACGCGTGAACACTCCCAGCCAGATCAACATGCCCCACCTTCGGGGTCTCTACTTGATTGTACCTTCGGGCCCTGTAGTAGAACATGGAAACACGCGTGAAGTGGATGTGCTTGCCCAATGCTTCGTGTTTCACAGCATGGTCAGCGGCCAAGAATTGTACAGTATAAATAACATAGCGTGACTACTTCCTCATCTAATAGACTAGCCATCCCTCTTCCTCAAGTTTTCGAAGCGCATCATCCCAACCTGTCAGTTTCTCACCATCTTTCCCACGTTTAACCTCTTTAAACGATTCTACCATTTCACCTTCGATTCCATAACCATATAAATGTGGAAAGGTTTGACCTGAGCTTGTTCCTTCCCATCGAACATCTTTCCAAGCTGTTAGACGTTTATAATCCATCTTGAGCAGCACGACTTCATCATGGTCTGCAAAGAATCGGTTCAAAGTGCCTGGAACTTGCTTTGAGGTGCTCATGTGCACGAATCCATCTTTCTCATCTAAAGGTGTGTCCTGGGAAGACCACCGAAAATCCATTGAGCATCCTCTCGTAACAGTGTGCAAAAGCAGAAGGTCAGCTTACTCTGAATCGATGGGAGCTGTATGTATGCATGCATACGTGGCGTGGCAAATGACGAGGAGTGACGCATGCAAGTCAGACGAGATGACTGAGAAGAATGATAGATATGCAGCTGCTCACGCTGGAATAGGAACAGGGAACTGGTATCTTGGATTCGTAGTAGCCGTTTCTAATATCTTGTAGACATAGCTCGGAGCAGGATTGGGAACAGCTCCACCAGACATGCTTGTTGCTGCTGTTGACGGTCCGACTAGTTTGGATAGAAGCTTGCCTAGCATGCAGGATGTACCTGAATAGTCTTGTTGAATGTATGCAGACTATGTGTAGGTCTTGGATTGATGAAGACAAAGAAGAGCTACATGTTGGACATCAACGTGTCTGTAGATGGACGTGATCGGGATCTTGTATGAAGAATGTCTACTCTGGCTTACAGCTCTTCCTTGTAGACAACAACAGCAGCAGCGAGCACGACTGCATCCTAGCTGACCATGGATACGGCCGATGACCCTCAAGATGCCCTGCTGATGCCGAGTCTGCGTGATTTCCGAGACACCCTGGAAGCTCTGACACAGACGCCCTATCCACCGCGTTCACTCTTCATACAAGCATCATCGAACGTCACAATCCTAGAGGACATTATACGAGCTTCCTTACCTGACGCGACGAATCACTCTGGTGGCTCTCCAGCTGGTAGAAATACGCCATCCATACAAGATCTACTTCCTCAAGCAGTGATCGTAGATTGTGCCCAAGTCGCGTCTACGAAAGCGTTATATGGAAGAATACTAAATGGCTTATCAGGTTGGGGAAGAGGAGAATGGAATGATACACTCGGTGGTGTGTTAAATTGGGATGGTCGACTTGATGGGTACGCTATACAGCAAGCTCAAGCAACCCAGAAATGGCAAATCAAATGGGATTACTCCAATGCTGCAGATTCAAATCCTTCCAAAACTAGTTCAAATAATACAGGCAAAACAGGAATCATAGATCGTAAAGATGAATCATTCTCCGCTTTCTTGGAAGGTCTGAAAATGATATTCGAATTGGGTGAAGCGAACACAGAAGAAGAAGAACGAGAGGCCCAGACAACAACGAGAGAATCATTCTCTTTTCGAAAACCGCGTTTTGTAGTTCTCTTAAACGCCGAGAGGTTACCTGAACTGGAAAGTATCCCTGTCGGTCAGAATGAGGGTACCTTACTGGCGAGTTTCATGCGGCTAGGCGAGCTGGTGAGTTAGGAAGACAAACTGGGCCGGAGTTTTGCCTCATCAGGTTTCGCCGACTGAGAGTGATCCACGCTTTTTGTTCTTTCATGCATGTTTCGCAGTCTGGAAAGCCTATAGTGCCAATTCTGACATCACGAAGCGAATGGCTTTTGCTACGCCCTAACCGTGGTGCAACAGAGCCGGGAGCAACCTTACAGCTTCCCAGCTTGAAGCGACAAGGTAAGTTGGGGCGACTACCACTATTATCCGAACAGTAAAGTCGTGGAATATGAAACTGAAGATCCTGCCAATTCTCTCTCTAACAGACATAGTACATTATCTCCGTCATACATGTTCACAAGACCTACCTACATCATCAAATCTCACATCAGAACAACAAACCTCTCTACTATCCTCTTTAGCTGATTTAATACATCAAACATTCGAACCATACATAGGTGATGAACTATCAGATTATCTATGGCTTATGGAAAAATTATGGCTGGAATGGAGAAGACCTGTAGAGATTGGTGCTGGTGAGTTTGAGCTTACAAGGAGAACTTGCGTGAAGCTCCAAGATTTAGCAATAGCTCATTCTTTCTTCTTGATTTTTTCTCCCTCCACCTTTCTCTCCTTACATTAGTGCAATTTGGAGACATCAATCGTCTTGTTGCTTCCTTCAAGAATGTACTGGCTAGAGAAATAGAAGCACTAGGTGAACTACGACCATTGCTGATAGAAGAAGAGGAATTGGAAGATCTACACGAGTCGAATGGCACTGCTGGCGATGAAAAGGACAAGAATGCTTCTACTTCTAGTGCACGAGGCACACCAAAGAAGCTCCCTTCAACGTATACATTCTACGCTAATTCACCGAATAAAGAAGCTCCGCTAGCCGGTTTCTCGCCCTACTCTGCGATAACGCCATCCAAACGAAGTCACAACGAAATAGGTAGCTTATCATCAACAACAACATTATTGAATTCAACATCAAATAGTATTAATAATTCACTTTCAGTACTAGCAAAATATATTTTGATAGCAGCTTTTCTAGCATCTTCAAATCCATCTAAAAAAGATATAACAATGTTAGCTACTCAAGAAGATGATTTATTATTATCTAAAAAAAGAAAAAAAGGTGGTGCTTTACGTAAAAGTCCTACTAAACGCAATACCAACACTGCCAATGAAGATTATAGTGGAAATAATAATGGTATAAATGGACCAATTAGAAAAAAAGATACATTGGTACCTCAAAGAATGTTAGGACCTAAACCTTTTCCTTTAGAAAGATTGATTGCTATTACAGACACTATATTACCTGTTGAATTGAGATCATTAGCTAAAAGTCAGGATATATTACAAGAGGTAAGGAACACTTTCACACTTGTTCTTGATTCCTCCCTTGCAAATCTAACCGAGGCTAAATCATGTTTTACTCCTTGAACTATTCCTTGTATCTTCAAATTTAGATCGCATCTTTGACAAGCTTAAAACTTCTCTTGAAAACATCATCCTCAGCCTCTTTATCAACCTATCCATCATTCACTCCCAATAACAACATCAACAATAATAATAATATAACAATATCACCATTTGATAAATTAGATAACATAAAATTAAAATGTTCTACAATATTAGAATTAGATTTTATTGAGAATATAGCAAAGAAAATTGGTTTTAAGGTCAGTGATAGATTATGGGAGACTTTTGGTTGAAATATACCCAAATAATGATGGACGAAACGGGATGGGACGGGTCATGAGCTCTTCTCGCTGTGAGTGGAGAAAAGAAGAAGATGGACAAAGAGAAATGCTCACTTATTCATCGGTAGTAAATCTCGATGTAATCATTATAGCATGCCTTTGTTTGCATATTATGTGATTTAGCAGCTTATGAAAGGCTTGGGTTGGAATAGCCGGCTGGTCAGTTTAGCTTGGAGGCTTTAGCCAGAACCTCAATTGAGGTTATTGTAGCGCGCAGCGAGCACAGTGAATACCACTTCTACCAAACGTGATACCTTGCGTCGACATCGGCTTGAAAGCTACGAAGTGCAAGGAAGACTGGTCCCTTTCGTATATCGGGTATATACGGAATATGTCAGACCGAAGATTTTGGCATTTATAAGTTTCAAATCAGTTTGACGGTATTGCCACGAACATGCAATTAGTTCACTGCATTTCATTCGTGCTCTCAATCTATAATCTATACAAAGCCATGGTGGTGACTGAGCGGAAGACAAGGTTCCATACGGGACCATTTTGAAGGTCGATAATGAGGAGTAAAGGTTGGTATGGTAGTTTGTAGATATGAGCCTTTTGAGGAGACTCTTGCCAACAGTCGAGATAGCAGCTATGCCGTTCTTTCTAACCCGCCGCTCTCCTCAGCCGAAAGCTTCACCTGCTCAGTGGTGGGCAGCCTCTGAACCGTCGTCGAGCTTCTTGTATCCGACGATGTGTCTGAGAGCAGGCGAGTTAGTAGTGTAGAATCAAACCAAGCTATATAGGATACGGCATGCAGGCATGCTGTATCCTCTTTGCCCACTCACCTCCTTCCGATCATCTCTCCAATGGTAAAGATACCATACGCCTCGAGAGCATAGAGGGCGATTCGCTTCCAGTCGCCGGACTCGAGGATGGATCTCCACCACGAGGCATCGCTGGCTTTTCGGTAGAACTCCTCGTATGCCTCTCTGATGTTCTGGGGGTTCGTTGGGGGAGCAAGCTTCTCTGCAATGTAGACTTGCTTTCCTATTTCCCGGATGACTGCGAGGTTGTAGACGATGGGTTCGCGGTAGGCTGCGAGACAGCACATGCTCAGCTATTGCACTACAATCTGATTACTGGATAGTGTGCACCCACATCCCAACAGTCCACCAGCTCTCTCCTGGATCTGATTGAGCACCTTGGATCCCTCTGCAGAAGCCTTGTTCATGTATCCCTTCGCGGACTCGGCGGCACTGGAGGCCTGCTGCTTTGCCTTGTCAGCAGCATCGGAGGCCTTGTCCCTGGCCTGCTCAGCTGCATTTGCAGCCTTGTCCTTTGCCTGCTGGGCGGCTGCACCTGCGCTATTCGCACTCGTCGAGGCTGCTCGGAGGGCGAGTGTGGATGCCAGACGGGGAGCGAAGGCCGAGGAGCGGGCAGCAGCGAGTAGCATGGCGGGTGTGGTTGGAGGAGAATAGGATAGACTGAAACAAGTGGTGTATGCGTCTGTAGCAAGTGTAGAAATCAGGCAAGTGTAGTCGTGCTCTCCATGTCGCCCGCCTTCTTGTGCATGATCGGACTTGCTCTCTCGAAATTTCAACAGAGGCAGACTGTTAAATGCTCCTTGTCTCTGCTTCGATGCGATATGATACTGCAAGCATGTGGTGATGGCTTATTCTGGTTGGTGATGCTATGAATACCTTATCCATGGTAAGTTTGCTATTCCCTCCCACTCGCTTCATCGGCAGTCCTTCCCTGTCCCAAGATAGAGCATTGGATACCTCGTCAAGACCCTCCATCCACTCCATTCCACCCACACACTTGCGCACACACGATGAGCACAACACAAAATATTTCGATTAGTCTTGCTGAACTGGCGGGTACATCCGTCACACCTGTCGACTCTTTGTCAATCACACTGAAAATCCTGACATGCGCGTAGCTTCACTCCCTCCCTCGGTTCTCTTCTCCTATACTCCCCACCTCTTTCCTTCTTCTACATGAGACACCCTTCTAACCCCTGTTTTTCCTTTCTTTCCGCTTAGTTATAGCCAACTCCGTCGAATCAAGATTGGATCTACCTTCAATGGCTAGTAGCTCGTATGAGTAGCTCGTATGGCATTCCATCATTGCTACTGTTGTATTCCTTCTCGATGTCAGCTTCTCGAGGCAATACATCCTTGCACGTCTGTCACATCATCTCCTGTAAACCCTTCGCGTATACTAAAGACTGACTGCGACAAGCTTTGCACTTACGCTGTAGCGATATTGACTCGAGTACAGGACCAATGACCTGCAGAAATGCTTACTTAGACAGACTCACCCCTCAACTAATGCGGAAGACATCGACACACTATATCTCATCTTTTGCTATGTTATGAGGCTAGTAGATAAACGCAAATTTCGATTCCTCCTTGAATCCAAAGGAAGTTCGGCATTGCGGATCGCAATAGGTAAGAACGTGATAACAAAGAAGGCGCGCTGGAAGAAAAAACTATCGCCATCTACAACGAAGATGAATCAGCCCTGGTTTTAAGTTTTTCGTGGTAATATTCTAAACAAAGCGTGACGAAAGACGAGGAAGAAGTATAGGGAAAAAAAGGAAAAAATGAATGCCAAAAGGTAGGATACAGATTGTGTTTGAAATATAAAAGCTAACAAGGATAATGAAGGTTATATACAGGTTGTTCATGGATCATAAAAGCTGACAATGGATGACGAAGGTAGTCTACAGGCCGTGTATGAACCACAAAAGCTAACAAGGATGATGAAGGATATATACAGGTTGTGCATGAACCATAAAAGCTGACAATGATGACGAAGATGTGTACAGGCCGTGTATGAAATATAAAAGTTAACAAGGATGTCGCAAGGGGGAAAAAAGTAAAACAAATTCCAAGAGACGCTAGGCACGGTAGGTAGGTGGATTCCGGGAAATTCGAAAATATCTTCAGATGGTTGGCAAGAAGAGGCCTTGTTTTTGTTGCCCATCTACGAGATACCGGTCATTGTGAGCTCGTCTACCTCTTAGGGATGATCGATTCCCTAATCCCGATGAATAACTATAATGGTCGTGTTAATGAGAATAACGCGGTGCTATGACCCCCCTTACCCGTCAATCAGGCTCATGTGTGTGCGATCCAGAGGTTCATTTCCTTAGGGCTGATTACCTATGACCGGATCGCGCACGATTCACATCGCGAGAATTCACATAGTTTGAGCTTGAGCTCGAGTTCGCTCGTGATGACGCCCAGTCCACGTCACTCGGATAGTAAGATGTAGAGCTAGAACTAGAACTAGAACTAGAAGCAGGAGCATCCGCCTCTCGTCTGCCCGATGACAAGTGTCTAGTTTCCCGGTCGCGTGCGCGCCGTGAATGATTGTTTGAATGGCGGCTGGTTCTCAAAATGGGTGGGTGTAGCCTTCGAGAGTGAGAATTAGCCACGGGAGGCATTGCGTAGATTCGTGGCTTTGGTACGGTATTGTGAGGGAGGACCGAATTCATTCCAAAGGGATCAAGTTTATTCCTGCCATATTGTTTGACGTTTTCAAAGAAAGGGTTGAGAGAATGTTGAAATAAAAAAAGTTAAGAAAGAAGGGAGACAAAGTCAGCTTCTACCTGAATTATTCCGAGCATCCACCAAAAGGAGAAAAGGAAGACAACAGAGTGATACTGGGGAAAGATGAAAAGAAGGAATCATAATGCTACTTACCAATCACTCAATACAAATGTTTGTGTACGGTATTGCCAGAGAGGTGTACCTGGTAAAATCCTATAAGGTAAATCTACATTGGAATTTTCTCCAATATTATAATTTGCATGATGCAAATTCCAATGATTTACTATACTTTGAGGTGTTGGATTATGATTCTTATCTAGCTCTGATTCCTTTTTTAGCGCATTACAGCACCCGTGAACGAGGCGCCTGGAACACACAGGAAATTGGAATGAGAAAAAGATTAGCGTCAGTATCAATTTCGAACGAACACCATTGGCATGGACTCAAAAGTCTGAACTCCTTTGAGACTTTTGTATCGTTGTTCTTTGCTTCAAAGTAGAAAGCCAGTGAAAGGGGTGTGAAGGGGAAAGATTGGAAAGGAAACAGGAGAAACAAAAAGATGTGATGCATATAATAGAACGACAGCTTACCCGTCAATTAACCTCTTTTCTTGCGTAGGTGTAAGCCTATCTGGCCTTCTGGAACTCGGTTCCCACAATTTAAACCATTCGAGGTTGACAGTTACATGACCTGAGCCCTCATGAGTTGCCATATGAGCCAGCCACTGATTCATTAAAGAGTCGTAAACTTCGGCTGCCGTCCATGTCTCAGTAAATGAGTGAGCTGGCCAACGTGTCGGCCAAAAAGCCAGAGGTTGCTGACAGCATGGACACCTAGAAACCGTGAGTAGAGAGCGAACATATGATAGAATACAGCGGAAATGTTCGAAGGAGGGGAACATTAAAGTATTATCACCCATGGAGTCAGCTGAATATACTCTTTGCAAAAATTGGGCGTCGCAGTAAAAGAGAGAAACGTATTGGGGAGAAAGGCAAACAGGGGAGATATCCTGTTTTCCTCTCAGACTAATGTACCTCAGAATCTTCACTTACGGCTTCGACCGAAACGGTCTCTGAAAAGCAGGGTGCCACTGCAGCTGAAACGTAGGTATCCTCGTGTATATACGAAGCAGATGAGAGCCATTGAAGTGTAACATATGAGCCTCAAGTGCGCTGCGATCATCCATTGCACGTTTGTTTATGCCGAAAGGACACTTTGGCTCTCCAGGTTCCGGGGGCTCTTGACACATACAGCTGGAAAAGCAAGTGAGGCGAGCAAAGCACACTAAGTCAGCAATGCGGAGCGGAGATCCGGATGTACGCGAAAAATATTGGCTTGAGTGTAGAGTGTACTTACTTGATGCCAAACTGATTCACGGTGCTTACAATGGAAAAAGGTGCAGGAGCAGGTGGGGGTGGAGGTACAGTCTTAGATTTAGAGGTCGGAGGAGGAGGGACCGGTGGTGGGTGAAATTGGTCTGCCAAAGCACTAGCACCGATTGTTGTAGCTATGATTGACATGCCTGGATGGCGTCCTGCTCCGTGTCCGTCAGGCTTGGGCTTGTAAGCAGAGCGACGGCCATGGCCACCTCCACGTGTTGCATTTAGGCATCTATAACATCTGCAAAAGCGATAATGTCTTGAGGGTTGTCGAACGTATACACGTTCTTGCGATAGAAACTTTAACCAACGCATGTTTGCAATGATCCACGCCAGTCGTGGCGCAGTCTTAGGTATCAAAGTAGAGCAGAGGACTGACAAAGACTCGGTGAGCTGAGCTATACGGAGAGGGGAGTTATGTGGCTTTGTTGAACTGCACGACTGCTGCGGGCGGTGTGAGAGGCTGTTGCACAGGATCACGCCTGACATCGTATACGCTGCATAGCGCTGACATGATATGTCTGACGACAGCGCCGAGTCTTGTAGCAGTTGATTGTGATAGCTGAGTCGTCCTGCCTGTCTCGGCTTAGAAGACCGTGTGCTTGCGCGTGTTTTTAGGGTGTCAGAAGGCCTTCGGTCCAATTAATAAAGGTCCATGTCAGAAAGAACGGCTTGAAAGCCAATCAGCTATAGTGATTTGCTTTAATGCCATATGAGCTCGCTCATGCTCTGCGAGTCTGCCTGGATTGGCATATTTTGCCTCCTTGTCGGCCTGCAGTCCAGTTCCTACTTCTTTGCTTCAGACGCTGCACAACAACCGCCGCTGGCTACTGTGAAGAGAGCGACACTCAGCAGCAGCGTGGATGTCCGCGGTGGTTGATGACGGTCTTCGAGCGCGATGGCGGAGTGCATGTCCCATCTCGTGGCAGCAGCAGCAGCAGGAACAGCAGTATCATCAGTCCGCGAGCACCTCCGCCAGCGCAGGCATGGGAGCGCAACAGGCGCTACGGCATAGTCGTCGACGCGGGATCTTCAGGGAGCAGGCTGCATGTCTACAGCTGGGTCGACCACGGCGCTGCGAGGGAGCAGAGGCAAGCTGCAGGCCACAGCATTGCAGTCCTGCCGAGGGTCGAGAAAGGCGTGCAGGAAGGCGCTGGCTGGACGCTCAAGGTGGAGCCAGGTGAGCAGCAGGCATGATTCTGGTCAATCAGCGGAATCTATTGGTTGGCCGGTGCTAACACGCCTCGTCGCTGCCTGTGTAGGCCTCTCTTCGCTGGCAGACCATCCAGAAGGTACAGGCGACTATCTGCGGCCGCTCTTTGACCATGCAAGAGCTATCATACCGCCGTCTCAGCTTGAATCTACGCCGGTCTACATCCTCGCAACAGCTGGCATGCGCTTGTTGAGTGACAGCCAGAGCTCCGACATCCTGAAGCGAGCTTGCAACTACATCAAGCAGGACACGCCCTTTAGCATCAGGAATTGTGATGAGCAAGTCCGCATAATCTCAGGTGAAGAGGAAGGCGTCTACGGATGGGTTGCTATCAATTACCTGCTCGATGGCTTCGATGCCCATGGACTGGCTGATAAAGGTCAAGGTCGCCACTCGAGCACGTATGGCTTCCTCGACATGGGCGGAGCTTCGACTCAGATCGCCTTCGAGCCCTCAAGCGATGCCCGCAAGGAACACGCTGATAATCTCCTCAGCGTTAATCTACGCTTGCTTGATGGAATGGACGTGCACCATCCCGTTTTCGTCACCACTTGGCTCGGTTATGGCACAAACCAGGCAAGAGAGCGTTATGTCGATGCCAACATCAAAGCATACATAAAGCTACACGGCCCAGCTCTCTCTTCATCAACTCAATCGTCGGATGAGAAACCTCTGATCGTTGTTGATGATCCCTGCCTACCGAAGGATCTACTACTTTCCGAAAGCAGGCATAAAGGATATGCCTCGAGAGGAACAGGTGATTTCACTGCATGCATCAAGCATAGTGCACCCTTACTCAATACAGAACAGGACTGCAAGGATTTTCCTTGCCTTATGGGACTACACGTACCTCCCATCGACTTTCAGGTCAATCACTTTATAGGCATCTCAGAATACTGGTACTCGACACAGGATATCTGGAAACTTGGCGGAGTTTACGACTTTCCCACATTTGAGAAAAGCGCGTTGCAATACTGCTCACAGGCTTGGACGGATGTTCTGAAAGCCCACTCGGAAGGTACCCGGCAACCAGGTCAGCCTGCACCAGATCTACATCGTCTAGAGATGCAATGCTTCAAAGCCGCTTGGATAGTCAACGTACTTCATGAAGGCATCGGAATTCCGCGGTTATCCGTCGACCGCGGAGGGGAGGGAGGTAAAAGCAATGGTACGGAAGAGGCTGTAAAAGCAGCCGAGCAAAAGGGTTTCAAAGCTCCACCAAGCTTCCAGAGCGTCAATGAAATCAACAATGTGGCTGTCAGCTGGACGCTGGGTCGAATGGTCCTTGAAGTGACGGACAGTATCCCTAAATCGAAAAAGTCGGTGTCGCATGACCATGATGAAGACGCAGGCACACCTGTATTCAAGTGGAAGACCGGACACCTGCCGTCTTCCTGGCGGACCAGGATAGGTGAATACTATCAGTCAGGGCCTGTCGCACGACATCCCATCGCAGCGGTCGCCCTGTGTTTGATTTTGTTGGCTGTGCTCTACTTCACCTGCGGAGGCAGAAAGCGGAGCGTTTATTCAAGACCATCTGCTCGTCCACAGCGAGATGACTACGGAATGCTGGACATGGAAGAAGGAGGTAACGGAATATCCGAAGATGCATCCCCTCGCAAGTCGTCTGGTCCCATCACTCGAACAATAGTCTCATTACGTGCGCAAACCTCCCGTATTGTCTCGTCTCTTCGTCCTTCTTCAGCTTCGCATATATCTTTACCCACTCGTCGTAATTTTACGACGCCAATAAACTTACAAGGCCTGCCGACCGATGCAGCTCGCAAGAATAGGCTTCATCATTCGGCTTCTTCTCCTGATCTAGGCAAAAGGGTCTTCGATTCTTCGAGATCAAAATTGCATAGCGGTTACGCATCAGCTACAGGATCTCCTTCTGGTTCTCAGATGCACATTGATCTTCCTAATTCTTCCCATCAAGAAAGTGAGGGTCCTCCACCACTCACACCACCGGCGCGGTCAAATTCGCCAGGATGGGCGTTAAGGATGACACCCGCTTCGACACCCAGTCAGATTGCCCGATCACAATCGGCTCGAGTGATTCATCGTAGCAATACCTCGGCCAGTGATTCTGAAGGATATCTTTCTATTCCATTGGGCATAAGCTCAACAGCGCCTAAAGTAGGAGTAAACGCTTGGGAGGCAGTTAGTAGTAATCTAGGCGACTCAGCAGCAGTAATGACGCCTGATGAAGATAATCTAGCTTTGCGATCTCGGCAATCCAGCTATACCAACTTAAGCAGTCTTGCCCGCAATCGTGGCGGGCATTCCAGACAGTATTCTACCGATGTACATTAGCAGGAGAATGGCACCAATAGCACATGCAGTCATCATTTTTATGTTGCAATCAAGCAGATTCGTCCGTAGAGGCGTGTCGGTCGCAAATTCACCAAATAAGTTCCCGAGCGCTTGGTAGCAGATTGCGGAAAACGGGCCTCTGCAAATCTAATCGGCTATGGTGTACATTGATACATTAGCATGCATTATTCTTTGTATACATTGTGTTGATGGAGGTCTTGTATGCTACATTTGATCTGTTGTTCTGAACTTGTTCATCCAGATACGTCACATTTGGCCAGCATTGAGAGCATGTTGCTGGCCACAGTCCGATATGGGGGTGCTTCAATGAGGGACGGAGAAGCGTAATAGATGCTTTTGAAGCACAGTAAAATGCCTAAGGTGCGGAAGGCGGCGATTGCGCGGTTCCTAGTCTTGGTTTCGGAGTGTATTTAGAGCGTTTAGCAGGTCGAGTAGGAGACGATGATAACGAATCTAGTGTGTAAAGTGCTTTTCGTCTGCGTTTCATTTCATTAGCCCTCAACTGATACGAAACAACGGATAAGCTTACTTGAGACTGATTGGTGTGGTTTGATATACGGAAGCGGACTCGACTACCTCTTCCTGTAGGTTTCTGAAGATTCCGGAAATTGCGGGCGAGATTCCGGAATCTGAAAGGTTTTCAGATGACTGAGAAGGTTTCGCTACGGCTGTAATGTAGTTTTTCTGTGCGACCAAGGCTGGAGCTGCGTATTTCTTCCTGTATGCCTGGATTATAGCCTGATCCAACGATGTATTAGTTTCCGTCTTGTTCGGGTGAATAAGAGTAGCATAAGGGCTTTGTGTTTCTATCTTAACTCGGGTAGAACTGTGCTTGATCTGTCCAGGTACGACTGGAGATTTTGAAAATATGGCCCCGTGAGCAGGTGGACTTTCTGCTTTGATTCGAGGTACGGGTACAACAGGTGGTTTTAAGGACGTGATTTGGGATCTCATGTTAGCCAGTCTAACACCGAGTGGCTTCTTCATTGGGATCACTCTTCCTTCCTTTTTGTCGACATTTTCTTCTACTTTGACTTGAACTGACGCGCTAGCAAAAGCAGACTTTCTTACACCCGGCGAGAAACCAGTCAGGTCCTGAAAATGAGGTTTATCGTTTTTCTTGGTGGATGTATAGACCTGAAGATCGGATCGATGCTCGCATGTTAATTCTGGGCAACTACCTCGGCAGAGGAATGGCTTTTTGCGCTGAAAAGCTGTTAGATTTGATACTCGATTAACATTTCCTCTTTGAGGTGAGAGAACAGATTCCCGACGTGTCATTTGGGCTTTGGAAAGGGAAGTATCTTGTACCTGAAGAGACTTTGGGGATGGTGGACCTAGCGGGTCGGCTGCTCCCGAAGCGTCGTCGAGATTTCGGGTCTCGTCGCCCATGTTCTTTTCTGCAGGCTGGACAATCTGTGTCTTGTCCTTGAAAGGGGCCCTGGTTGTCAATCGAAAAGGTTGAACCGCCAACAATCTTCCGCTATCCAGTGATGCACGAATATACGATACGTTCAAGACTGGAATGCCGAGGTCGGGAAGCCTGCTCACAGAGGGTGAAAAGCTACAGAACAGTACCTTTAGATTAAGCCAAAAGTCTAGAGAAACCCACCTCTGCAACATGGAATCTCCAGGCTGCGCGAAAATAACATCGACTGGCTGGTCACCGGACTCGATTCCTGGCAGACTAGCCAGAGTGCCCTTGTTGAGGGCTGTTGCGGAGGTTATGAACAATGAAAAGCGAAGCGCAGAATAGGTAACCAAAACTTCGACTCACTCCATGCGTATTTTGCAGTGGGATGGACATCATTCAGAAACCATGCTACGAGACCGTGGAAGGCGTTTGTAGAGGTGGTTGTGGGAGCAGGGCCAAGGGGAGAAGGCGGATGTGAGTTGTGAAGCGAGTGAGTGATACGAGGGACAGAGTCAGAAGAAGGCGCGTCATGCATTATTTCGGTCTGGACAGAGATGTCTGCAGCAACATTGCGAGAGTGTCCATCAGTCGCAGACGGATCAGCAGAGCAGCCGGAGTGCAGAGGCAGGGCCATGAGGCATGAGTTGGCGAAGACCAGTGGTGTGAGTCAGGCTGTCTTCTTGTTGATGTTTCCTGAGTATGTAAGCTCTCTCGATATGGAGCAGAGCAGAGAAGCGTGTGTCTTCTTTCTTTCAAGTGTATTTATGCACGCAGCTTGCACTCGTGGCGACACATGCACTGGAACATAATAGCACACGATGTCGTGGGAGCAGCAGTACCTCAAGCATACGCAGGTGAGCATGAGCATTAGCTGTCCAGCGGCTGGCGTGTCGCTCTCTGAAGACTCTGCCTGCTCTCTTCTCCAGCCAGTCCGCATCTTCTCGCTCGAACGCGACGCAATCGAAGGTCTGCATTAGTATTCGATAACCACAAGTGGAAGACTCTGATTCTCTGGATACTGACGATGCTTTGCAGGCTACGATACTGATGCTATTGCTGAGGACGAGGCTGCCGACTTTGGACAGGTCCAGCTATGCGAAGACTCGCCTGAATTGGCCACCATACGTACCAAGGCATACAGGGAGGCCTGGATAGCATGCGAGGCCGACATACGAGTGAGCAGATATGGCTTTATACTCCCATTTTCCAGCTACAAACACCTCACTTTGTACGCTCCGTCGACTCGCAGAGCGTCCTACAAAACATCTACAACGACACAATAGCCCAACTACATACCTTCGTCCGAACCGCCCCTACCAGAGCTCGATATGGTCGAAGAGCATTGGCTACGGGCGTGATATTAGGTGAAGGGCACTCCTGAACGTTGAGGGTGACATATTGCTGACGTGCGACTATCCCACTCCGAATCCGCAATTCAACCCATGCGTGTACAGGCGCAAATCGCACAATCTCTTCCGCTTTGGCGGATGCTTTGCAACGAAATGAACAAGCTCAAGATTGCCCATCCAACAAACGCAGTACAAGTGGCTCAGGGCCCACCTGCCTGACTCGCATAGCCCGAGTATCGAGTCGTGGCTGTCTGAACAAACGGTCAGCTTTGAGAACTTTGATACAAGCTGTCATCGCTTCAGACACGGACAGAGGCGATGAAGAGATAGAATCATTTGTAGGTTTTCTATTCTCAACTGTACGATCAGAAACATGTGCTTACCTGCCAACCATTCTAAACTATCAAAGAGGAGACCCTCAGGAAAGAAGCTATCTATGGCCGCTACGGACGATATGGAGACCCTCGTAGCATGGTATGAGAGCAGGTATCCAGTTAAAGGTCAGTGTAGCATTCTGCCGACTGCTTTGTAGAATCAGTGACTGACTGGCGCATCTTCACAGACACAGCACCGCGGCTAGCTATCTGTCTTGAAGAGCTCGAGTCGTTCGATTCTGTCGTTCTCACGGACCTGATAGAGATTTTGAGGTAAGCTTCTATTTGGTCCCATCTGACTTTTATCGAAGCGACTGATGGGTTACGCTTGTTTTCCTCCAGCTCATACTCTAATCGCATACCATTCGTTCTTTTATTATCAATATCCACTTCAATAGACGCGATACATACCTTACTACCACGATCTACCGCTGAATTTCTTCGTATATCGACATTCACCGTCACTACAAATATTGAAACTTTTCATACTCTCATATCGGAGATATTTGTCAAACGAAATCAGGTTATAAGTCCTGGCTCAAAAACATTTGCTTTCCTTCGAGATACTTTCTTGGATCTTAATCAATCTATAGATGGGGTAATTGCAAAGTTACAAGTAAGTTCAGCGTGCGTGCTTCTGGCTTCATCAGGGATTTGACTGACATTCAAATTGGGCAAATAAGTATACGTATCTCGCCCACTTTTATGGTAATCCGTATTCGGTTCTGTGCAGCAGACTTTCAGATAATCTGAACGTAGAAGATCAGGTAGAGCTTCTCGGAGGGATATTACCTTCGCTACGCACTCTTTCTTCATTCCAAAGAACAGTCGAAGAAAGCATAAGAGAGGGTCAATTGAAAAAGGACAGAATGTTATTGCGTACAACTGAACGTCTACTTTCGGATGACCAAGAGATCTTACGTATGGTCAACGCAGCTAGAAGAGAGAAGGATTCCTACGCAGAAAAATTACCACAAGCTTGGATTATGTTTGATATTCTACAATCAAGCTGGGCAGAAGGGAGATTATCAACAGAAACTTCACTCACTGATTATTTCTCTGGCAATTTACTTAAGAGAACTAGTATTTCATGCCGTAATCTTCGAAATGCACGTGATGATGTAGTAATAAGTTTCTTGAGGAGAATACAAGAAACTTTCGCCTCTTCGGATGTGGATATTTTAGATTTACGGAAAACGCTAAATGAATTGGAAGACCTGGTAGAAGGCGGAACCAGACAAGCTGGACTGACTAGGCTGGTAAATGGGAATATACAGGGTAGTGTAGCTAAATCAGACGGGGATAAGCAATTCACTGCTTTGGTAAAGGATGTCTCTGAAAGACTGGACAAATACTTCAAGTAAGTGGTCATAAAGCAACGGCGAAGTTCACAAGGCCTCAAGCTGACACTCGAACTTATCCTTGATCAGAGCACATTTGAAACCTTTTACGGAGCTTACGTTTCACGAGATATGGTATCCTGAAGTTCACCGGCTAATGCGGAGTGTAAGTACATCGAAGAATATCTGACTATATATGTGCGTGTCTCCTGACGGACTCCTGTAAATCTCTTGATCTTCACCAGGCCTTCCATCCTCAGATACTTGATCAGGTGCAAAGCTCGCTTGTCACTCCATCCAGTCGACTACCACTCCATCTCATCGATGATTCCGAAAGCTTGCCAACAACCGATAGCCTTGATGTTTGTAGAGCATACAAGTTGGTATCAGAGGCTGGAAAGCTAGTCAACCTAGCAGATTGGTTTGGGGCTTTCGAAGTAGCTCTCGAGGATACCGAAAAAGACGATGAAGCAATGGTGATAGAATCCAATCTTCGAAAAAAGCAGCGGAAAGAAGCATCCACGACTCGAAATGGTTCCTCACGCTCTGGAAGCCAGAATCAACGCGTTGCCAACGGCCATCAAGATGGGTTCGACGGTGTCGAGGAAGAGGACAGTGAAGATGAAGAAACTACCCGTATTCGAAGCCATCAAGCTCGATTTTTAGCTGCCGCTGCAGATTTAGCCTATTTAGGATATGTCCAGCCGACAAAGAGAAAAGTCGAGCATGTAGCTAGAGTCGTCTTCTAAGGATAGATGAACCATGAAAAAGCGATTTTATACTCCGAAAGTACGTGAAACGGTTTTGAGCTCATAAAGCATCGCCTCGACTACGGATCTAGCTAGGTGCTGGTGTAGCTGCGGGTTTATTCAAAGATTGAGGAGCACCCCGACCGGCACCGCTTGCGTTGCGTCGACCTCTCTGTGAAGGTGAGCTGCCTCTTCCTCGTCCACGAGCAGAAGTACCTTCAAGTGGGGGTGATAGTCCAGCTGGAACTGGAGTAGGATTGCTTGTATTTTGAACTTTGCCGCCCTTCGGATCAGACTTCTCATGCGTAGGTGATGACTTGGGTTTGCCTGCTGATTGCGGAGATGCTGCCTTTGGTACAGGTTTGCTCTGCATTTGCTTTGCAAATTGGCCTACGATATCATCGAATGCGGACATAGCAGGTTTAGGCTTGGAAGCAGGGACAGCAGAAGTAACCTTCGTGGTAGGCAGAACGGCGGCAGCTGGGGTTGAAGATGTACTTGCAGCTGATGCAGCTGCCGAAATAGTTTGGTTCTCCTTCTTCTGGTCACTAGGTTTCGGTGGAGCTAAGATTGTCATCTTAGGTATAGGTGCTTCTTTGCTTTGTTTCGCTGCATTCTGTGGTTTCGCATTCACAGGTTTAGTAGCCTTCGGTCCTTGTTTCACAGATAGCGAAGCCTGGTTTGGCTGTGTAGTCGAAGTTGAAGCGGAAGTAGTTGCGGGAGTGACGGCAGTAGCCTTTGCTTTATTCTCTTTCTTCTTGTTTCTTTCTGCTTTCTTCTTCTGCTCTTTTTCTGCTTTCTTGAGAGCTTTGATTTCTGCAGAGGATAGTTTATCACCTTTCCCGGCTGCTGTGGTTGTAGCGCTTGTACTGGCAGGGCTGGCAGCTGCAGCTGCAGCGCGGGCAGCAGCACGCTTGGCAGATCTGCTCTGTTTCGAATCTTCTTGTTTCTTGCGTGCAGTCTCTTGCTTTTTCCGCCTCAGCTCTTCAAGTAGGGGCGTTGTCTTCTTAATACCTTTAGCTGGAAAGGGAAACAGGTAGCATAACACTTCAGCTTCAATAAGATCAAGATCAGTTCTTCTCAGATGCGGTGTACTGACTGGATGCAGGCACTTCGGGTACTTTGGCTGGTTTGACGTCTTCGGGCTCGTCCAGCCTCGTGACAAAGGACAGGTAGTCGGCGTCTACGAAAAAAGTCAGACTATCTGACGGAGGGATTCACTAGAAACATGCTACTCGACTAACCATCATCTATAGTTCCCGATAGTGGATCTGGCTTGACCTTTTTCGGGGGTATCTTCTGAAACGGGGCGTACTGTACTATAACCTGGAAGCGGTTGCCTGATGGATGAAAAGCAGAGGTTGCATTGAGTACATAGCCTCCGGTCGCATAGGATAGGTAGCTTGCCTTTACTGTCTCTGAACGTATGGCCCTGATATGCAGCAGCGAAGCTTGCAAGGTGCTCCTGCCTCCTGAAATGGATGTATGCGACTGAGTTGACGCTTTCTTTGTTGGAGCTGTATGCAGCGGCACGAGGTACGATGAGCCTGGTGGAAGCATGCCAAGCAGTGAATCACTCCTCACCCAGATGCTCGTGTCCTGCCTTGCTTGTACTGTCATCAGTTCGATATTCTGCCGTCAGCTCTCTTTACATCCACTATCATCGTCAACCACAGACTGACCAGCTTCCAATCTGCAGCATCGTCCTTGATCCACGGCTCGACGCTCTGCCAGAAGACCGCTTCAGGGAGCTCTGGCGGACATCTGCGCACGACGACCTTGTTTCTGTCCTGGCTGGATGCACCGGCAGCCGTCGTACTGCCTGCTGCAGAGTGTTGCTGCTGCTGCTTCTTCAGGACGGCGGCACCACCACCTCGTCGCGCAGCACCACCACTGCCTGCTGGTCCTCCTGTAGCTGCTGCAGTGGCTGCTGGCCCTCCAGCTTTCGGAGGCATTCACCACCTCGTCACTCGTCCGTGTCGTGGTTGCAGTGGAGGAGAGCTGCAGAGTGGTCTACTTGCATCGACGATAGCAGGATTGCACGTCAAGATCTAGTATTCAAGCAATCTACGCTCTCATGAACGATGAAGATGTCCGCAACATCGCTGCTGCCAGCCATGCCACTTCGCCGTCATCAGCCACATCTACCAGTGCTGCAAGACCCACTAGAAAGGCATATGCTGGCAGTTCGGGCAGGGAATTGAGCACATCCGCCGCAAAGAGACAGAGTGTGATGGCACTCGGAAGCATCAAACATCTCCAGCACATGTATGCCAAGACAGGCCTCGCCTCGAACAGTCCGTAAGCTGAGGCCTACCGCGGACATTTACCTATGCTGATGCAATCTATGTAGACTACGCCTTGGAGCATCAGGTCAAGCTCTTCCTCTGGCACTGCCAGGGCAAGTGCCCTCAGAGCAGGATGAGCTTGAACTCGATGATAACGACTTTCCGCCATCGTAAGTCTGGCTTTGCCACAATGAAACGCAGGATCCAGGCGGTCGCAGAATACTGATAAATCTCCTGTTCCAGCCCTTCCCCTCCTGCTCAGCTCGCCGAGAAGTCGTTTGAAGTACATATACCATCCTCAAGACTCCAAAAAGAAGCAGTGTACAGGGAATTGTCCGAAGTATGCGAGAAATGGGGTCTCGTAGAGATGGAAAGATCTATAGTCCCGTCATCTCGACGTGACTCCAGCACTGGCAGTACCACCTCATCCGTTTCCAACGCATATGATCGCTCCACAACTGCATCACCTACGCCTTCTGAATATCATGACCAATCTCTGGTTCTGACTCTAATGAGCACAACAACCGCGGCTATTCGCGCCGCTCAAAAGTACTTTCTCAGCCTACCTGCAGATAAGCTGAGTGGAGTTTCGGAGCTCAGTAATATGCCAACTGGAGGGCCGGCCAAGTCTCCAAGTGGAGGTCCTCCTGTCCTAGGTGTATCTACAGCTTCCAGGCCTATACCTCGTCAATCCACGATGGGCATCGCAAGCCCCAACAGAAGTGCCACTTCGCCAGAAGGGCTAAGGTCCGCTACGAATCAATCAAGGGGATCTGCTAAAGATCCCTTGTTGCGCTTACGCAAAGCATCACTAGCTACTCTAGGCTCACTGAAAGAAATGGGACATCGATATCGATTACTGCCATCAAAACAGGACAGCGATATGAAAGACGTGGAAGAGTCTTTGGGTGATCTCTCAATCACATCGTCTGCTTCTTCTATCGCCAACCCTAGCTTTCAAATAGAAGATACATCAGTGTCTGAACAGAGTGGAGAGTCTGATTCCAGGAAAGGACATCTCTACCGAACTGATGTTTCGCTGCGAGATTTGAATCAAGAGGCACAAGTGGTTAAAGAATGGGTAGAAACAGTGAACGACCTACTTACTCATGTATCGTCGGAATCCAAAACTTCTCGAGTAAGAACACGATCTGGTAATCTTAGCTCGGACAACAGTCCACTTCCAAATTGGGCAAGATCAGATGCTTACGGTGGAGATAGGCTTTGTAAGTGAAGAGATAGCTTCGGAATAGCTTACTCCAAGCTGACAGTCTTCGTCTCAACTTGGCGACCTGAAAGCTCAAGTAATCGCCTGTCTTGATGCCCATTTGCCGAAAGACTTACGAGAAGAATTACATCGCGCTGGTGAAGACGACGACATCTTGTACTGTCTGGCAGATGGACAGATGCTATGTATTGCGTACAACGCGGTGCTTCGAAAATCACAGAGACCATGGGGATTCATACCGCATAGTAGTATACACGATGTCATCAGCCTAACGCAGGAATGCCAGAAGATTGAGCAAGCGCAGCTGCGTGACGAATCCTTTTTGGGCGACTCGAGTCATCTTTCAGTACGCGGTAGCAGTGCTCTCATGAGACGAGCATCCAGCGAAGGTCTCAGCGGCGATGATTCCACAATTAACGGACCAAACAGTCATAATAAGCGGATAGGCCTTACATTCAGACGCTTCGAAAATTTAAGGGTATTTGTAGCTGCTCTGAAACTCAGATACCTAATTCAAGTTCGACCAGACGTCAATATCAAGACTATCGCTAGGAAGGAACAAGGATGGAGGGATATGCTGCTGGATATCGCATTCTCATGGATAGAAGCAGCTGCTGAAGAGAAACGTAACGAAGAAGTAGAATCTGATTGAACGACCTTTAATGATTACGATAACGAATTTAGGAAAGAAGCGGCACTCATACGTCACTCAGCTGCATTTTCAAGACCATTTGACGTGTATGTACCTAATCATTCTCTAGCATTACGCGCCTCTTTCAGTACCACACGCGCAAAAGTTAGCCAGTGTTGTTATTATGCATATGCAAGCGCAATAAACCGCAGAAAATCTTCATCGAGGATTGAGACAATGCTTGCGAGAAAACTTGTCACATTGGACGGAATGCGCCGTCCTGGTGTCCTGAAAGCTCGAGGATTGAGTGAGACACACTTGCAAGAAATGAAAATTTGCTTGACAGATCAGGTTATGCTACAATACTGTACATAGAGCTCGTTTCAGCCCGATCTGCTTAATGTAGACGCTTCAAATAGCAGGGAAGAAGGCGTCTGCTTATAGAAGTGAGGCTCGTAGAGCATAACGAAATTAGGAGAGGCGTGGTACTTTGTCCTACCGGAGTGCGATGTTCCCAATGTTCCTGCATTCCGCAGTGTACGAACTTGCTTTGAATGCGTTGTCTCACGAGCTGCCGTTGATTGATGTGCTCGCTACTCCATTTTCTAGAGCTTCCATCCTCTTCCTTTCCAGTTCATCCTGTTCTTCCATATTTCTCTTTCTCCAAACTTCCATATCCCAATCATCATCATCAGCAGCACCATTATTATCTGCATCATCTTCATCTTCTAATAACAAAGGATTGAAAGTGAATAGATCTCTACCAGACATACCAACAGTTTTACCAGCTAAAGCAGTAGCTTCTTTTGTTTTTCTATTCAATTCAGCTTCTGCATCTTTTTTATTTGTTCTCGTTAATTTCCACTTTTCAAAAGTTTCTTTTGTAACTGGTGTTAATTTATCCTTTGGTAATTTATGTCTTTCTACTTCTAAAAATTCTTCCATACTAATTTCTCTTGCTTTTTCTTCTTCTTCATCTTTCTTTCTTTGTGATTTCAAGACGAAACCTGGTGGTAATGCGTGTCTATACTTGCATTTCGTTCCTCCATTTGGACATTCCCAGAACCAGCCGCTATAAAGTAGTAATACAGATACGATAAGGAGAGATCATCAGCTGGAGGGCAATCGACGCGAAAGCTACACATGTTCTACTCACTATTTGCTGCTTTCAATGGCATCAATAAAGTGCTTGCACACGATATCATAACGATCCTGCGTCTGCTTGCCCTTGTCTGGATCTTCATTGCCCATCTTGGCAGCCACAACCTCGCGTAACTTTTCTTCTGTCCAGTTCTCCATTGTTTCTGTTGGAATACATTGCAGAGGCAATCAGCACGGTATTACGTGAAGCGGGAAAGCCCACTACAGTATTGATAGATTACTCACCACCCTCTTTCTTCTTGTCCTTGTCCTCCTCACCAGGAGCATCTCTTGTATCAGTATATAAATCCTTCTTTTCAACTTTTCTACCAGCATTTAAATCATGAGAAAATTTACATCTATTTCCTTTTTCGCAATGACCATTTTTGAAATTAATACAAACTATAGATTTTGGATCAGAACCAAATGGTGCTTTTTGATCAATATGAACAGGTTGAAATAATGCTGCTTTTTCTGCTTTAAATCTTGCTTCTGCTTCTTTTTTAGCTTTTAATGCTTCTCTTTCTCTTTCTTTTCGTCTTGCTTCATCACTTCTTCCCCTTTGGGCGTCTTGCTGTTGAGCTCTGCACGTACGAAGTAGATAGAAGAAAGACTCGCGAATTTAGTAGACGTCCTTAGCAAGGCAGGGAGTCACAAGTCACAGTGGCACTCACAGGGCGACAGCTTGTTGACCTTTGGCACCTTTTTTCTATTTCGCGGGGGGGTATTCTATGTCAGTATGGGTCGCTTGACAGTTCTAGCAGCATGTCTGCTTAATGAGCTCGTGGCCACCTACATTCTTCATGCCAAAAGTCGAGTCGACCTGGAGGCAGGAGTGGTGAGGCAACGAGGAGCAGAGTTAGTATACGTCCAGCGTGAGGAAACTCCATTTGAGCAGAGTAATCCATCAAGGCAGTCTGTCGCACCTTGGGTTTCTGTAATCCGAACCCAAGCATCGTCAGTTCTAGTGATCATCATCGCTGGAACACACCAGCTGTAGGTGAAGCCATCAAACACTCACAGAAGGCGCCTTCTGCTTGTTCGCGTTCTTCGGAGGCATGTTGAGGTGTGTTACACTCGCTTGTACGAGGTAGATATGCTATATAACTTGCTCTGCTTGGTATTGGACTGCCTGTATGCAGATTTTAGAGCTCCAGTGACGCTTGTACGGTCGCTCCGCTGAAATCAACAGCAATAGTCGATCGAGTATTGCAATTGTAGCCTTCCCAGGTGTCTCGGTGTGCTCTGGCTTGAAGTGTGCCTCTTCAAGCGTGTTGTGCTGTGTCCAAGGCAGCTGTCAGTGAATCGCGCCTGGAAATGGCCTGCAAAAAGGCAATCGAGGCTGCGAATACTGGAGCAAGAGAGGCCAGCTGGACCCGAATGGCGGTGTCGTAATTACACAGGGGTGATGTAGTAGTGTGCAATGAGTCACAGAAGCCATCACTTCTGTCCTGGCAGGGCTGGATTTCCAGGAGAAGCTTGGTGGCGTCGACGTGCTGGCATTCACCTGAAGCCGACCACAGATGCGCTAGTACGATTTACGGAGAGGATTCTATGATACACAGGGATAGGATGATACATGCACTACTGAGTTCTGGCTTCCCGAGCTTCCGTACTGCGTCGTTTACATTCAACACACATACTGTTTCTAACCACCCGAGGTAGACTTCTACTTCATGAAAGACCATCTCTCTCTAGCTCGTCACGCAAGCTTCATAGTTCGCCTTCTGCTTTATTAACGTTCAACGTCCCCTTCGTTGTTCGAGACATACGGCTAGCCAGCTCTTCTGTCCGTCGCAATCATTTGTACAGGGAGGGACACCCAGGTTGCGCAAAGTGAAATCGGCCCACACTGCGCGTGCCTATGTTGCACCAGAACGACAGGGGATTGACGTCCATACACTCTGTGGGAGATGCGTCAGATTGTTATATCGCAACGCTGAAGTATTGTCCCTGCCCACCTTCCCCATGTCAAGAGAACCATGCAAGTGAGGCAGCCCGGATACAATCCAGCTATTGCGACTTGACTTCGAGGCCAGCCAGGTTCTGCCGCTTCTCGATGACATCCACGAACTGATAGATGATGATGAGGACGACGGAGAGCACTCCCAGCGCGTTTGCGAGGTTCGTTAGGGTGATGTCGCTGGTATGTCGTGGTTGCAGGTGTCAGTGGCTACCCATCGGTACAAGCCATGGTGGATGCACTGCGTATGACTTACGATATCATTGTGGTTGAGTAGTAGCCTGCTAGAGGGAGATTGGCTGCTCCTGACACTTCTACTTTGTATGTCGGAGGATGAGGATGGAGTAGAGACAAGCTGCAAGTCCATACGCGGCTTTCTTCTTTACTCCATCACGCCGCCGTGAATGACTCGATGGAAAGGTGGTGCGGTGAAGATGGGATAGAGTACTACGAGCTGTTCAGCAGTCAACAGCAGGTTTCTTGCTAGTCCTCCAAGATGGGTGTTCACGGTAAGCTAGCTGTCACAACAGTCAACTTTCCATTACAAAGCGCCCATCTAGATGTACTGACGGGTATCCATTCCAACCAACCTACGCAGGACTATGGCCGCTACTACATCCCGTAGCAAGACCAGTGGCACTCGAAACGATGGGAGGCAAGAAGCTCGCCATTGACTCCAGTATTTGGCTGTATCAGTTTCAAATCGCAATGCGCGACAAGGAAGGAAGAGCGCTTGATAACGCACACATATTGGGTTTCTTACGAAGAATATGCAAGCTTCTCTTTTACGGAATCAAACCGGTAAATATAATCCATTTTATTACCTCGTCAAAAGCTTTCTTAAGGCTAAGGAGTACGTTTGCAGGTCTTCGTCTTTGATGGTGGCGCGCCGACTATCAAGAAAGTGGCAATTAGCAACAGAAAGAACAGAAAGCAGGGCGCAAAAGAATCAGCAGCTAGAACAGCTGAGAAGTTACTCGCTGCTCAACTCAGAGCTGCTGCTATCAAGCAAGCTCGAAAGAATAACGCGCAGAAGCAGAGTGCGAATGGTGGTAATTCGGCTACCGTCGCAGAGACAGATGATTTGGGCGATGGAACACTGAATTACATGGACGAGGATTACGGTATCGCGCCTCGAGGCGCTCCCCAACCTCGTCCTCGTGCGCCGAATGCGGCAAGCACGTCATTACCTGCTCAAGCGCAAGCACAGGGTGCAGCACCAGCATCATCAGACCCAGAAGATCTCATACCCAAGAAGAAGAAATACGTTCACAAAGATCAATATGCCTTACCAGTCATAGAAGGTCCAATATCAGCAAGAGGAGCACCATCAGATCCAAGATTAGCAACAGAAGCAGAATTAAGAACATTTATAGAAGATATGAGACCAGAAGATTTTGATATTGATAGTGAATTCTTTTCAAATTTACCAATAGAAGCAAAATATGAAATTATAGGTGATTTAAGAATAAAATCACGTCAAAGTAATTATAAACGTGTTGAAGCTATGAAAAATGCTCCTACTCCTTTAGATTTTAGTAGAGCTCAAATTTTAGGTTTAGCTCATAGAAATGATTTAACTCAAAAATTACTTACTATGACTGATAGTTTATCCCGTGTTATGCCTATGTCTGGTCCTGTTCGTATAGCAGGAGAGAGAAACAAAGAATACGTTTTAATCAAGAATGATACTTCGGAAGGAACGGGTTATATATTAGGTGTAAGAGGTGGTGGTGAAACTGCTTCTACTCCAGTAAAGATTGAAGGAACAACAACCGAAGAAAGTGATGCGGAAAAAACAACTACAGATGAAGAATTTGAACAAGTTCAAATACCTTCACACGAAACTATGATATCGAAAAAAAGTCAAACTCCTGAAGTTTTGGAAAGAAGGAGGGAAATGGCTAAAGAAGCTATAAGACAAAGGTACTCGCCCGTGAAACCTACAAGGCGTAGAGGAGATTCGCCTGTTGATGATCTACCTGCTCTACCGCCGCAACGTCCATTATTCATCGATGAGAACGCACCATCCACAACTTCCAGCAGACCAAACGGGACAACTAAGGTTGCATGTTCTGCATCTCAAGGTGCTATACAAGCTGATATGGACGTCTGGAACCAAATCACGAACGCGGTGGCCTCGGCAGATCATAATATGGGAAGACTGAGCCGAGACGAAGAGGAAGATCTCCAGAGAGCAATAGAGGCGAGCAAGCGCGATGTTGTGCGACAGGCTGGCGAAGTTCAAGCTAGCACCTCGACGGATGATAGTGCCGACGAATCCGACGTTTCATTCGATGAAGTGGAGACTAACAACATAATACCGCGACCGCAGGCCTCTCCCTTGAAGTCTGCTAATGGCAGTAACCGAAACTTCCCTGACCCTGAAGAGGATAGCGATGACTCCGTGGAGTATGTCCGTGCAGATATGGTGGAAAACGCGCGAATACCGTTAAATCAGCCTCGAGCAGAAACTATGCAAGCAGATAAGTCAGCACAGCCTGTCGACAGAGGCTTGAAGCCGAGCGCACAAGGTCAATCGTCCAGGCCATCAGCTGCTCTTGCGCAGCCTTCATCATTTCCGATGACACCTGCACCCTCAGATCAAGCGGCTACAACGCAAACGGTCACCGGCCAACATTCGTCTCTTAAGAAAATCATTGCACACCCGAATGTAGGTTTGCAAAGCAAGAAACCGCAGAGTCTTCATCTTGACATTCCTCCTGCGGCCTATCGACCACCTTCGCCTGAGCAAGAGCAGCAGGGTCGTACGCCACGTCCTGATCTTACCGAAGAGCAAGCACGCCGCGATACCTCTCCCCAGATCGTAGCAGAGCATGATGGGATAGTTGAACGTGATTATGCCCCTCAGCCTGCTGCATCATACAAGACTGCTCAAGCACTTGAAGCTACGTCAGCTGATGCGGGCGACACATCTGCGCTGGTAACCCAACAAGCGTTACAGCGTCAAGAGTCAGCAAAGACTACAAATCTATCTGCGCCTTCGAGGCCTTCGTTGATGGAACGTACGCTCTCGAATCAAAGCAGTTCTGCTCAACCGCCCGCTATGCATTGTCAAGCATCTGGTCCGCCTATTCTCTCCACTGTTTCACAAGCAGACGTGCAGGCCCTGACGGGTGGTACGATCTCTGTGCTTGATGAAATTCAAGCAGCAATGCCAAACAATGAAGAAGGTGTAGACAAGGGTGATCTTCAGGAAGAAGTTTCAAGCGGAAATGTCGCCGGGCTCGCAGCCAAGGCCAATGGACATAGACATCAAGAAGAATCGCATCCCGTACCTGAAAATAAGCGACACGGTGATGTTTCATCCCCTGAAATAATGTATGAATGGTCTCCTTCCCCTGAACCTGCAACACGGAAGCGTCCGGCCGATCCTACGCTTCTTCCACCTGATGACCCAAACTACATTCCACCAGATATTGATTTCCCTGAGCCAGGACATGAGCTTTCCGATCTTGATGATGAGGATCAAGAGCATCTAGACTCCCTTACAAGTGAACAAGTTGAATATGCAAAATTTCTAGCTGAACTCAAATCTAGAAATCTTGAAGAGATGGAAGATGAAGTGGAGAATGAATTGACTGGGCTTAAAGAACAAGATAAACGAGATAAAAAGATGGCGGATGATATTACAGTGCAAATGGCAAATGATATTCAGGTGAGGACGCAACTTCGGTATCTTATGATTATCAAGATACTAATGGCTGTCACTTTGGCAGATGCTGTTGAAGGTGCTCGGCCTGCCCTACGTGATCGCCCCGATGGAAGCCGAAGCCCAATGTGCAGAGCTGCTTTCCCGGTCCTTAGTGGATGGTGTCATCACCGACGATAACGATGTCTTTCTTTTCGGTGCGACAAAGGTCTACAAGAATATGTTCAACCAAAATAAATACGTCGAATGCTATCTCGCAACCGACATTGAACGAGAGCTTGCGTTGGACCGAAATCGCCTTATACGCCTTGCACATTTCCTTGGTTCAGATTATTGTGATGGTCTACCAGGAGTAGGTCCGGTTCTCGGTATGGAGCTCATGGCGGAATTCCCTGGCCCTAACGGCCTATACGAGTTTCGAGATTGGTGGCTGAAGGTTCAGCGTGGACGAGACACTCCCATGGATCATCCTACGGCTTTTCGACGGAAGTTCAAGAAATCGAAAAAGGAGTTGTTCATTGATGAAGGATGGCCAAATCCAGAAGTGACAAGAGCATACTTGCACCCAAGCGTAGATGAATCCGACCAACCATTCATGTGGGGTATCCCAGATCTCGATGCTCTGAGAGAGTTTCTACGTAACAATTTGGGATGGGGACAAACGAAGACCGACGAGCTTATGTTGCCTATTATTCGGAAGATGACAGGAAGAGCAGCAGGAGGGGCAGTCAATCAATCTACTATTTCAAACTTTTTTGATGTATCCGGAGGTACAGGACGTTTCGCTCCAATGAGCAATAAAGGCTATCAAAGCAAACGACTACAGGCTGTCGTGAAAGCTTGGAGACAAAGTCAACAGCGCTTGGCAAAAGAAGAAGGCAGTGAAGATGATGCAGATGAGATGGCAGAAAGCAGCGATGATGCTGCTTCAAGTACGAAAAACAAACGAAAAAACTCAGCAAGACCAACTCCTAGCAGGAAGAATAGCAGCGCAAAAGGTAGCTCATCTAGGCCTTCGTCATCCCGGAGGTCGTCGAAGAGAGGATCGAGTCAAGCTGGAGAAGAATCAGATCAGCATGATAGCGAAGAAGAGAACAGAAGGTTCAATGAAGAATTGGAAGCGAAGCTTGAAAAAATGGGCGTTAAGAGGAAGAGGGAAAGTGCTGTCGGTAGCAACCGAGTCATCAAGCCAGCTAAAAGAAGCAAGAGAGGCGGTGGTAAACTTGCTGCTCAAGCTCGTCAGAACTCAACTACCTCCACAAAAACGAAGAGTAAGACACCTCTTTTCGCACAGGCCTCGGATTCGGAAGGAGACATTGAAGAGAGTACCGAAGAAAACTCTCAAAATTCGAAGAATCAGGACTCGCAGTCTCAGTCGAAGAAACGAGCTGGGAGGACAGCCAGGAAAGCTGTATTGGCTGATAGTGATGAATATGAAGAATAATCCTTAGAACGATGACGAACATGTGTAGCAACCTTTTTTGTAGCAGACCATGCAAGTATATCCTGTCGTTTAGTCTACCTTGTATCCATGCAATTTACACATGTTTCAAACCTGCTCTCTTCGTAAGGCAATTCGAGTCATATCGTTGACATGCGGCAATGCAGCAATTGATAAACGTGCCGGACTATGATAGCAAATCCGAAGTGCCGCGTGACAACTGTGTCAATCAAGCATACATCAAACTAAAGATAAGTCTACACTTTCTGAATATCTAGGTGTTCGTTCCACTTGGTGATGGCCCCACTATGAGCCTTCTAGCATCATTTTGTAGCTATTCTTGATTAGAATTTGCTCAAAGCCTCACGAGCAATTTTAGCATTAGCTTGTAATGATTCAACTTGTAATTCCAGTTTTCTAATAAGGTGATCTCTTTCCGAAAGTTCATCTTTTAATTTTTGATTTTCCTTTCTTAAAGCTTCAGTTTCTTGATTGTTTGATGCATTTGATGAGGAGAATTCAGTGATATGTGAAGCGCTTCCATTTTCTCTGATAGCAGCTGTACCAGATGAAGATGATGATCCTTTTGTGATTGGTGTTTGTGGTGTGGAAGATGGTGCTGAGATTGGTGTTGCTGGTGTTGATGTCTGTAAAGATGGTAAGGAAGCGGAGGTACCTCCAACTTCGCTGATTGAGCTTGCAGGGTGAATCGGTGTTGAGGCTGGTTTGGGTGGTTCGGCAGATGTAGTGGATGTGGGTGCTCGACTGTGCGTAGGAGATGGAACGGCACTTGGTGGAGCTGTCGATTTTCGTACAGGTTGTACAGGTGCTTTCGACTGATCGTCCATGTTCTGTGATGCGCAAGGGAATGAAAGATGGAAGTTAATCATCGATACAGATACGTCTGTGTATAGAAGATAGTCAACCTACCACTAAGAGAGGAGCAGCGGTCTTGCCGGAGAAGAAGTCTTCTGCGGATAGAGCTGGCTCGCCAGACGGAGCTGGTGGGTATATATCAGACTGGAAGGCATCTGACTTTCTTGGTACTATGAATGATATAGGGTCTATGGCATGCGTAGTGACCTGTAAAACGAGGGAGCAAGACAGGAATGACAGAATAGTCAGCGAATGACTCAGGGACTGGGAAGTCTATCAATTCAATTGCAAACCTACCTTATAAGCTCTTGCGATCTCGCATTCATGAGTGTTCAAAGCTCTCGCAGGCATGAAAGTCATTCCTCTCTGAGGTTCTGAGCTCTTGTACTCCGAGAGTGGGTATAATTCATCTCCTTCGTATTCATAGTATCTAACATTTCCATCACCTTTACCAGCGAAGAACAAGATGTTGTTTCCGACACTAAAGAAAGGCATCAGTGTACCGGATGATGTATCGACTGCCACTGTCTTAGATGGGGATGACATGTTTCGAGTATCCCAGACAAAGATCTGTCGGTCTGACATCTTGGAGAAACCGGTTGTGCAGATGCGGTCAAGGTCGCCCATCCAACAGACGCGCGAGCCTGCAATATAGAATCAGCGCATACTTAGCATATGTATGAAGCTTGGTCTATGCCCTTGTTCCACCTGCGTCAACCCACCCTTCACGCCGTTGTGACTGTCGGCCATAGTATGTGGAGCTCCACCTTTACGGGTATCAAACAATCGGAGCTTCTTGTCCTTGCAGGTGGTAGCTAAGTTGGAGCCAGTCCAGTCAAAGTCCATATTCTGCACGATATCAGGCTGTTTGTCGAACTCTGAGCGGCACTGCATTGTCTCTACATCCCACAGCTTGACTTCCCATGATGCGCTGCCTAGGACGTTGTTCGCAGTAGGGTGGAAAAGGACCTGACCGGCTTTACGGCCGTGTCCCATCTTGTTTGAGCCAGAGACAGGTTCCAAATCGCGTATGTTGTGTCCTTCGCTCGCATATGCCATGTCGAATACGGTATCGTCGACGCGGGTGATCTGGACCTTGCCATCTTCGCCGGACGAGGCGACCAGCGCATCGTCAAACGGCGACCAGGCGGTATCGAGAACGGGGGCAGTGTGCGCTCTGACGAGTGGAAACAGGTCGGGCAGCTTGCCTGTTCTGTCCAGCGGGATAACGCAGAATGCACCTCCCCCACTCGCCTGCCAGTTGACGCTGAGGTACTTGGGTGAGGCTTTGACGAGGTCGGTGTCGAATGCGAGGTTGCTCGTCTTGACATTGCCGTAGTTCTCCTTCCACTCTTTGCCGTAGACGTGTCTGGGGTGTCAGAATATCAGATTAGATTGGCTTGAATGTATGGATGACGGGAAGCTGTCTGTATCGCGCACCTGTACGCGGACTGCCTCACGAAGCGGGACATGGCAGCGAATGCAGCAGAGTGGCTCAGATGGAATTACTGCAAGTGAGCTTGAGTGTCGATGTGCTGCAGTGGAGTGCGATGAAGGCAGAATGCAAGGTGTGTCGATATCCTCGTGCTGGACAAGCACGATCACCTCTGCATCTGGACAACCGAGTAGCCGTCCTCAAGAACAGCAGTGGAGTACTGAATGATGCGATAATGAACACATAGCATGCAGGATACATTCAAGACACCTCCTCCCTCAGTCTCGCCGAAGAGCTCTATCTCGTAGCCAGGTGGCACAACAGGTAGGCTAGGCTACCTAGTCTACATACTACACAATGGCTGCTGCTGCTGCTTCAGAAGGTAGGATAGCTGGCACACCTCGATCTTCATCCTCGTAGCTAATGCACTTCCACAGTCCCTCAAGACCTCACGTCGGTACAATGGAGAAGCGTGGAATGGGTTATGGTAGGATCCCTCATATATGCTCGAAGAAGGGTGAAGACGCGCTTATGCATTGGTAAACTCAGGCATTCGGAGCACTGACTCCCCAGTCCGTCCTCGACTACTTCGCTCGATCACCCTTCTACGACCCAACAAGCAATAACGCGGTCTTGCGCATGCAGACTCAGTATTCCGTCGCAGGGTGAGATGGTGTATATCTTTAGATGGCTTGCTGTGGAATATGCTAAGCACATTTGATTCTCATACAGAAGTGCAGCTTTTGCTAATGAGGCCGAAGAACTCAAGTAGGTTCTGTAACTCAAAGCCGACAGACATGCAGGCGTTGTCAGACTAAGAGATTTCCTCTATTTCAGACGATTCGTGGGCATCGAGTTTGCAGTAACTTATAGCGAGCCACCTGATCTGTTTATTATCGAAAAAAGAGACCGTAAAAGTCCATCTGAAGGTGAGCTAACCTCCATATCTTAGTCCCCGAGAATCGACTAAACTTGAGACGTTCCGCCCTGTGCTTCAATTTTAGCCCATCCCATAGCTGCATATTATGTTTTGCATAATTCAATTTATCAAGCACCAGATTTATATAACGTATTATCAAATCGTTTACTGTCTTCATTATTTTATATGAGAACATCATTATCATCAGCAAGAGAAAAGAAAACTGATTTTCATCCTAGAACAGGTGGAAATAGATATAAAGTTTTAAAAGAACAACAGGCTGTTCCTGATATGAAAAACTCAAATGATGGTGGTGCTGAAATTGATATTGAGAAAGAGGTAAAAGCTACTGAAAAACAAGGAAAAGACGGAGAGAGATCGCAAATAAAATCAAAGACTGGCTTTAATACAGATTTCTTGTTAGCTAGAGCTTTGCAGACTACTGTACCAAATATGGATAAGACAACGTGATCTCCAGGGGTGTGAACATACAGCAGGGATCCTTCATTGGTTATGTAACAATGTGAATTGTAGCTACGCAACTCGTTAGCCCTTGTTTTTGCCGTGGGGTACAGTTACACATTGGAACACTCAAGATTACAACAGCCAGGAAGCATGACTTGAGAAGTTATCTAATGATACAAATCTTAGCATTGAGAACTCAAGCAGCTACTGTCTCTTGCTTCTCTTCAGTTGCACCAATGCCATTTCCAGCAGGCGCTGGACCTTTCTTGACCTTCTTACTTCTGCCCCATTGCACGCCAACTTCCTCCTCACCAAAAGAAACGATAACCTTTTTACTATCTTTACCAATGTTTCTCATAGCTAATTGTTGAGCTACATTTTCAGCATCTTGTCTAGTTTTGAAATTTATAAATGCGCAATTTGTAGCTGGGATGGGTACTACACCTCTCAATCCCGTTGAGGATGAGGAAGAGGATGCTTCTGCGGCAGCGTCGGAAGATGCGGAAGTTAGAAGTGGAGTTATGAAGTCTGTGAGATGTTGTGTGTCGTTGTGTGATTCTGGAACCGAAGTGAGGTATAGTGAAACTATGCTCGTATCGGCTGGAGGAGCTAGTGCAGTCGATGCGGCGGCATTGGCTAGCATTTTGCGAGCCACTGGGTCGTTCGTACCGTTGACTGGAGGATGAGGAATCTGAAGTCAGCGAGTGCTCCCGGCATCTCTCAGATATAGATCTACGATTCAACTCACATCGGTCTCGGATGCTCTGCTGAACGTTGCCTCCTTGCAATTCTCCTTGTTTTGGCATCTCATGTCTATAAGGACAAGCATCTGCACGAGTGCATTCTCCCTTGAGAAAGAAGCTACAAATATGAGGTCTATTACGTTTGTAATAAGGATCATTTCTAGCTAACTTCTTGAGCATTTCTCTACTTGAAGGATCTGCTTTTCCAAAATTAACAGCACCAGAAGGTCCAGTACCACCTTCAATACCATTTTCAATTGCATTTTCAATATTTTGAGCGAAATATTCACGATTTATATCACTTGTAGGAGCTTGTTTTTTAATTCCTAATGCTGTATCTCTAACTTGAGTAGGTAGACCGAATTGTAGATCTAACAAACAGGTTTGACACACATTACGTGATTTTGCGCAGGTTTGGCAGACTTCAGTCTTTTTGTATCGTGCTCCTGTACCAGGTTGCCAGCGGAATACGGTGAATGGACGTGTGCAGACCTTGCATTCTGCTCCTAGAGGTTGTCTAGCCTGTATTGCAGGGTTAGTATTTCGTTAGCGGTTCAGAGGGCTGAAGCTATCTAAGGATACCTACCATGCGGACATACTGAGTGCAGTGAGCAGAGTATGTCAGCAATACTGGCCTCGTTCGCATGTCTATATAGCAGCACATACAGGATTCGGTCCCAAGCAGGTCTCGCAGACAATTGGGAATTCCTAGGTGCGGGCACCGACGTATAGACAGAGTCAACTGGGAAGACGGACACCGTCCCAAGCATTCAACTTACAGCATCTTCACCACCAGCCTCTGTTAATGACGGGTTGAAGATGTCGTTGTCAGCTTTTGTCCTGTATCATCGATTACTCCCCATCCGGCTCACTGTTGATATCGCCTGCAAAGCCACAGAAAACCAACAGGCAGGTCAGCGCACCATTACATATTCCAGCCTGACGACATCTCCCACTCACGTCTCCCTGTCGCCTTCGACATCGTTGCAGCGTGAATCTGCAGTTGGATGAGCGGCAAGCTGGGGACTCTGCCAAATTTCGAGCTTTTGAGGACTGAAGCTGCTCGACTCTCGACCGACTGGCCCAGCAAGCACTCCAGAAGTAGCAGCAAGAGAGAGTGTGTAGAGTCTGCAGTCTCAGTTGGAGTTATCTGGAATCGCAGCCATGGCCGCCGTCATGCCTGCGTCAGGCGAGTCCGGCCCAAATGGCCTGGGAAGCAGCCAGAACGGACTGCCTGGCAAGCGCAAGAGGTGGGTGGGCAGACATACCCTCTGCATAGGACAGTAATGTAGGAGTATCCAGCTGAACTCATGCATTCCATCCCTCCAGATCCACATCTCCAGACGCAGAGGAGGGTCCACGTCCGCCGAAAGTATTCGATGTCGACCCAGAACGACGACGAGAGAGGGAGAGACAGCTCGCCATTAGACAGGCTGAGATGGAGCTCGCTGGAGAGGGTGCCGTGAAGGAGAAACCAAAGGAGGATCCCAAAGCCGAGGTGGGTGATTGACTTGCGTTTTGCGACTTCGAAGAGTAGCCCAGCTACTTACTAGGCTACGAAAACAGCCTGAAGCTGCGAACCCAAGCAAGCGAACAGAGCATACTGACATGGTATTCATATCATATTCTGCAGATCGCTAGAATGGCACTTACCAAAGCTGGAGGTGCCTATATTCCTCCCCACCGCCTGCGTGCAATTATGGGTGAGACAGCGGCGCTTCAAGGCAATGCATCACCCGAATTTCAGAGACTATCGTGGGATGCATTGCGTAAATCCATCAATGGTCTAATCAACAAAGTCAACGTTGCAAACATCAAACAAATCGTTCCCGAGCTGTTCCAAGAGAACCTTATCCGAGCTAGAGGATTGTACTGCAGAAGCATAATGAGAGCACAAGCTGCTTCGCTACCGTTTACACCAGTCTTTGCGGCTCTTACTGCTATCGTCAACACCAAACTACCTCAAGTCGGTGAACTATTACTGACGAGACTGGTCAGTCAGTTCAGACGGTCTTTCAAGCGAAATGACAAGGTGCGTACAGTCTGCCTTGAGATGCCTCAAACAAAAGCCTTGTCCCTCAAGCTAACCAACAATTTACCTTTTACAGCCATCATGCGTAGCAACAAGCACTTTCATTGCTCAGCTTGTCAATCAGCAAGTAGCCCATGAACTACTAGTCTTGCAGATGCTGGTCCTCCTGCTTGAGCATCCTACAGGAGACAGTGTTGAGATCGCAGTGGGTCTCATGCGAGAAGTAGGAGCTTTCCTAGCCGAAGCAGCACCAAAAGCCAACAATGGAGTCTTTGAGCGATTCAGAGCTATATTGCATGAAGGTCAAGTTGAGAAGCGAGTTCAATATATGATTGAAGTGCTCTTCCAAGTCAGACGGGAGCGATTCAAAGATAATCCTATCATTCCTGAAGGATTAGATCTGGTTGAAGAAGACGATATAATCACACATAGAATTAGCTTGGACGACGAACTTGCTACCCAAGATACTTTGAACATTTTCAAATTCGATCCTAACTTCCTTGAAAACGAGGAGAAGTACAAGGAGATGAAGCGTGAGATTCTTGGAGACAGTGACGATGAAAGTGGATCTGGAAGCGAAGTGACTGATTCGGATGATGAAGATGATGAAGAGGTGGAAACTGGTATCGCCGCCGATGGTACCGTTCAAATTCATGATCAAACAGAAACAAACATGGTCAATCTACGCCGTACAATCTATCTTACCATTATGTCTGCTCTGGACTTTGAAGAAGCAGTTCATAAGCTTCTCAAGATTCAATTACCACCAGGACAAGAATCTGAAATGTGCAATATGATTATCGAATGTTGTTCACAAGAAAGGTCTTATAACAAGTTTTATGGTCTTATGGCGGAACGACTATGCAAAATCAATAGGATCTGGTCAATTGGCTTCGAAGGCTGTTTCAGAACATATTACGATACTATCCATCGATACGAGACAAACAGGCTGCGAAACATAGCAAAGTTGTTTGGACATCTGTTCTCAAGTGATGGAATTCCCTGGTCTTGTTTGGATATTATCAGAATGACAGAAGACGATACTACTTCTTCTTCTCGTATCTTTACGAAAATTCTATTCCAGGAGATGCTAGAAGAGATGGGCTTGCCTAAACTCAAGAAGAGATTGTTCGAAGATGTGGCCCTTGCGCCGTTCTTGGAGGGTATCTTCCCTAAGGATCACCCTAAGAATACGAGATTCTCAATCAACTTCTTTACCAGTATCGGTTTGGGCGCTTTGACAGAGGATATGCGAGAACATCTCAAGGTGCGTCTCCTAGATCATCTCACCTCGACTGATTCAGTTGAGCAATGGCTGACACGTTTTTTATATTTGACAATACAGTCCGCCCCTGCTCTGTTACTGGCTCAACAGCAAGCAATCGCAGACGCGAGAGCAGCTAACGGTGGTGGAAGCTCCGAATCCGATTCGGATTCTTCTTCCTCTCTTTCTTCGTCATCTTCCGATTTGACAAGCTCCTCATCATCTTCTGATTCCGACTCTGATGATTCGAGACGCCGGTCCTCGAGACGCAGAAGAAGGTCAAGTACACCTCCCCGTCGAAGGCGAAGAAGATCGTATTCCAGTGATGAGTCTGATAGCCGAAGTCCACCACCTAGAAGACGACGATCGCCAAGCGACGAAGATGCTGGTGGCACAAGAAGAAGAGCATCACCTCCTGCAAAGAGAAGGGGACGATCCCCAACTGAGAGCAGAAGTCCACCACCTGCTAGACGAAGACGCTCACCCAGCTACAGCAGAAGTCCACCACCTGCTAGACGGAGTGAAAGAGACTCGCGTGATGACAGAGATGCCTCACGCAGACAAGATGACAGACGAGATGACAGACGAGACGACAGAGACAGGTACAGACGATAAGTGCAAGTCGAGGTGTCCCTTGTAGACCGAGTTGCAAAAAAGACATAGGAGCTACTCTGAGTTCGCGCTATAGTGACGGTGCAATGGAGGTTTGAAACATCTATGTTGTAAGCCAAATTGTCAAGCTGTGTGGCCTGCTGTGCAATGTGATGCTCGTCTGTACAGTTTATCTACAATCCTCTACTCCCTTCGCAAGTTGCCACTGATGTTAGGCCCCCTTCCATATCGGCCGCAGATGTGCCACTACTCTTTGACTTCCGACCATCTTTACATCCATAACGCAAGCACGACACCGAAATACCATACTTGGACGCGCGAATTCGCATGCTGGACTACGCCTTGTCACGGTCGCGATGTGGTTCAGCGATTGTGAACATTCCACAGCCAGCTGAACTATGCAGATGAACAGAGACGCGACAACTGATGGAGAAACGCTCAGGTCCAACGATACTCATTTTGCAACACCTCCTTGCAGCAAAGTTACTTTCCTACGTTTCATGTCTTGTCCCCTGAGTCTAATGTGAAATGCCAAAGAGGGTGTTCGAAGCGGAATATGACAGTCGACAAAAAAGGGAGCGAGCGCTTTCAAACTGACACTTGTCCTTGATTCTGTATTAGTTGCTCTCCGCAAGACTAACAACCACACTCTTTTTACATCTCACGCTCGTTTTGGCAACCCACACTCATTTGGTATTCCTCTTTCTCCTCCTCCTGAGCGCCAGCAACTTAGACAATCAATTCGTGGAATCATCAGAGATTGACAAGTCTGCAAGATGACTACCTTTGAGTAAGCGTTTTGCTACAGTGACCTTGGTGCAGTCGAGGGTGCCATAAGCTGAAGAAAAACGTTTTATTTTGGCAGGTCGTACGGCGCGATGGTGAGCAATGATATACAATACACGCGCAATATCGCTAATGTGGATGATCATGCTCTTTTGTTTTCTGTACAGGCCGTCGCAGCCTGTGCTACTGTGAGTGGAATACTTAGGTCAAAGATCCACGGAATATTGACTATTCGTATGGTGTCACGGACAGCTGTCTTTCCTGTCGACTTTCTCTCTTGGCATTTACATTGCCGTGCTCGTATTTCGTTACCGCGGCATTGACACTTCCATCACTCCAGCAAGTACAGGCATCCGCTTCCTTCGCTCTCAGGCCGGTTATCTCTTCGTCAACCTCCTAGCTGCCGATTTTACCCAGGCTCTAGGCTTCGGATTATCATGGGTTTGGGCAGGAAAAGGCGGGATAGATACATCGATGCATACATGCAGATTTCAAGCGTTAGCAATAGAAGCTGGTGATGTTGCATCTGCCGTATTTAGCTTGTATATTGCTCTTCATACAGCTGTTATGCTCACAATGGAGAAGAAACCAAATGAAACTTTTTTAAGGGTAGCTTGTGTTTGTGGTTGGATTTTCGTAGCTCTTGTCACAGCTTTGGGACCTCTCGCAATAGCTACGCCTAGTCAAGGACAATTTTATTCAGATGCTGGAAATTGGTGCTGGATCAGTGACAAATACGTCGCAGAAAGACTATGGCTACATTACTTCTTCGTAAGGGTGGCAGGCCTTGCTAGTGTGGTGTCATTAGCTAATTTTCCTTGATTGATGGGTGATCATCTATCCCATTAAGATCTTCATCTCTGCTGCAGGTCAGGTATTCTCCTATGTAGCCATCTTTATTGTGAGTGGCGAGTGAGCTGTTCTTCCTCGATAGTTACATGTTTTTGACGCTCTGCATCTAATGTAACGCAGATCATCCGTTTTGGTGTCACCCTGCACAAGGTCAAGGTAAGCGACGTCGAGCACAGAGAAGAGAAGTCTATCAGTCCTCCTCGTACCTTTGGTTCCGCAAAACCAGCCAGCACTCCATGCAGCCTTTCTCCTCAACGTCCAGTGACTTCTTCTTCTGTACTTCGACGTAAGCTGGACAAGACCAGCTTTTTGATGTTGCTCTATCCACTAGTCAACTTGACTGTCATTCTTCCCCTCTCCGTCTTCCGCTTGCTGGGCTTGGCAGGTCAGCATGGTTCGCCACAAGCTTTAGCTGTGTGTGGATGTATATTCGCGCTGGGTGGGCTCGCCAACACAATCTTATATTCCTTCAGCAGAGTGAGTTATACAACAACACCGAGAAAGAACTGGCAGCCCTCGCGTTAGATTACTGTATTGACTAATCCTCTGCTTATTTCAGCGTATCTTGAGTTTCCAGCTCAAACGCGGGGATCAGGACGCTGTCATTACGCGTAGGTCCACGTTCTTCCCCAAATACAATCAGGGCCTCGGAGAGCTGAAGCGATGTTTGCATATCAATTTAGCCATCGGAAACGTGCAGACTTTCAAGATCGATATGTTCCAGTCGCCAGTGTGTGGTTCACCCGCAAGCAACACTACCAAAGTCAATAGCCTGCCAGCTACGCCCTACGAGAAGTCTGAAGCAGCCAAGAAGTTGAGAGAGTTGAGGCTTAGTCCGACTGGCTCCAGTAGCTCTTCACTTGTTCTGGAGAAGCCGGCTACTGCCCTTCTATCGCCGGTGAAGCTCGAGAGAAGTGTATCGTCAAACGGGACAAGAGCAAGCATGCTGCTGCCATCAAGACCAGTCTCTAGAAGCAGCGGGCCATTCGCTGACATGACTCTGGTCAAGGTGGACCAAGAGACCATTACTTGGTCGGAGAAGTGACCGCCCTGGGTGTTTCCGCTATGTTTCGTTCTATATCTCGGATCGAGGAGTGCTTGTCGATACCACGCAGTCTAGCTAGATGTATGCATTATACCAGATGGACGCATGATCCTGTAGTCTGCAGTTGATGTCCAGTTGTGTAGCGGAAGAGTCAGATGCATTGAGCATAACTACTGTTGACTAGTCTCGATCATCATCATCAGATGTCGGTTGCTTCACTCTTTGCTTCTTTGCCTTGTTATATCCTATACAGATAGCCTTCTTGCGAGTCACGAGCTTCTCGCGTGGATGCTATCCTGTTAGCTACGCCGACTGCCCTACTACATGTCTAGAAGACCACCGCCGTCAGAGCTCGCAGACCAGCGACGTACAAGCCGACTCATCCTCTGCGGAAACAGACAGCGTACGAAGAGCGCCTGATGATCTATCCCTTACCGCTGCACGGAATATAATAGCATGGCAAGGATGATACTGTACGAAAGATCTGACTTGCTGAAGACCTAGTCTCCGGACGTTCTCTGGTTTACCCTCGTCCGAACTTTCCTGACAGCTCTCGCTACCGCAGACAGCAGTAAAATCACATAACTGTTTCTTATAATCCAAGCCTGATTTTCTATGCTGAACATGCCGTTTACGTGGGGCTCAGCGTAGACAGGGTCTCCTTAGGGTCTCGCCACCGTCTGTCTCATTTTATGACTGACGGACGGGCATATGCTACCATCTTGTCAAGCTAATTATGGCAGCTTGTCACGCTACAAGATGTCGTTCAAACTGTGTACGGCCATGACTATGCAAAGCGGTACCATGTACATCCTCTGTTTTGTCCTCCCTCCCTTCCTTCCCACAGCCCCGGCTTAATATCAGCTACACGCGTTTCGAAAACTGATACTATGGCTACGTTCTAGTAAGTCTACACCGCCTTGTCGCGTCTATTGTGCATGCCTCATCGTGTTTCTTCAACCACAGTCTATTGGGCGCAAAGGTAAATGTGCAGTGAAGTGCCAGACACAATTCGCTGAATTAGATTCTGTAATATGATACAGGCAGTAGCTACTTGCGCTACTGTAAGCTTATCGCCTCTCGACTTGCTGCATGTTCTCAGACTGAAAAAGACATGACAGGCATCTTTGGCAGCCACCTCTTCACTCGGCATTTTCATTACCTACCTTGTCATCCGATATCGAGCGGTACAGACCTCAGACACCCCTCCTAGCACTGGCATCAGATTCCTACGGACACCCACAGGATTTATCTTCCTTAATATGCTGGCCGCAGATACAGCACAAGCTCTCGGCTTTGGTCTCACTTGGGTTTGGGTGTCACACGGAGGCATCAACGATGGTGCTCATTTATGCTTATTTCAGGCATTGGCAATACAAGCAGGAGATGTAGCTTCGGCCGTCTTCAGTTTCTTCATCGCTGCTTATACCGCTGTCCTGCTTACAAAGTCGCGAAAGCCAAGTGATGCAGTCATATATCTTGTAGCTGGTTTTGGATGGGCGTTTGTCGCCTTTGTGACTTTCATTGGACCTTTGGCTATTGCTACTAGAGAAGATGGACCCTTTTATGCCGAAGCTGGGAATTGGTGCTGGATTTCGACCTCGTATAGCAAAATGCGACTTTGGCTACATTATTTCTTCGTGAGCGGACCTGCGGCAGAAAGGTCTGCAGGTGCTGACTGCTTACTATACACCCCTCATTTTCAGCTATTCCTCTCAGCTGCTGGTCAGATCGCTTCGTATCTTGCTATTTTCATTGTAAGTAGTCTCCCTCTGCTTGAAGCAAAGTTGCGTGTGCACTGATGCTGACTTCGCCTTTCAGGTCATACGATTTTCTTGGCTACCTCAGCAACGCCGACTCAAAGATATGGAAAGAGAACATGGAGGCATGCCAATGAGTGACCTCTCTCAAGTCGATGTCCATGTTCCATCTGCACGTGGCAGTCCGGACGGGAAATCTATACCTATTGAGCGCAGCAAGGATGGCGATGCTCGAGTTCTCGACAGAACAAGCATAATTATGCTTATCTACCCTCTGGTTAATTTAAGCGTTATCATGCCTTTGTCGGTTTACCGAGTTATGGCATTAGCTGGCAAGACCGGCTCTCCACAGGCGCTAGCGGCTTGTGGTTCCATATTCGCTCTTGGCGGTCTAGCGAATGCTACACTCTACACTTTCAGTAGGGTAAGTCTGCTGAACATGCACCTCAATATTATTCCAGGTTATGATTGCTGAAGAGGTGTATATTCAGCATCTGCTTAGCGTACATCCAAAGCGAGATGATCAGATACCACGTAAGCCGTTCTACATGTATATCGCTAATGTACCACGTTGATAGCTTGTCTCGATATAGATACCTTTGCAAAATCAGTTTTTCGAAAACCCTCGAAGCACGCACTGTACGGCAGTACTAGGATCAACCTGCCCAAGGTCGACAGTTCAGACCATCTAGATATCTGTCAAGTCGATCTTAAGATAGGAAGCAGTCCTTCAACATCCGAGGCTTCGTTAAAGTTGGTTCAATCACCTGTATATACCCGGAGCCCCCTTGGACCTGACCACCCTATAAGCGTGTGCGGCAGGCCAATTTCGTATGATGGCACCGCGCCGTGTTTCGTATCAGGAATCATGGTTCAGCAGGAAACATATACAAGCAGCGAACACTGAATGCTATCGCCAGTCTGAAATGTCGGTTTCTGCCATCTACAAGTCCGCAATCAATGTATTTAGTTCCGCACGATTACGAGTTAGTATAAGCTATGCTGGTCCTTTTATATAATGCAAGTAAAACACTTTGTAGTATCTAAATCCACGCTTTTGTTTCGCTTTTGTTTCGCTTTTGTTTCGCAAAAAAGTAATGTGAGCAGTTTGAGACAAGCGGGATGAGAGAGCGGCTCAGCATATATACTCGTCCTCCTTCTTTTTCAGTCTATGTGGGAACAGCGCAAGAGCAGAGCGAGTGTATCTGCATGTCCAGTTCGCATCTATCGTCGAGCGATAGAGAGCATGATAACCGGACAGTTGTAATGGGCTGAGCTATGATGTACTTGACACTTTTATACTATTCACGTAGGGGGATGCTGCTTCTGCTACACTTGATTCTAACTTCTATTCAATCAGCAAGTCGTCAAAATGCCTCTATCTGTTCTAATACCCAAGTTCTCGTTGCCTAAATGCTTTGCAGGCTGGTCTCTTCTCACGGCGCCATCGTGAAGTAGCGGGGAATGTACCATCCTCCAAAATCTCCTTGTCGCCGTTCGGCTGCCCTTCGCCTGCCGCTTGAAGAAGCGCGTCTGCCACATCGAATTCCTTTGGAAAATGAGGAAAACGCTGTTTAATCAAAGCTTGCTTGAATTTCATTCTTTAAGACAAACTCACTTTTGGAAAACCGTATTTATGGTATGTCGGATTCTCAATACCTGTCTCTTCGGGTTCGCGTAAAGGAAAATGAACTCCAGCCCACCGCTTTGCGACTGCATGGGCTTGCGCTTGGGCTAGTGGAACTGTAGAAGTGGAAGAACCGTGAGCAAGTCGTACTCAGGATAATGCAACTTCGAAATGCCCTACATGGTATCACATTTTTGTTGAGGCACAAGAAAGCTAACGTCGGATCCGGGTAGTAGAACGCCTGATAGTCAGCATCTAGATTGTGCACTTGTAGACCACCTTCTGGATAGTCTGCTATTGACGGCAAATCTTCAGGTCGCTCTGCATCAATTGGTATAGGCGGAGTCTTCACGAGAGGATGAACTGAGAAAGGGAAGTCCTTTTCTGAGCAGTGCGGAAAACTGTACAGATACCCAGTAGCGAAAATGATTGTATCAACTTGTAAGCGTGTTCCATCAAGGACTATCTCGTCTTCTGTCGCATGGTCTAGGCCAGCTACTGTCGTTAGATGAGTCGACCAGGGAGGACCCTCTGAAGGATCAACACCAATCTCGAATGGATGCCGTATTGACTGATAAACCTTGTGCTGCGGCGAATGCTTCTTCAGGTAGAGAGCGATCTCTCTGCCGATATCGTAGCCTGAAGCACTATTACCGACCACAAGCACGTTCTTACGCGGAAGGCAAGCTATCTTAGCACTTCTGGTTGACAATGTGCCAATGCGGACCACTCTTACCTGATTGACAAAAACGTCTGGCTTGCGATACCACTTTGCATGAAGAACAGGACGCTTGTATTGCCATAGACCGCGCACATACGGGATATAAGGGCGGGTGTAGTGACCTGAGCAATCGCATATTGCATCGAATTCCTCGGTGATTTGACTCGAAGTGTTGACGTCCTTGCTTGTGACACGCCATCGGGCATTCTTACTATCTCGGTCTTTCCATATTCTGTCGACCAGGGTGTTGAAGCGGATCCGAGGGAGTATGTCCTTTGAGTAGTTTTCTAAGTATTTAAGAACCTCATCGTCACGGCTATTGGCAGGAGAAGCGTCAACAAAGCCGGTGGTCACTTGCACTATTCGGGTCTAAGAAAGCACAATCGTACGCACGGAAAGGGACCACTGACGTCCTTGAAAGCAAACCCACGATACGACATAAGGTCTGCCGGTATATTCGTGCGCAGTCTGTACATCGGACTCGGGTCTAGGACAGCACTGCTGGATTCGGTGCCAGCACTAGTAGACGTGGTGGCGCCATTCGCATGGCCATCGGCGTAGCTTGTCGCTTCTTCCGCATGGACAGGAAAAGGGCGTCCACAGCTGTCGTAGGCTATCTTGCATGCACCAGGTGCCTTGCTCGAGTATATCCATGCGCCTCCCACCTGGGATCTCGCTGCGATCACCGAAGGCACAGAGACGGTCAGCTGCATTTGTTCTTCTTTCTTGTGTGAGTGCTGAATGGTCACGTAAGAGTGCATGCTGCCTCTCACCTTCATACGCAACAACCTCGAAGCCAATCCGCAAGAACTCGTGCACAGCTGCGAGACCGCTGTCAGAAGACACATCAGATTTCCGCTTTCCCAGCGCTATCTGCTGGCTGGCCGTCCCACCGTGACTTGACGCCGCTTCCATGCCTCGCAAGAACACACACCTGGATCCTGCACCTATAACGAGAATCCTTTTCGCCAATCTACCAGGGCGCTGTTGACTGGTCATGCGAGCACGCAGGATTCGGACAGGCAGTTGTTTCGCTCGCAAGGAAGAGTGCAGTGTGCTCAGAAGCCAGGCCAGTCTTTGGCATATCATAGGGTATTGCATCAACTCGAAAGGCTTGTAACAGAACGCTCAAAACATAGCTAACTGCAGAACATGCTACTTCAGAGGCGTGAAAAGACGCTTGGCTCCCCGCGTATGTCCTCGTCTGTTTGTCTGGGCAGCGCTTGAGTCTGCTCGCCCCATACCCGCCTGTATGGTTCAGGAATAGGAACAGACGCATAACGAAACTCAAACCATATTTTCTCCTTGTCCGTTCTTCGAACTATACTACCCGCACCCGGCATATCTAGCTCTTCTTGATTCGGGGCCCGACGGGCAGTACTAATCAAGCTCCACCATTTCCTTGAGCGAAACTTGATGGATCCGCCATCTGATTTGTACACCTTAAACATGCCGTCATCGTCTAAAATGCGGTTGCCGGCATATAGTCGCTGTTGCCTGACGTAAAGTTCCACCGTCAATTTGTGCTGCAAGATCGGCTTTCTCAGATTGTGTTGAACAGGAGGAGATCTCGCGGTATGATGTACAGCAGGTTCCGTAAGTTTTGGAGCTGGAGGAGACGTGGGTACCAGACCAGCAGATGGATTTTGAGCGGTTTGCTGAAGCTGCGTGAAGGGGGAAGAAATTGAAGGTAAAGTCAGTCCAAACACACATGATCCCAAAATTACGAGTAGCAACAAAACTTACCTGCTTTCTACTTCTCATTGCCTTCTTGCCGGACGAGCCTCTCATGAATTGAGGGATTTGTCCGCTTCCAGGACTTGTGGTTGACTGTTTTCCAATTTGACATGACGTCCAGAACAATGAACGAGGTATGCGGCGTTATGGAGCAGCAAAATCAGTACTGGTCTCGGAATCTTGAACGAACTGAAGCATTCGGTCACAGTATCGTCTGCTTAGAGCACAGATGCTGTAGCCTTCAAGACAATTACCTGTAGTCTCACGTGAGAATTGTGCCCTCCGCCTGGCACAGGATTATGTCCCACGGCGGTCTGCCCATGTTGCGACGACGTATCATAAGGTAAGGGACATAGCGGCAGATGTTGTGGCGAGACAAGTCATTTTTGACATCGCGTACAAGGATACGACATATGCCAATTCACATACCCCTCCGTGATTTGTTCTGCCCGGCGCGTGCGGCATTGAGTTCAGAATTAGGTGCGCGGGTTCCAGCCAGTTGTCAAAACGGTTGATGTATTTACTAGAGATTTTGGTATTGAAGTAGAAGCAAGAGGGGAAGATGCTCATGTCAAGGTGGGACAAGCTTGTCAATGAACCGCCGGATTGCCCGTGGTACAGTCCCAAGCGGATGGTTTGCGAAAGGGTGTCATGCGGAGATGAGGTTTAGTCAACAAAGGCGAGCTAGCAGTGCTTTATATCGGGGTTGTATCCCGCTTTTCCACCTAAGGTGATATGCAATAGTTGTAGCTCCTTAAGTAAAACCATCAAGCAGGTGCGCCTGCAATCTGTGTCAGCGTGAAGGAGTATCAGAGAAGCGAAGGGGAGCTGAGGCATGCCTCAGCCTATATCACGGCACTTTGGTAATGGACTAGAGTTACAGACTTACATTACAAGAAAGCTCGCCATGTTTTGCACTTCAGAACTACGTACTTAAAACAGAGCATTATTGGCTGTGGAATATCAGATTTCAACTGTTTATGAGTTGGTGATGATATATTTGGTGTTACACGGCAAATGGACGAATATGTGATACATGTTTGCTTGCTTTGTGTACTACTAATTGGATGTTGATCCCAGAAGTGGACTCCTTTCAGTCGAATTATGTCGCTTAGCATGTTTGTTAATCAAGGTGCGGCTCTGTCCCTCCTCGTCATCGGAGTCAACAGCATCGGTATATCTTGCGTTGCCAGAGGAGTGTACGTTTGATTTGCTCGATTCCTGAAATACATTCGGAGAGGAGGAATGTTTGCGAAAAGAAGGTAGATTTATGACTTCGTTGAAGCAGCTTTCATTTCCAAAAGGTAATGGAATAAACAAGGAAAAGGGAAGGAAAAGAGAGTCATAAAATCAGCAGTCACTCTTATTGCAGCGGAATAACTAAAGACGACTGTTGATAACAGGAGTGTTGATGTGGAAGATCCCCCGGAAGAAGTAGAAGCGGAAAGAGACAAGGAGTAGGAGGAAGGTGTAGAGAGAGAGAAAACAGAAGTAGAGTAAATAAGAACTCACAGAGTACCATAAACCAATAAACCAAATCCCAAAACTTGTAAACCTTTAAATTGTTCCCATCCCAAAGCAAGAGAACAAAACCAAATTCCAACAGTTCTACAACAATCTAATAAAGATCTAGCAGTAGCAGAAATATTTTTTGTAACAGCTAAACCAGCAAAATTAAAAAATGCAATTGAAAATGCAATAAATATTGATGTAATAAAAATTTTTGGATTACCAAAAGTTTCTTTAAAACCATTTGGTATATCGAAATAACCTTTGTTGCCTTGATATTGGTTATATGGTGACGATGTAATACTTCGACCAAATAGGAAAAATAGAATCGGCATGCCAACGCTCGTGGTGATAAGTCCAAAGATGCCCTCGAGGCCGACTGCTTTCTGTTTATCCGAACATAGATTCCCATCAGCTCTCCCGAACCAAATGACCAGTGAAGAAAGCGAGGTGAACAAGAAAATGTGTAACTCACCAAGGGGGCCAAAGAATACCTCGTCATAATCTTCTCTTCCACCACAAACTGACTAGCGGTAAAGATCTGGGCAAACAGAACGAGAGCCGCACCAAGTATAGCTTTTGTCGTATCTTCATGATGAGCGCCTTCTTCTCCACCAGTTGGCGTTGAGATAGCATTTGATAGTCCGACGATGGCGATACCGAGCATAACGACAAACAGTGATAGCCATTGTTCGAGTGGTAATTTTCGATGCAGGAAAATCACACTGAATAAACCGACGAAGAGGACTAATGAACCTCGTAGCATTTGATACACGCTGACGGGCACCCAGAGGAGTCCAACGTTCATAAGAGTCGTACCGCAGATCTGCATAAGCCATAAGGGAAGCAATCAGCACTATTCTTGGCCAGCATCGTCATATGTAGAATGGGTCTTTGAGAATGACAATCGAAAGATACGAAAATCGAGTTACTCACATCGAATATCGCAGGCAGCCACATCAAAGCTTGTGTAAATCCAACCATCTTCTCTCCGTTCTTTGGCATTGGCTCCTGTTCTCCAGGTAGCAATTCATCTGGTCCGACGACAGCTTTATGAGCATGTACTCCATGTACATCTTGGTCATCGTGATCTCCAAGATCGTGATTCCGAACACCACTTGCATCTCCTTCATCGTCATCTTCATCATCATTCGCTACTGTCCTCATAGTAATACTCGATTCGGTATTCAAGACAACACCCGAATCATCGACTATTGTTGGAATCTTTGCATATTTATGTTTGCTGTTGTTCGTCTTCCGACGTGCTACTACTCTTGAGCGATACTTTATTACTTGATATGCGACTAGGCCTGCAGTGCCATTAGGAAGGTGTGTATTGGTTAGTGGGCGATCTGATGACAGGCGGAATGAAAGAGGACTGAGACGTTGTGAGTCAGTCAACTTACAGAACGCTGTATTGCATGATGTTGAATGATAATGTAGATCAGGCGATGGGTAGATTGTCCAAGTATGAGCGATAGCCGGTGAAACAACAAGGGGTTGACAGAACAGGACAGGCGATGGGAGACAAACGAAGGCGTGGTCAGAGAATATACATGATACTGCTACATAAGATGCACTCACTCTCTCCAATGAACATGGTGCTTTGGATAGTGAATGCGAATGTCGTCGTGTCAGCCTTATCCACCATGAGTCACATCGTATTGATTGCCCACTCACAGCGTCTGGAACACCGGCTGTTCATACTTCTTGCCAGTGACAGTATCGACCACTTGGAGGTCTTGGTATCTGAAGCAGTCAAGCTGTTGTTCAGGACACAGTGTGATTCCAACTATGCGAATGGTCCGCCTCACTTGTTCAGCATCGAGTTGCATACTCCCGACACGAGGAGCGAAGACACGAGGATGGCCAGCTTCGCTCGAGGGAGGCCACCTTGTGTGGGAGGAGATGCTGATGCCATGATGGACAGCTCGATGATACGGATGGCCTTCTTCTGTGGTCCTGATGATAGCTGGTTGTGCAGGCTTATCGTGTTGTGCAGAGGGAGAGTGAGTGAGTCTATAGCCGGTGTGGGATGCCTTATCTGGTGGCGGGCATTCTCCTGGATGGCACTCGAGAAAAGAGATGCACAAGTGTGGACAGAAAGATGGTATGGCTGCCATCAAATGTCTACTACTACTCTGCTATCAATGAATATTCTGCATCAAACTGTATCTTTGCCACCATTATGTACCAGTCTTCGATCATCCTATATATGCATTGGTGAATATATACACGGCACATGCTCTCATCAACAGCTATACTCACCCACCATGGCATCCACCACAGAAGCACACTCAGTAGCCGCAAAGTCGACGAGCGACATCACCGCAGAGGACAGGAACAAGAGTGGCACCTACGGAGTGACGAACGACGAGGACGGCAAGCACGACAATCAAGCATGGCAGTACAAGCAGAACGATGAGTGAGGTCACCAACCATATCTGAACACTCCCAGTACTCCTGCTGATATAGTAGCCATTCTTTCCAGAGGCGAAATGGACGAACTTCGTGCGAGAGAGAAAGCCGATGACGCAGAGTTCGAGAAAGCAACAAAGCTGGTAAGCTTCGAAACAAGCATGACCAAGTTCTTGCTATAGACGATGAGAGTGTAAACAGCTATGCTGACTAGCATTATGTATGTTGTCCTGTGCAGCCCGGTGCAAGCGACCCAGATACGCCTGAACAAGACAAGAGCATCCTCCAGAAGGGAATCGATAAAGTGCAGGAACTGCAGAACCAAGCGGGCAAGGAGTATCTGGCGAGTTGATGGATGGGGTTATCCATGTAGCTTTGGCACACGTTGTCATCTTGCCGTATTTCAGACAGTCACTGGCGCATAAAACCGTCGATCATGTAGTTTCATCCAGTTCAGACAGTGTGAAATCAGAGACTCGCCCTTGACTTGCATCCAACTACATTCAACTTGACTGCGCTGACTTTCTGAGACTGGACCATCCTTTATCTCTCGAGTCTACAGTCTGTCTCGCCGTCACTCGCCATGAAATTGTCCCTCGCAGGCAAGCCTGGTCAATCGCAGAATAAGGGAAAGCAGCCATCCTCGACAACGTCGAGTTCGAAGAATGTGTTCGGCGGTGGTGGATTACAAGGCAAGGCTTCATCTTCGTCGAGTAGTAACAGCAAGAAGATAAGTGCATTTGGAGATGACGATGAAGCGGAAGATGATGATGCTGGAACTTCGAAGAAGCCACTATCGAGACTAGAGCAGAAGAAACGAGCAGATCCATCGAGATTAGCACAAGGGCTTGGTAAAACTCCATCTAGTTCACGAATATCATTATTAGACGATGAAGATGACGAACAGAACGATACTACCCGTTCCAATGCATCAACCAGTAATAATACCAACAACAACATCAAATCTAACAATTCGAAAATATTAGCAAAGCTACACGCAGAAGCACAAAGTATAGATCCAACAATATTTTCATATGATGAAGTATACGATTCAATGAAATCAGCACAACAAGCTGTGATAGAACAACGTAGAAAATTAAAAGAAGAAGAAGGTGATAAACCAAAATATGTTTCAGGTTTATTAAAAGCAGCAGAATTAAGAAAAAAGGATAGAGTTAGAGCTGAAGATAAATTAATTGAAAGAGAACGTGAAAAAGAGGGTGAAGATTTCAAAGATAAAGATGCTTTTGTTACTCAAGCTTATAAAGAACAACAGGAGGAATTGAGGAGGTTGGAAGAGGAGGAGGCGAGGAAGGAGGGTGAGTTACACGGAATAGCTTTCATGCATTGAATTGAAGTGACTGACTGTATTCCATACGCAATCTATATTCGCCTTGATACATTCTTTTCTTTCCTACACTCCCGCAGAACAAGCTGCGAAAAGACCAGGTGGAATGTCAGAATACTACAAGCGAGAACTAGCTCAAAGTGAGGCGATCCACGAAGCAGCCATGAAGGCCGCTTCCGCCACAGCCACATCGGGAGTCGGTGCATCAGCATCAACAGAAGGAAGGAGTAACAGTACAATGACAGAAGAACAAAGAATAAAAGCAGAATTAGCAGCTCATGGACCTAAATCAGAAGCTTTAATAGCAGAAGAAGTTTCAAAACAATTAGGTCGTAAAGTAACATTAAACGAAGAAGGTCAAATAGTAGACAAACGTGAACTTTTGACAGGTGGTTTAAATATAAAACCAAGAAAATTATATGGTCCTTCAATTAATCCTAATGATCCCGATAATAATAATGGAAAATTAGGTGGATTTGCATTAAGTATTTCAGAACGTAAATCACAACAAGAAGAATTAAAACGTAAAGAAAATGAGAGAAAACAAAGAGAAGATGAAGCTAGTTTAACAATGACAGGATTAACAATGTCAGAAAGACAAAAAATTTCTAGAGAAAGACAAAGTAAAGAATTAGAGAGACAAATGATATTAGCTCAAGAAAGAAAACGTAAAGCTGAAGAGGAAAAAGAAAAAGAATTGGAAAAGAAGGTAAAGGTTAGAAAGAATGATGAGAGTAAGATTGAAGAAATGAAAAGGAAAGCTTTGGAGAGACGAATGCAGAAGAAGAAGCAAGAAGAAGAAGAGGCTGCTAAGGCATCACCACAAGCATGAAGTTGATATCAACGCGAGCAAGCAAGCGTGCATGCAAACCATCTTCTTCCAGTGTCAGATGCAGAAGATCACTTGCAAAATGCTTGAATCTGGTGGCATTTCTCAGGAAGCCTTCGAAAGATTCGAAATTTAGCATCTGGCAGCACCATACGATATCCAGTTGAGGCTACAACCCGACGATCAAGCATCTGTTTTTACTGTGCGAGCACCGTACATGCAGACACCTCCTGCTTCAATCCTTTTTCCAGCTCGTCGGCGTAAGAGGAATGCTATGATACTATGAGCCAGCTGCTTTGGCTTCTCTAGATCCATGATGTCGGTGACTATTGTTGCTTCTCTTATATCCACCAGTAGCACCTTCCAAATGGCCATGCTGTTCATAGTGTCCTTTAGTACGACTTATAAGACGAGCTATGCCGTCTAGCCCTCTGTCGAGCTCTTCAAGCGGTGGTCCTGTAGAAAGTAAACAGAAGTGGCAATTAAGAACATAAAAGTAATTAGCCGCTGTTCACGACCGCCAATTTGAAGAAGAAACGATTGAATGGACGCACCGAAAGATAGTCGAACGAAATGCGCACAAGGCGAATCGAACAATCGACGACGAGAAGCAGGATTGACATCAAAGAAAATACCAGGTACCACTATAGTTTTCTCCTTTAGTAGCTCTTCGAAGAATGTCAAACCGCTGTTCAAGGGATGTGGAAGGCCTGATAGATCCAACCAGACGTAAAATGTGGATGTGGGCGGAATCCGAACCTGAATTGCGGAGGGAGTGTTCAGTCAGAGTTATACAAGTCTTACTACTCGGATTTAAGCGGAGGTATCACAGCTTTTGCAATACCAGCTTGTTCTGCGAGAAGAACAAGCTTGTGTACACACCTTTAAACCTATCTCTTCCAATCTTTGCAGAACATGGTCCCTCTTAGCCTTGAAACATTTCTGCAATGCAATCTTGTCTTGCTGGACTCGACTTGGCTCAAGTAGTGGTATAGCAGCTACTTGAGTAGGGTGTGAGGCTCCTCCATCAAGGTACGAACCTGCTTGTCCAAGTCCCGCAATGAGGGTTTTCGGTCCTACAACCCAACAGCACCTCCAGCCTGGTAGACGGAAATTCTTTGTTAGACCGTCAAGAAGAACAACAGGGCTGTGGAGAGCAAGAAGCCATCGTATTAGCAAATAGTCTGTCCATCGCCTAATTTGAACGAGGCTCTTACTCTTCATTCACATCTGCGATTGAGCAACGGAAACACCTCAGCTTTCAGCTCCATTTGCCATAGGCTGGTATTTCTCGGCGTAGCTTTGACTGACCGTCTACATAGGCTGCCGCTGAAACACTCTTTCCTTCGAGCTCAGGACTATACTGATACCAAGAGTAGAACTCATCCAAGCTAAACAAACGAGCATTTCAGAAAAATATGCTCTTTAAATTCAAGAATTATCCCTCATGATGAAAATGAGCAACTTACACTAAAGTAACACCATTCCTAGATACCTTGACGAGATCATCAAGTTCTTCTCCTGCTATGACTTGGCCTGTTGGATTCCGTGGGTTTGACATGACGACTACGCTAGCTCCAAGTGATCTGTTGCAAGGTTAAAGATCTTTGCAGTTTAGCTGAAGAAGCCAATCAAAGATCTGTGCCTGCTTGAAGACTGACTTTATCGTATTATCCAATTCAGGCACATGCAGCTTATATTTGTCACCTGACGAAAGTGACGTCGGAACTGGCAGAAGGCGCCTGAATGCAGCAAGCATGGAGGAGTAGGCAGTATATTCTGCAGTACCGAAGACACTTGTCAAATGATATTCTATGTCGACAGTTTGGAAAACCAGAATTTTGCCTACCTGGAACTTGATACGCAACGTATACGTCCTGCAATCGTTGAAAATAATGGTATATTTAGCGATTTGTCACCCAGACACACGTCTATTTCCACTCACGCCAATGATAGCTGCTATTCGTATCAGCCCTGCTCGTCCTCCTGGAACGATACAGACGTTTTCATAAGTATACTTAGAGTCTTTCCCTTGTCGGTATGTCTCATTGTATAGATTCGCAACAGCATGTCTTAGTTCTTTGATACCGGTAGTAGGGCCGTATCTAATGAAACCAAGTCAGGCGCTGATCTTAGCGAACCAAGAGTTGATGGATCTAGGCCATATGGAACGGTAGCTTACTCATTCACAGCATCGCCCATTGCTTGTAGGTCTATAGTTCTTGGTCTCTCTGATGCTCCGGGAATAGGTCCTACTTCGGGTGCGCCTTGACCGAAGTTTGCCCCTAGCGGAAAAAGGCTTGATGATCAGCTTACTTCCTTTTGATACACATGTGTGCATTAGCGATTTTTGCCTACAACCAGGCTCATCATAATTATAACCGTTTGCAGAGGCTCGATCCATGACCTGTATGAATAACAGAGTCAGGATGGGGTTGTGCATGTGGCAAGGGCGAAGACCACGCACGTAGATTACTCCAGTAGATCCGGGAGCGTCGATACCTGTACACGGGATGTTAGGATCACCATGCTTTATCGTAATGTCTAGATCCGATTAGAAGCTAGTATCCCCACCTGGCAAGGCTTTCGAGGTCTTGTCGGACTCATCGTGTTCCTGTTCCGTACGTTCTCAAAGAGGATATAGAACGTCAATGCATGTATTTTTCTGAACTACCAAGCCAGCCTATGACTCACTTGCAGCTTCCCTAAAGATCTATACATTGTATGTCGATCGTGTGTATACGTCCCATGTGGTCAGCCAGAGCACAGGGGGACCAGGTATGGCTAGAACATGGATGAATGGCTCACAGTATGTGCCTCCAGCTCTGTCTCATGCAACGTTTGATGTTCTTTGTGCCTTTCAAACGAAGAGTCAGTGGAAAGCGATATCATTATGCATGCTCCGCAGTCCTTGTTCGTCTACAGCAGCGACGCACTCGACAGCATGTGCGGCAGTAGACAGCGTGTCCCGGAAGAACTGGTATGTCTTGTGAGCAGTCTGCATCTTGTAGAAAGTCTCACGTTGACTGAATGGCGAGTCTGATACAGAGATAAGGTGTGTCAGTCTATTCTTGAAAGCATCAAGTTACGACATAATCGTCAATCGGTGAAATAGGCACGTGCCGCTATAGATAGACGAGATCTGCTTTTATACGCGAGTAGAGTGTGAATGTGTGCAGAAGACGAAAGAAGGTATACTATGCTACATGTTAGGCTAATGTGATGAACAACAGACCATAAGATTCCAGACTGAGATAAGAACAGAGCCTCTGACAACTGCCATACTGAACAGGTGTCTACTGATACACAGGCACTATGAAATGCCATCAAAGTCCAGCTTTCTCGCTCTTGCGATGTCCTCTTGCAGATACAGCAATTCTTCTAATCGTGCCAACTGCTTGCTTTGCTGTGGTCTTCGAAGCGCGAATCTAAGGTCATCCAGGCGTATCTTCTTTGGATTTGGAGAGTGAGCTGCTGCGCTCTTGCACTGGTTTGAGAAGAGCAGGTTAGACGATGTCTCATGACAGACAACATCGTATAACACCCACTAAATCAGAAAGATAGTCCACTAGGATCTCCTCGAGTACATTGACGCTCTCAGGCAGAGGATCGCGGTCGTCTCCAAAAGCATACATCAAGGCTGGCACTGCAGTCGCGCGATACAGGGCTCAGTGCATGCACAGCTAGCATGATGCCTCTATCCATCGCACACTCACACTCTTTTGCAAATAAGTTCTTCCTGCTCATCTTCTGCTGCCCTCTCTTCTCCGTCCTCTGGCTCTTTGCAGGTCGTTGGTCCATATTATTGCTACTTCCTCCTTGTACAGCATTGGCAGCACTTGCACCAGTCTGACTGCGACTCAGCGAGCTCTCCGCATGTGGTCCAGACTGAAATGCCTGCGATTGGCGTCGAATCTGTTGCTGCTGCTGCTGCTGTTGTTGTTGTCCTGCATCCCCATCGCCATCTGCATCTTTGGCTTTCGCCTTGCCGCGAGGCTTGGATGGTCCTCCCTCCTTCTTCGCGCGCTTCTTCGGCGGACCGGGCAGCAGCAGTGAGCTGTCACCAGCACTGTTGCCAGGCGGACTGCCAGCTTGTGAACTCATGCGTCCTCCTCACCAGCGCTTGCTTGGAAGCGGACAGAGAGGCATCAGCCACGGCAAGAATGGCGGCCCGCCTTCCAGCGGGCGTCAATTACAGTGGGCGTTATAGGGCTTTTGCAGGCCATTCGGGCAAAGGAACACGATGAAGTACGAAAGTCGCAGGGCAGAGAGCAGGTGAAACAGGTATAGTGTGCAAAATTGCTACGAAGTACAAAGAGAAAGCAATGGGGAGGGAAAAAATACTCAAATCCTGAATCTGGAAAGAAAGCTAGTCGTAAAGGGCAGTCAGATCAAGGAAGTATAGTGAAAGGATGTATGTAGAATGATAGTCTAGGTAAATGTCTTGACGTGTTTGTTGGATTGCTGGAAAAGAGCCAGAGCCAGCAAGTTTTGAACCAGGGTGTATTTAACGTAGCCCTTTTTGTCGACAACCATTGCCAACGCAGGTCGAAGTTGGTTCTGAGGCCGTGATATTGCTCCTGCCTTTTTCTTTGCCCTCGTATTCTCATCCCTGGGTTGCAGATCTTTATGGAGTAAGAGGTCTGTGCTATCCTTCTGATGCCACAATAGGCAAGTGAACCATGTGCCTTTTGGGGTATTGGATAGATAAGCCGCGTAGAATGTTCCATTATCCTTCAGCCACCTCAATTTATCGTCTAGAGTGCCTATAATGGGTAAAAAGCCTTCACGGACTGCTCTAATTGGCTGAAAGAATAATTCGTTATAGTTACCAAAAAATACAGGATGGATAGTTCGGTAACCGAATGGATCTCCTTCCATTTTCAGTCGAAAGATTTTACCCATTGGCATGTCAACAGGCTCCAATTCATTGTTGACATGGATACTTTGGATTTCATCGGGTGGCACGAGCCTTAAGTCGGTGTTCCTGTCGGTCAATCGAATGTACGTGTGCCTTTTCTCTGCCACCTGTGATAGCTAAATGTCAGCAACAGCTCGCCAATTTGGCTGCGCCTTTGGAACTTACATATTCCGTCAGGAGGGTCGAGTAGTCTTTTACGAGAGGGACCGATTTTGGCGGAGCAGCTGTGTCTGCTGCTGCAGCCAAAGGACCTTCTCGCTTGAGTTTATCGCCGGTATTCGAGACGCCAGTGATTGCCCCGAATCCCGGCTGTGTCGATGTGGGTACTCTAGGTGCGGATGCCCCGAGGGTCGATGCTCTGGATGTGGACGCTCCGAAGGTGGGATCTCTCGGTGTGAATCTCCCGAGTGTGGGTGCTCTCTGTGAGGGTGCTCTAGATGTGGAGACCCTGTACCCGGTCGGCCTGGGCTTCGACATAGTCGATAGTGTTAGAGAGGGAGGGGGGGGGGGGGGGGGCAATTTCACACGCAAGTTCCGAAGATTTTTTTGTAGCGGCGACCCAAGACGTTGAACTTTTAGTGTGGCCGAAAAAGATAGGGAG